>CM076575.1:1598216086-1598592624 GCA_034641835.2 Pinus albicaulis | reverse complement strand
TTCTATAGGAATCGCTCATGAACATAGGAGAATCAATAGAATATTCAACAGATTATCACCCACGCCTTCGGCTTTGTCTTCCTCCGTGGAACATTGAACATACAACCTCTTGAGTGCCTCGTTGTGCTTGTCTATAAGAGTTTTGAAGTGAAAAATTCATTCTGTAAAATGAATTCACCACGATTGGAGGCACTGGGAATCCAATTTCTTGAGTTCAACCAAGTGTATCAAATCAGACCTATGATAGCATGGACATCCCTTCCTCCTCCTTCCTTGGAAAAACCCTACAACACGAGGGAAATAGACGAGGGAAATGAAAAATTTTGATATTCAAAAAACATAAATCCCATGAATTGTACTAGTTTTACTCAAAAGCTAAGGAGAAGGGTTTTTGAGAGATATTAGTGAACACAAAACCTACAAGGATTGTTCATGAAGGAAAAGTTGTTTCCTACTAACCTTTTGATCATGGTGGTGTAAAAATTTTCATTAACTAATGGGTTACAATGGGGTTGAAAAATATGAGATCTCAAAGGACTAAATGACCATGAAGGACACAAAAGCTAAAAATTAAGTTTAATAAGCTTTGAGGAAGTAGATATAACTAATGAGTGGTGATTGAACTTGATGTGAGAAAATGAAGAAGGCAATGAGGAGTTGCAAAAAGAGATTAATGAGGAATAGAGTAGTGAAGTGAGGATGAGAGAGTTGGTAAGCAGATGGTTGTGAAACAAAGGGTTGATGATAAAATATAGCTGAATAAAGAGTAGTAGTCAAGGCACCTCAATGAGGTATAATGAACACACTAGAGTAGGTTTAGCGGAGATATGTGATTACAAATTAGTAGGCTGGATGAAATGCAGGATGAGATTGTGAATGAGAAATAATCAGATGAACTAATGTGAAACCATATCCTAAGGCCAACAGAGGATGAGAACCTAGTAGTGGGCATAGCACTAGACAATAGCAAAGTTGGCCTTACACCAATCCTACCCCTTATGCTTCTTAAATACAAATAGGTAACACTACACTAGCGTGTTAATAATGGTTCGAGTCCACCTCGTAGTCAACTTAATTATGGAGGAACAATAACAATTAAAGGAAGCAGTCTTAACAATAGTGCAAGTTTAAATATTAAGATTAGACCACTTGGGATTTTTATTTATTTAGAGAAAAAAAAAAGAGTTTCATGAATTTTAGTACCTATGATGCTTTGAATTATAACCTAGGAGCATGTAAGAGAAATAATATTAGAGCGGTGTACTATTTAAAAATTTTAGTCATATGTAAATTCTTTGGAAAAAAAAACATAATGATCCACATACCTTGATATAAAAATAAAAAACCTTAAAAATGTCACCTTTAAAATCCCTTATGTAGCTACCTCATGTGATTCGGGCAGATATCACAATAACTTATGTAAGTAATCGTGCGATCATATTTTTCATTCTCTTAAAGGAACTCCTTCTAGACATGCACCCCATCAAGCATAAATCATCCTAACATATACATTTGAAGTAATATAAATCATCCTATGACTATCCTCGAAATAATTCTCACCCATAGCCTTGGTGATGGTGTAAGGCTCGTATCAAAATGGCATGAGCTTCTTCTGGGAGTTTGTCAATTTCTCTTTATGCAAGTCCAACCATAAATCATCACCAACCTGAAGCTTATGTGGAACCGAATGGATTGTGTATATACTTGTACTTGGAGTTCACAACTTTCTATAAAATATCATGAAATCATCATTCAATTTTTTAGATACATTCCTCAAAATTGGTTTCGTTGCTTACCTCGTTCCATGTTTGGGAGGTATCTTCATGTGTTATTCCATGAATATAGCTACATCAATTTGTGTCAATTTTTGGGACCCCAAGAACACCTGAAAAGGCTTGTGTTCAATAGAAATATGAATATTTATGTCAAATTTATGTTGAAAATATGGAAGGCTTTCAACATGTGTAGGTGGATCCTCACAATTGTATACTTTAAGGACATCTACAATAATCATATCGAGTACTTTTTATTTATCAATCTAGGGATGGAAGGCAGTGGATTTGGTGAAGATTGAATTCCATCATGGATCAAAGGTTAAACCATTAAAATATTCAGGAACCTACTATCCCTATCAAGAAATATGGTCTTTGGCAACCCAAAATTGTCAAGTAATATGATGCGCAGTGTTGTCCTTGATGGAAACCCGCCGAATGAAGATGAAGACATGAGACTCGTTGACATGTGTTGTCCTTGATGGAAGTCCACCTGATGAAGTTATTCTTGACGTGATGGACTTGGTAAATGATGTTTGTTAGCAATATGATGATGAATGTTGTCCTTGAAAGGCAACCCTCTTGATGAAGATAATGGCAACTTACCGGATGAAGTTGTGCTTGATAGAATATGTCTTGATGAACTAAAACTGATGTATCTACAGTGAGTACAGAAGGCAATGAAGAAAGAAATTCAGCATGTGCTAAATATATGATGAAAAGAGTATGTTTCAAGGAATACGCGGATCTGTCTAGGGGAAGTCGCGTATGCACGCGGAAAAGAATGTGCCAAGTCGCGTATGGGCAAAAGCGCTCAAAAAGTGCAAAACCAGGGGTAACCACCATGGTATTGACCCATTGTATTGGGTAATGATCCGCCTAATTGACCCCGTCCAGGAATACCATCGGAAGTAATGTAGTTTTTGGCTCATGGTATTGTTTTGGCTCATGGTATTGAAAAAGGGGCTCATGGTATTGAAAAAGGGTAAACCTATATAAAGAGAAGAAATTCATTGTGCAAATCATGAGTATGGGTGCAAGATGTCTAAGCTTGAATGAATACTTCTCTCTGAAGGATATCTGAATGGAAAGGGTTACAGTTGAATGATAGATCTGAATGTATGATGCACCAATGATGAAGAAGGAGATCTAGATCTGAAATGTACTTGTATTTTCTAGATCTGCTTATGGAATGATTAGATCTGTGATGAGGCGAACATCTGTCTGAGGTAAAGGGTAAAATCTGAAGTGATGTATCTGTTGTGAAGAATTGCAATGACATAAAAGTCTGAAGAACCATACGCTAGTTCGCCAAAGAGGAAGCGCGTATATACGCGGCTTCGCTGAAGAGAAAGCGCGTATGCGCAATGAAATTGGATCTGTAATATGTACAGAAGTATACGCTGGTTTATGTGAACGGAAGCGCGTATATACGCGACATCAGTGAAAGGAAAGCGCGTATGCAAACTAGGGTTTGCTGAAGTCTATGGTAAGAAATGTCTGATCTGTTTTGCTGGTTTACTGATATCTGTCAGTGAGTTATATGTATCTGTTTCATGGTTGACTGTGCTTAAAAGTATGGAAAGGGTCCAGTCTGAAAATATGATGAAACGTGGCCTGCAAGTTGTGTCCTAAAGGAAGCTTTGGATCCAATGTGAAAATTGATGAAACGTGGTCCATAGAGGTGCTGAGGGTTGTAGCCTTCAGTCAGGGGGTTGTAGCTCCCTTCCAGGTGAGGCTGGTAAACGAGATCAGGGGGTCGTAGCTCCCTTCCAGGAGAGGCTGGTAAACGAGTCAGGGGGTTGGAGCTCCCTTCCAGGAGAGGCCGGTAAACGAGCGCAGGTGGGTGCCTGCGTGCTGGTCAAGTCTGCGCCAGCACATATGTTGTAAGATGTTTTCTCTATAATAAAATATTGAAGGCTGAGCAACTGCAGCGGTGGTTTTCTCCCGACTTGGGTTTCCACCTAAAAATCCTGGTGTTCATGTGTGATGTTTTGTGTGATGGTTTATTCTGTTGTTACTACACATGTATACTGTTAACTTAACATCAGATGACTGAATAGTGCAAAGAACTAAGTTAATAAATATCTGCATTTTAGATATCTACTAATACGCGAGTTGCATGAAGGATATCCGCGTATATACGCGAGTTTACTAAAGGAAAGTAGTGTATGGGTTTTAAAGAGTGCAAAAGTAAAAAGTTTTGAATATGCTGTAAATACTGATTCACCCCCCCTCTCAGTATTTTTCCCAACAAAAATGAACCAAAATATGCTCGAAGAAGAGCTTATGAGTGGATTTGTTTCAACAAACTTCTTAAAGGGTGCCAAAATTATGATACAAAAAAAGTGATAAAAAACACATTTTTTACCATACTTGGTTCAGGGAAAACATTATCTAGAGTAGGAAAATTCTTATTGTTGAAAAATGCAGCAAGAAAATATCAAATTGACTTTGCCTTGGTCAAATTGAGAAAAATCAAATTTCCACATCAACGGACAACTTGGAGGAATTTAACTGAGGTGACATGGATATTGTCACTAATTTATCTTAGTAAATTTTAGTTAGAGGAGTTGGAGTTCAGTTAAGCATGTTTGATTGCCAATTTGTAGCAATCAAGGTCAGTTATTTCAAGTTTCTTTCAGTTAAACTAGTTCTAATTGTTAGAGGAACTAGTGGAAGGTCATTTGTGTACTCGGACTTCATTATAACTTAGTGATCATCTAGCTAACTGATCAATCAAACCAAAATATCTAGTGCATGCAGAGAATTTGAGTTCCCCATATGTGGTGGAGATTACAAGGCACTGCACAATTAATTATATACTAGATCGAGTGTATAGAAATTGTATTGGTCAGGTGATCAACCCTAGGAAATTGCACAAAAAATTTGGAGGAATTTCCTAAATAATAGGGGCCTAATTCCTCAGGACTTGCGCAAGGAAATAGGGGCTCAAGCAGAGGAAAAAATTTACTAATTTTGGGGCATAGCTTCTCAGTGTGCATAAATATAGGTTATTCACTTGCAGGTTGCGCTCAGAGCAAGCAAGAAATTGTAATAAGTCTTTATTCATCTGATTTAATTCAAGCAGGCATAAGGAGTTTTTAGCAGTTTCTTTCCCATGGAAAAATAATGTGTGCATGTGTTAATTCTCATTGCGTGTTTGTGATTAATGTTCTAAATTGTGAATTGAATTCGACAGAGCAGTGGAGTAGGATTATGTCTTGTGATTTAGATTAAATTTTCATGAACATTTACAATTCTACGTTATAATTTTGACATGGTATCAGAGAAACATTCACATTAGAATAGTAATTTCGAAGTTGTTTCAATCACACATATTTGGGGATAACATTGTGATAGGAGATGCTCTGTCTAGAGAAGGGTTACTGGTAGCAGGGGAAAAACTATGTGAAGAATACAAGGATGAAGTAATACATTTTTCTAAATGTAATGTTTAATGTCATGTGTAGTAATGCTCAAAATTTGTGGTTGTTAATTAGAGTAGCTTGTACTTGTATCTTATAAATATGGTGGAAAGCTTGGGAGGCCTTGATGTGTAGTGCAAGATAATTTATTTTCATGAAAAGTATGTCTATAAATGGTAAGAGGTGTAGCTTTTCGTAATTTTCAAGAAAAGAGAAGTATTTTTTTCAACCTCTAGTAGTGCAAGTGCACATGAGAAGTGTAATTTTTTTTCTAGTTAAAATGAAAGGGAAATTTTTCCATTGGAAGAAAAATATAATTTCATGCATGGAATAAAGGAAAAAAAAAATTTCTAATAATACCAACTTTTCACTGAGAAAGAAGAAAGAGAAAAGGGATTGCATCTCAAACCTCCTACAAAAAGCGCATACAAACAACTTGTCAAAAGATGATAAAGAGAAAGGGAACCATCCGTGTGAAAAACTATAGGTTCAAGTGCACCCACTATCATTGATAGGTTTTGTTGCATTAGCAATTCCGATCAACAAACTTCTTGTTAGAGGGTCCCAAAATTCTAACTCTACTCTGCTCTTTTCCACCGATGCCCTAAACAGATAATGGAAGGAAACTACCCCTCTAGCAGTTGGATAAAATATCTACGTGTAACCATGGTTTCACAAGTAAAACCCTCTCTTCCATGAACAAAACCTAAACTTTAAGAATTCATGATGATTCCAGAGAGTCCTTACACTGCTTGTTCATAACATGATAATAATGAATCTCATACGATTACCAAAACACTGCGACTATAATTGAGATTTCCTCACTGGAGTCGTGGCTTAAATCCTTTCAGAAAACCCCTTCCTGCTTCAATCACACTGCTAATAACCGAAATCAAAACCTTGAAATGTGTCAAACGTGAAAATAAACCCAACGAGAATGGAAGATATAAGAGAGAAAATTTATAGATCTAACTTGATTATATTTTCAAACTTGATGTGTGCTTCATTTTGTGCAAGAGGAGGAATGGATTGTTTGACTGATTTCAGGAAAGATCGGTGAACAATTGAATTCTTTCTTGCTTTTATTTCTTTCTCTAGGATTTTCTCCTTGTTTTCGTCTTCAGGGAATGTAGATGCAAGCAGGGAGTGAACCCTTGCTCTCTCTGGCGGTAAAAGGTAAATTTTAGTGTTTTATTTTTTTTTAAACAATCTCAGCCTTTATCTCTCATTCTTTGGAATGGACTGGGCTATTTAGTGTATAAGTTTTATTATTATATCACCATACTTTATGGAAAGCTATTTGAAAATGGTCATTTTTAAGTAATTTATTTGTATTCTAGTGTATAAGAAAATAGAGTGACAACTAATTCATTAATGTTATTTAAGGGAAATTATATTATTTGAAATGATTTATTGGCAGGCCATTAAGGGGTGGACTTTCACTATTAAAAGATACTTTTGTTTATTGATTAGTTAACTTATTTCCTTGTGTATAAGGAAAAAAAGTTTTTAGTCAATAAGAAACCATTTTAAATCTTATTCTATGACCAAATTAAATTATTTATTTCCAAAACATGTTCTCCACGAGGTTTCCATATGGTTATGCTTAATGTCAATTCAATTTATCTATTTTAAAGAAAACCCACACTATCACCAAATTCAATTCTTTATTGCCAAAACATGTTTTGGATGAGGTTTCAATATAGTTATGCTTAATTTCAATTCAAGTTATCCATTTTAAAGACAACCCACAGTATCATAATTTAATTGGAGCTTGAGGTATAGTTTTTATGAATAGAAAAAATATCCATTTCAATTTCATATCTATGAATCATTTGAAAGGGATCAAAATGAAATTAGGGTGTCAATTATGTTTATTTTGGGTGGTTAAGAGGAGTTTTTATCCTCATTGTCTAAGGTCAATCTTACTTGTGATGTTTTTATTCCTTATGTAGGGTTTTCATTATCTTTTGGATTATAAACTTAGCCTTTTGAATTCCTCCATTCTACCATGACTCATTTCCAATATTTTTTGCATTTAAATCATTTTTATGTTATTATTAATTTTATGTTAAGCAAATTATGGATTTTGTTGGTTACATCTTGGTGCTACAAAAGATGGTCTTATGGGTGTATTTATTATATGGTGAACAATATAATATATGTGTTGTGTATGGAAATAATTTTGTTTCTTACACTTCTTAGTATGTTGAACTATGTTTGGTTGTTCTTAGGTGTTGTAACAATGTATTTAGACACCACCTCTATTTTAGAATATGAGTTTTTTGATATACAAAATCCCCCGATTCTCCAACATGGTATTAAAGATAATGGTTTGAGATGTAGCATGTTGCCTACAAGTCTTATGCAAGTTTTAGATGCTCTTAAAAATTCATATTTGTTTAGTGGATTGGTTCGAGGTTTCTAATTGAAAACTAAATCTAGGATCAAATAAATGGGTCAACATTATGAGTTTCAAGATAGATCTTATAAATTTTAATGGACACAAGTATGGAATTTGGGCACAACTATATGGGCACATTGTTGAAGAGTGAAGAGTCATAGGACATTACAAAAATTGTGGTTATTATCCAAGGGATAGCTAATAAAAGTTTTTCATCAACAGGAAGAAGGATGAGGTTGTAGGAGTCATAACAACCTCCATCTCAAGAGGGATTCAATGTCGTATAATCCATATCAACTACTCATATAATCCATACTCTTTATTATATCAAAGAGCTATAAATTTATTCTTCTTTTCCCCTAAGACCCTACAAAACCCTATATTCTCCTTGCAAACCTTAGCCTCTATAATAAAAGAAAAAAAAGTTCCTACATAATTTACAATGTCATGAATTTGAGAATTCCACCAATTCAGCGACACTCAAATCAAATTTTTAGAAAACGAAATTCATAACTCAAAAGAATCCATGCGTGGAATTTATCACCATGGTGTTACTCTCTAGTAAATATTTTTTGGTGGAATCACTAATATAATTTACTTTGATCCCTTTCCACATATTCCTCTCAAGGCATTGATTATGTTGGGCTATATCTTACACAATATTTTTAGTGGCCCTCTGGTTCCACGAAACACACCCACAACATGTCATCCATAGAAGACACAAAGTAAATGGTTTAGTCCCTCTCATAGTACATTAACACTCTCACCCAGTCACTCATTGCACCATATACCAACATGTTGTCCCCTCATTGTGCAAGTTGCCCTTTATTTTGAGAAGATTAGGATTCGGAGGGTAATCATGATGAGGGTGTCATTTTCTCAAGACGGGTCTCTCATAAGGATAAGCGCTTTAATGAGAAATAAAATCACAATATTGACCACTCACTTCTTTCCATTCCACACCATTAAAAAACCCTAAAAATGCCATTCTTAAAATCTCTTGTGTAGTTTCCTATTGTCATTCAAGTAGAAACTCACAATTACTTATGTCAGTAATGGTGCGATCCTTTTTTATTCTCTTAAAGGAACTATTTCTATACGTTCACCCCATCAAACATAAATCATCGAGTCAAAATGAATGGAAATGAATGAATAAGAGGGTGTGTCAGGTGTTGAAAAGTGTAACTAGGATCGGTCTTCATATTGATTATGTAATTATGTATTTAAGTAAAGAAGAATACAAAGATAATAAAATGTATTTATGTTATGCTTGCTTCATGGATTTCATGAGCAATGTTTTACTATAGGTCAATAGACATATTCCTGATGTCTATTAGGATTTTTCTTCTAGTTATAAATGTAATTATGAGCCATGAATATGAAGAGTTCAGTCAACAAATATGCTCCAATACCTTGTCATGAATCCATGAAGAAACTGGCTCCGAATGATGTTCAAAGCTACCCTCATGTCATCCTCTCTAACACTGGAATATAAGCCCTCCATGTCGGCCTACAAACAGAGGAAAAATTTTGCCTACCAAGAAGCCTCGAGAGTCGGCCTAAATCTGGAAACAGTGCACTATATATAGTGATGTGTTATGGATCATTTGGAAATGGAAACTGTGGATGTCTATGATATTTTTCAACATGATAAAAGCTGGAATAAAATGCAAAGTCAAGTAAACATTGAAGTGTGTCAAGATTTAGATCTATTTGAATAAGTGATGTGGATGGGTCTAAGGCTAAAAGGTATGGTTAAGTCTAAAATTAGAATGTGTATCAAAAATGTATAGCAAGGATACTAACTATATAATATGTGATGAATCTCTGTGATAATATCTACACCATCACAGAATTGCGAGGACTATTTTAAGAGTTATATTATTCACTAAAAATTTTGTCTAAGGTGTGAGTTCAGGTCTGGAATATATGCGAGACTAAGGCAGTGTTCTGTATGAGGAAGAGACTATTCTACTGTGCCAAAACAAGATTATGTTAGTGTACAAAAACGGGACTGTAAAGTTCTGATATCACAAGAAAGGATCATATACATCTAGATAAGGAAGAATACGAGTAGAGACCAAGCTCTCTAGGCTTGATGTTTACATGTGCACATCAATGCAGCAAGGTGTAGGAAAGAAGGAGCTAATGAAGAGGCAATGACAAGGTCTTGGAAGCATATAAAGGTCCAGGGTCTGATTATTTTTCATGGTACTTGTCATATGAAAGTCTATAAGAAGAATTTCTCGTGGGTTTTCCTCTCCAAGAGGGAGAGGTTTTTCCCTGGCTCGAAGAGCCTAAATTTATGTCTCTTGTATTTTCGTAATTGACTTTATGAATGACTAAATAAGCTAAGAAGAGAAGGTATAAGTAAAACAATTAAGCTCACAAGTAATTTTCAAGAAGAGAATTTGAATTAATCATTGTCCCTCCAAATTCTCAACATCAAGGAGTGTCAGTAAGTGTCAGGTGTGCCAAGGGGGGAGTGACAAGGAATGCTAGGGAATGCTAGGGCATATCAAGAAGTGTCAGGGTGTGGTAGCATGTGCCAGTTAGTTCCCAAGGCATGCCAATGCATGCTAGCCATGCAAAGACATGCCATGTGTTAAGGCATGACAAGATGTGCCAAGTGTTAGGGTATGTGAATGCTTGTAAAGGAGTGCCAGGTGACAAAATGGAACACCAAGTTAAAGTGAAATAAATGAACATATATGAGGGTTAATAATTCAAGACATTACCTTTTCAAGAGGGGCATGCTAGGCATGCCAACAGTAGTGCAAATACATGCCAAGGGCCAAGTGCTAGTGTGTCTTAAGTGCCAAATCATCCTCTATTACTTCTCTCTTAATTTTGAATAATTGATTTAAAATAAATTTTATCTTAAACCATGGTAAGGAATTATAGGGAATCCAAACACATGCCAATAATTTTCAAGTGCCACCAAGCTCCAAGAGTCAATATGTGCCAAGGAGTTATAGGGCATGTTATGGAGTTCCAGGTTTTCTGAGGGAGTGACAAGATATGTTAGATAGTTCAAAGGCATGCTAGAGTGTTAGGGAAGCATACCAAGATGTTCCAAGTTCCAATGTGTGTTGAGTATTAGTGAGTATCAGGGAAACACAAGGGAGAACTATCTCAAAATTCATGGAAATGGATGAATAAGAGCATGTGATAGGGAGTGTCAGTGAGTTCCAGGTGTGCTAGGGAGGAAGTTACATGGTATGCTAGGAAGTGCTAAGTCATTCTAGTGTGCCAAAGTGGCATGCCACCAAGATATTCTAGGTGCCAGGGTGTGACAACACATGCTAGGCAGTATTAGGGAGTCCTAGGAACACACAAGGGAGCACTAGGTGAAAATAATGCATGCAAATGAATGATTAAGAGATTGTGATAGGAAGTTTCAATGCATTCCATGTCTGCTAAGGAGGGAGTGACAAGGTATGCTAGGCAGTGCTTCATCATGCTAGACACTAGGGAAACATGCCAAGATGTTCCGGGTGCTAGCTAGGTGTGCCAATGCATGTTAGGGAGTGTTATGGAGCACCAGGGGAATAAAAGGAGCACTAGTTTCAAATGCATGGAAATGAATGAATAAGAGTGTTTGACAATGATTCTTAGTGATTTATAGGTGTTCTAAGGATGGAGTGACAAGGTTTTTAGGTAGTGCCAAGGAATGCTAGAGTGGCAGGGAGACATGCCAAGATGTGCCAAGTGTCAGGGTGTTCCAATGTGTGCTAAGGAGTGTTAGGGAGTGCCACAGAAACAAAAGCATTAGAGGAATTTTGAGGTATAAAATGGTCCTTCTAAGAAAATTATAAAATAATAGTGTAAAGAATAAAATAACATTAGATTACAACATCAACTTTAGGGGGTTGTTGACAGGAAAATCTATCCGGCCAATAGTAGGGGATCTCCCCGGTAAAAAGTCCCGACTAGACTCTAAATCGTTTTGAATAGGGATCCCGTCCGGGGTGTGGTTCCGGCTACCGCATAATTCTCCTTTCCTTGGGTCTCAGTAGGACTCTATAAACCTGCGGGCACACGCTTATTCGGATGATACAAGACACATGATTAATGAATTAAATGAACATACAACACTATGCGTAGCAAGCTGAATTATAAAGAATGGGGCCAAAATAAATGGTGTCAACGGCATATCATTAGGGTCATGCTTGTACGTTGTTCTAACCACAGAAGAAACAATTATTTATGGCAGAATACCCTTCACTTCCTTAAATGGTTTTGGTGATAATATAAATGTCAGTAAACAAAGTTATTAACATTCATTGAGAAAGAGAAATAAACTTAGCACCATTAACACATGTTTAAAAAACTATAATGCATAAATGATGCAATTGAAGACACAGTTTCATTAATCAAAAGATGTTAGAAACTGGATACAGAATACTCATAGTGTTCACACATTGACCAACATCAGATCCAAAAATGGAGTTAACAAATGCTTGTATTCATACTAAAAATGTGTAGTCCGTCTATATAATTCTCTATATCTCTTTGAGTCCCAAACAAAAGGTCCATTACAATTTCCAGAAGGAGGTATTTAGAACACAAGACTTGCCCTTTGGATTTTCGACTTTCCACCTTCCAGACCGTTAGGCTGCCCTGCGACCTGGTGGATTCTGCAACTTGCGACCTGGTGGATCCTGCGACCTGCGACCTGACAGATTCTGCGACCTACAATCTTGGGCAGATATGTGACCTGCGACCTTGGGTAAAATATGCAACCTGCGACCTTGGGCAGATATGCGACCTGTAACATGTGGCAATATGCGACTTCTGACCTTTGGCCATATCCCTTATGTATTCTCTTTCAGAGATATCAGAACCTTGTGTTGAGTCTCAAAAGTGTTTTCCATATTCATACATATTTCCATTATGTCATTACCATTTAGCTCTCATTTCATAACTATCTGACCTAAAACCCTACATCAAGTAACCATTTTCATAAATATATGGGTTAGGATCCTTGTCTTCCAAAGTTATTTATTTTATGTGTTTAAAGTGAATTTATGATTAGAAACTAGAAAATTAACACAGTTTCATATATCTATATATGTGTTATGAGTTTTGTGACATGTGTAGGTCAAAAGGAAGCTTCTAAAAGACCTTTATGTGGCCTCCCAAAACCAAATTTGAATTTGAGTGGAGAAGATCATGGGATCATGAGGACATGTGTCTCATTTCCTTTTTGTATTGAAACTCTAAGAAGATATGTGTCTCATTTCTTATTTGTATTGAAACTCTAAAAAGACATATGTCTTATCATTTCCTATTTTGATTGTAACTCTAGAGATAGAGGGAGAGATTCATGGACTCTCATTAATGAGATAACTTCTCATATTTTTGTATAAATAGGGGAAGCTTTTTCCTATCAAGAGTAGTGAAAAATAGGAAAAGAAGAGAAAGGATTAGAGATTGTTTTGTAACAAAGCTCAAGATGGAATGGGATGTAGATTTCTGAGTCTATCAATAAATAAGTTCAGTTTTTTGATGATGTTTTGATTACAACTTTAAGGAGCTGAATAATTTCACCAAATTGGTAGCAGAGGGCCCCTGCTATTCGAGGAGGTTTTACATGTTTTCTAGATAAGTCATTTTCAATTATGTTTTGTCATATTTCCTTACTTAGACTGCTTTCTGAAATCATAGCTTTTAGCATTATGTTTCATGTCATTTTCTTAGATAAAGGATCCTCATGATATTGTAGTTAGTCTCTTTCTCAAGCTCTTCCAATACATCTCTATTAAATGAATGGGATTCAATTGTAATATTCTGAGTTATTAGCATTTCATTTTCTATTACTTAGTTAAAAGGAAGATCCTCATTATACTACAGTTAGTCTCTTTCAAAATCTCTTCCAATAAACCTCTAATTCACGAATGAGACTTAGTTGTAATATTGTGAGTTATTGATTGTTTTTCCTTATCACATTATGATTAATCTCTTTCAAAATCTCTTCCAATAAACCTCTAACTCATGAATGAGATTTAGTTGTAATGTTATAAGTTGTTTCAACATTTCATAGGAGATCCTTACTACATTATAGTAATCTTTTTCTCAAGCTCTTCCAATAAACTTCTATCAAATGAATGAGATTTCACTATAATGTTTTAAGTTATTGTTTGTTTCAGCATTTCCTTTTATGTTTTAGGAGATCCTCATTGCATTAGAATTAATCTTTTTCACAAGCTCTTCCAACAAATCTCTAACTAAATGAATCAGATTAAGTTGTAGTGTTTTGAGTGACTTTTCATTTCATGAATGTTCATTTAGAAGCTGTAATATCTATGGATTAGGATTCTCTGTTTTCATCATTTTCTAGTTAGGAACAGAATTTGCAAATAAACTCTGTTTTAATTCATTTATTAACATTTCCTTTTCTCCCTTTTGACATAGATCTAACTTCATATTTTTAAGCATCAAACATAAAAACCCCAAAACATCAATAAAACACTAAAAACAATGAAGTAAGAAAAATGGATACTTAGGCACATATAGTGCATCACACTTCATCAATTTACTAGCCCTGGTCAATAATTTATGTTAGCAATTTAGGACACTAAATTGACTAAACACCTTACTCTCCGAAGGACGGCCTTAGCTCTCACCACCCGAACCAGCAGCTTCTATCTGTCGGTGATGCCATTGTCCTGCTAAGGGAATCTCCATGAGTCGATATGTGGTAGGGCGATGTTTTCATTTTGAGAGATATCCTGGGTATCTGTATAATGAGGGTTTTTTTGTTGGCTTGAATCCAGGTTGTGCAACTTATGGGGAAGTGAGGGATTCTTTGTCTAGTCGTCATCATAATTTCCTCATATTACCTACACAGGAAACATTAAATCAACCATGTCTAACACATTAAATTAGCCACCTATATATATATATATAGATATATTGAGGCAAAGCAGTAAATTGTGGTTGCAGATGCATAAAGGGAACATCGAAAATAAAATTATTAACAACTATCCGGGACCCCTGCTGAGTCCTGCTTTGTAAGAAATGTATGATCAGTTTGTGCATATCCACTATAATCTTGTTTATGGGTGCGAAAAAAGAACTTGAGATGCCAACTGATGTCCATCATTTAGCAAGCATGTAGGGTTAACTTCTTACTTCACGTTTTCTCCCAATGGAGATAATGCCGAAACCAAAGAAGCTCCCATGTGTTGCTAAGTGCTAGGATGGGCTACGATTTGAGATTCCAACAAAGCATTGCGAGGCTGCAACCTAACGAGGATTTTGGCGATAATTCAGAAATAATGGATTGTTGCTCACAGGGGACATGGCTGAGCCAATCTAAAAATTAAAGGGGTAATATTTTGGGGCTCATGTTGTGTATTTGTCATGTATTTAACGCATCGTAGCCAAACAATTTTTCAAATCCGCTTGTGAAACACCGAAGGAAATTTTCCAATGTCGTTCAAACACAAGTAGCTCCTTCAACACAAGGTTTACACGCTCTTACAGTCATCTGTTCCTTTATATCCCTTCTTGGTAGGCGCAGATTTTGTATGAGGTCGCAATCGTGGCGTGGGGGTCGTGTAGTCAGATAGTCGAGCCGAGCGTGAATTCCTTCGGGGCGCGACTCTGCGACTTGGCGACTTGGGAGAGGTCACAGAGTCGCAAATGACGTTGAGTCGCATTCTTCGAGTCTTGAGAATAGTTTTGACTACACGACCAAGGAGATTTTGTGACTTAGTGAGAGGTCGCAGGGTCGCATGTGACGGTAGAGTTGCATTCTTCGAGTCTTGAGGAGAGTTACGACTATGCGACCCAAGATAGGTTGCGACTTGGTGAGAGGTCATAGGGTCGCATGTTACTATTACAACATACTTGCGACCGCGTGGCTTAATCACCCACTGACTCCTTTTTGAACCGTGGTGAGGCATTCATCTTCCTTTGGGCACGATTTACCTATCTGCAATGTTGAAATTAGGATGGATGAGATGCCACGATATAAGCGTAACAAATAAGGCGGACTAGTGTCTTGTGTGACGCAGAGGGTAACAACCTTTCCTTCAGCCTGTGATCATTTAAATTCATGTTTCACCATGGTATCTCCTCTTCTAGCGACCTATGACAGAGAAACCACGATTTCCTTCACCTCTTACCGACCGCAGAAAAAAAATGTGTTTTCTTAGTACGTTCGACCTGTTATTTTGAGCTTTGTCCTGATGCTAAAATGCAACGTTCAATCCATCTTCAAAATGGGCTCGTGCATATTAATCCCGCGGAAAACCTTTCTTCATAATATGTATTAAGGGAGGCACAATGAAGCCACCATATGTTGCTTTCTTCTTGCAGAACGGATGTTTCGTATTCGGTGTCGTGATCCTTTTGAAGTGTGTCTATCTTTGCGGCAGCAACCAATATGGATCGCGGGGTTTTTAAACATGCATGTGTTAAACCTTCAAAAGCATTAACCCTCTGCCCCTCTCGAACTTCCACCACACCACGCGTTAAATATTAACCACACATCGAAGAGAAGGTTATTGCGCTGAACTCAAGACTCCTTAGAAGAATCGTAAAGTCAAAAAGATAATTAAACCTTCATGCAATCTCTCCATGGCACCTTAGTACATTTTCAAATTGCGAGTCTACACGCATCTATTTGAGCATGATTTCACATTTGTGAGGTCATAAATTGAAAATATGATATGATGCCTTCCAAAGGAAAACATGAGAGAATGATAAATTTATCCTTTTGATTAACAGCACTAAACATGATATACATTTTCATGCTATAAAAGACTTGATTCAAAAATTATTCTGCCATTGTCATGCACTTGCTTCCGGACCAGATCATACTTGTTTTGACAGCTTAGCAAGAAAACAACCTTGAATGAGATTGTCTTGCTTTAAGGGAATCTTCTGACTCTACATTGTCCACATGGGTCAAACTTCAGACTAGACATATCAGATTGGTGAGATGTATTCTTTTCTACATGTACATCCAGGAGATCAACATTAGGCTGGTACCTTGTAGGATTTTCAAAAACTTCCTTTAAGGTGAGATATTTTCTATCCCGGAATATAACTACCTCGTCTGGTTCCTCCTTTTAACAATATTGCTCACTTGCTCCTCCCCCTCACTTTTTGGCGCATCCTCGTCATATGTCTTAACGAGGTCTTCAACAGTAGCCTTAAGCCTCATCCCCACATGGGCAGGGGGGCATGTGGATGAAAGTGTCCTGCTTCGCAGCTGTGACCTTGTTGTTTAGATTCAATGCATTTCCCTCGGTGTGGTGATGACATTGATGAGTATATCATCTGTGGGATTGACATGTATGAAACATTATAACATTAATTAGTTCACAATTACCCTGTAGAGAATGGTTCCCTTAAATAATTTACTTGAGCTTGGTGAAGTATCCAAACAGAATGCCTAAATGATCCATGATGAAAGGGCTTCTAACAAATATACTTAATGCACAGATAAGTCTCCATTCGAGTGTATGCATGATGATCCTCCCCCACATGGCATGGTTGCAGCAAAAAAATCTCATCATGATGGTGAGAAGGTTCAATGACTACAGGCTAGGTCAAAAACCCTAATGGCTAAGCGAGCAGGGGGACCCGAAATTTTAAATATACCCAAAATTTTTGGTGGTGTTGTAGCAGCTACAACAATTGGCGAACCACTGGTAGAATCCAGCATCTCTGTCAACACCCCAACAATAGTCTGAGTCCAGGTATTGATGCAAGGGAATATTGAACAAGTTCTGAGGGTACCCTTGTATTGTTTTGACCTTTTCAGATATGCCCAATCCTTGTGCCTCAGCTAGGTCTCATTAATCAAAACGTGTCAAAGTGGAAGTTCACGGATGGCAGTGGTTGGTTGATGATGTAGGGAGCAAGGCAGCGTGCTTATTATATTCATAATTTTAAAATAATTTTTTGGTGTTGCTCCGCTGCCAGCAGGCCTGGACAATACCGCAGCGGAGTCACTTCAAGAAATCACAAACATTGCTCCGCTGCCAGCGAGCCTGGTCAGTACCCCAGTGGATTCGTTGCGTTACCTCTTTGCGCAGGAAGCCTTTCTCAATCCTTTACCCTTATTTTTTCATGTGCTTGTAGCACTTATTTTAATGTGCTCGTGGCACTTATTTTGCATGGGCGGATGAGGGATCCCAAATTATTTTATGGGCAAGAGAGGTTGTTTCTTGTTTGACAGAAACTGAAAGATATCCTGATCTTGGTTTTCCCTCATGCCAATTTTTCACATCCCATCTACCACCCACAGGCAAAACGTGCAAAAAATATCATTAAGATGCTTGAGACTAGGTTGGGCACAATGCTCAGGTTATGGGTATAGGCCATTCGAACTCGCTAGGGTTCCCCACAAGCAATCGGCTTGTATTTCCTTGGCCAATGAATTTAAACTCATAGGTGTGATGTTGGCAATGTCACTTTGATGACCTTTCCTGAGAGAAGCTACCTCTTGAGGTAACCACTGCAACCTCATGCAAATAATGGAGTCATGGTTAACACATGGAATCCCAGGAAGTGCTAACACATTCTAGACATTTTCAAGGCATGTTAGGAATTCCAAGATGTGGTACGTTCTAGGGTGTGGTGCCAGCGCATGCTAGGGAGTCCCAGGTGTTATCACTCCCTCCTTTTCCCAAGGTTGAGAATGGATACTGCAGGAGGTAACCTCATACCAATATTTAGTTTTGGTAGCTAGCCCTACCAAAACCAGAGAGGGCTCTTTCAATGTCATTTTTATAGTCAATGAGGATACTGGATATGTAATGATCTTAGGCTACATATAAGCTCAGTTAATTAGGGTTTTGTTTTTAATTTTGTTGGATAGGAATGTTAGCCTAGGAACTAGATCTAGTTTTTAGGTCTGATTTCAAAGGTTCAGTTGCAGAGATGAAGAGGAGGCCAGGTAGGTATAATTAATAACATACCTAAATTTTCATTGTGTATAGGGTTTGAAAAGAGATAAAGAGTCAGAATGAGTATGCTACATGAGTTCATTCATCAGAAGAGGTGAAACACATTCATGAAAATCTTATAAAACAGAACATAAAAAGAAAGATGTATGTTCATAGACTCATAAGATCATCATATAGAATAATACATGTGATGGAAAGAAAGCATAAACATTCAACTTGATGGTGATTACTGAGAAAAAACAATGCTAATAAGCATACCACTAGAGTCCCAAAATTATAGTTGCAGCATGTCTTTGATTTCACTGAAAAAGTTTGTACATAAACTCCACACTGCAAATAAAAACTATCCAACCTCTAAAATGACTTGAGTTTGAGTACATATAGAAAATAGAGAATATGCCACCTCATTGGGTCAAAACATGATCCAAAATACGTCATAAATGCACCTAATGAGTCATTACCTAGAATTTATGGAAGCTAGAAACAATCCCCCCAAATTTAGCTAATAACTAGGAGTGCTTGCCTCCTTGAGTAATTACATGATTCCTCAACAATGAGGGATAAAAAAAAGCTCTGATATCCATAAAAAACCTCATAGGATAGCTTCAACCTCAAGATTTGGACCATTGTGGCTTAAGCGAGGAGACCATTATTACGAGACTCTGGAGAGGTTTCCCTTTCCTTGGCGAGCTTTGCGAGACGTGGACGAGCGGAGACCCGTTCGAAGGAAGCTGCGACGTCAGAACTTGGTTGTAACTTCTATTCGTTTATCATTTTAATAGATGACTATGATTATGGTTCCACTCCTTTTTCCATCATGTTAATGCGAGTAATATCTTTTCTGACCGATGTTTAGTTACGTATGCTGGTTCCTATGCTTGTATCTATTCGTTTCTTCTATGTGCAGGTGTTCATCCGCGGAGATCGTGGAAGGATTGTGATCTGCCAGGGCTGAAGGACGGGGACACTTCTTCTTCAGATCATAGCGTTGGAATCCAGGTAGGCTTCTATCCCAAGTCTTTCATTCGTAATTAGGAGCTTGCGTCATAGCATTGTTTGTTTGTTGCTAGACCCTTGCTGGGCTAGTAGGGATCGCCTCTGTCCGCAGAGGGGATTTACCTCCTCAACAAATTGGCGACTCCACTGGGGATCGTCCGGTTTTCCTTGTCCCGTTTATGATTGGTTCGCTTTGATTGTTTCTCCTTGCTTGATGAACCTTCTGGGTTGGATTCTTTCATTATTTTAGTCTCTTGGTTTGCTTAGCTTGTATTGGTCTACTTTCAGAGTAGCTTGTTTTTAATTTTTATTGAAGAACTCGACTGGCGCGGGTTTTAACCCGACAGTCGCGCCACTTGGCGCTTGTTGCATTTGTCTGTCTCGCGCCAATCGGCCTCTGGCGCCAGTTTCAAGTCCACAGTCGCGCCACCCCTGTGACTTTTTGAGTTTTTTCATTTTTTAGCTTTCTGAGCTTGACCAGTACTTTTCTTCTTGATTTCTTGATTGTCTGAGTGTGTTGGAGTCTTGTTTGACTGGAATTCACCGCTATCCTTTGGTTGTTTGCCTCTGTCTATCGATTTCACGATTTGAGCCCTAGGGCATCTAGTGGCTTAGTGAATTGAGCCCTCCTTTGGAGTTTTGGTGTCTTGATTATCCTGTCAACTTGTTGATTGATTCTCCACGCTCTCTTACCAGTCTTTGATTGTTTTACTGCGTCTTTTGAGTGATTGTTCATTCCTTCATTCAGAATTCGTTTGCCTTGCTTTGGACCTAGATCACATGGTCCATCGGAAGTTTTCAAGTCTTTCTTTGCTTTGAGGGACTTTGGGTCGATTTAGAGATTTGGTTGCTTGCTTCGTTGAGTGAATGTTGTTTGCTTCGCTCTCTTAGATATCATTTCTCAAATTTTTCCTTTTGTTTTCAGTGCACATTAGCCATTAAACATTGAAAATCAAAAAAAAAATAATCTCTTTTGCTTTTGTTAAATTAGTGCAAATTGTGATCTTTTCCATATTGCTAGTGATTAGTGTTTGAATGAAAAGTGTGCAATTGCATTAGTTGCATTAGAGACATTCTTGTTTGTATTCCGTTCATTTCGTTTGTATAAAAGCTCTCAACTCTCATTTAACTAGTTTTCATCGAACGAAATGTTGCACTATGGCATATAGCTTGCATTTAGGAGTCTTTCGAGACACTACATACGATAGGGCCTGGAAATTGAAACTTAATTGAAGATCAACTATAAAATTTATTCAATTAACCTAAGGCAACATTGGAACTTAACGAAACATATTTAGAAGGTCTAGGCTAGAGACGTGTTCCGGCGTCGTTAAACCTAGCAGCTGTCGTTCGCCTGTTGGCTTTAGACGGCGCTAGTACGGACTTGCGCTCCCCGTACCGTCGCGTATATAAAGGGAGACCCCTCTAGGTTTTCAATCCTTTATCCATAGGAAGACGAGTCTGCCGCCCTATACCCGTGATACACCGAACACAGCATTCGGGGAGACTACCTGCACGTACGGAAAGTCCTTGGTCGATTTCTGTTTCATTTTTGAAACCAAGGTGTATATTGCAGTTCACGGATATTTGGTACACCCTTTGTGCCTAGTTTTTCCTGAGCGGTCATTTGGTCTTTTCTGACTCCCTAAACTTGAAAAGACCGTCAAGCGCTTGTCCTTTCACGCTTGTATCAACTCTGAAAGAGATAGAGTCATCTTTTATCGTTTCTCGACTCTTAAAACATGAAACGGTAGAATTCGTTTATTTTCCAATGTGGTAAAATCAATCTCCCACGATTACACACCCGTTTAGACGTTGCTTGTGACTGTTTGATCGTGTGTTTTAACTCGTTTTCAGCCCGTGTGTGTGTTTGCTCTTTTCTTCTAGTCTTTTGCCACGGTGGCGGAACCTTCGGTTTCGTCTACTGGTAGTCCTTACACGGACGATTCTTCAGAGGCTTCTCAGCCTTCTGTTGAACCACAGCAGCCTGTTGTTTCCGAGTTTCCTGACGGGGGACCGGTCCTCGCCGAGCAACCCTGTACACGGAGACGATTGATTCCAGCGACGCACTGGGACACGGTAATACCGAATTGAACTGGGCGTTGCTTTCTCTTCCACCTTCGGGTTCACAGTTTGTTCTTTGTTGTCTTTCCTCCCTAGTCCTCGCCGTCTTCTCTACGTGATTTAACGAGCGGGGGATCAACCATGAGTGATTACGGTGAGGAAATTCCGGGTCTGATGACTATCGGCGCATCCCTCGTAGATTTTTGGGGGGCGATTACGGTGGCTACCATCGTCGGTGGTCCTTCTTTGCCGCGGTACGGATCTGCGGGTCGGTTATCTCGATGGCACTCTATTTTGATATCATCTCTGGCGAGGCACGGTGCCTAAAAACACTTGTCTTCGACCGTCTTCCTTCTTCGTTGTCATTGCTAATTTGTGTAGGGAAAGTTGCCTCTTCTCTTTGTTGTCTCGGCTACCGGTGGGCCAGCTGCGAAGATATTTATCTAGCTACTGTTATACCGGAGAATATCTCTCCGGAGGAGTATCGGTTGTTTGTACAACAGCCGAACGCCGGAGCTGGACAGCTCCCCCAAGATCCTTACCGATCTTTCTTTTCGCATTATGCACAAGACGGCACTCCCGTGTATGGTTTTCCGGGTCAGCTTGACGAGCATGGAGACATTTTGCGTCTCCCTGCTCCTGAGGCCTATCTTTATGTTCAAGGTTTACCGTACAACCAGGCTCAGAACTGGCAGGCACAACCTTTCCAAGGTCAACCTGCAGGCCAACCTGGCTATCAGTACGACCCACAGGGACAGCCCAATCAAGGCTACTCTGCGGGCCAGCAAGGGCCATTCTATAATCCACAAGGACCATATTATAACCCTGCTGGTCAACCTGCTCAGCCTCAGCCGGGGTATCAACAGGGACCGACCTATGGACCTGGGGGGCAAATCCAGCCTTCCTTACCGATGCAACCGCAGTATCCTCTTGTCTCTAACGTTGCATATCATCCGGGACCACTCTATGGTTACGCCGAAGATCAGCGGTTTCCCGGCACCGTCTGTTCCACCACCCGGGCCAACGGGTCATCCGTGCAAACTGGTGTCCCGCCTCCGGAGATCGGCGGCTTATTCGGTGCAACACGGGGCTTGCACCTAACCGGTCGACGCTCACTTGACGCCGCACATTTGTCGGGCCAACTTTGTTCATTCGGGGCCGCCCCCCTCATTCGAGCCAACTTTGTTCCATTCGGGGCCGCCCCTCACTCGGGCCAACTTGTTTCATTCGGGGCGACCCTCATTAAGTTCACTCTTGTCTACGGCTGTTCATTCGTACGCGACCAAATCAACGTTGCGCCCTGCGTACCCGAGGCTCCGCGGGCGTTCCACTTATCGACGGGTCTGCTCTCATCCTCGACGATGGTTATTATTCTCGTGGTCGGTCTCCAATGGCTATAACCACTGGAGCTCCCTCGATGTCGACCTCCTCCCACCTGGGTTCCTTTATGCTCGGCCAAATCTGACAGCGCACGCTGTCACAGGGCAACGCCTAATGGGGCACGAACTGCGGTGCTGGGGCCCCACACAATGGTTACCAGCAACCAAATCAGTCTGGCTATACGAATTATGCCCCTCACGGTCAGAATCCTACGGGACAGAACCCATGGGGGCGGGGATATTCACAACCATCGTGGAGCATGGGTACCGGACCTTATTCTGGGACTGGCATGGGAATTAACCCTCCGTGTGGTTCCACCTTCTGCCAGGTCAGGACGTGTCAGGTCAGCCCAGTCAGTTCTATAAGTCGACCTATTGGCCCCCGGTTCCAACCAAGATACCAGGTGACTGTCCCAAGTTTGAGGGCAAAGCTGGCGAAGACCCCCAGGCACATGTGATGACGTACCACCTCTGGTGTTCGTCTAACTCTTGGACTGACGATTCGGTTCGTTTGCGTCTTTTCGAGCGTACTTTAACAGGAGCTGCTGCTAAGTGGTACATAGAACTATCCCGTGGTATTTTTCAGGATTTCAACTCGTTAGCCATGGCTTTCCTCACGCATTTCCAGTTACCAGTCCGGTATGAGACTGGGACGCACCTCCTGTCTTCCCTGAAGCAGGACTCGGCCACTCACATCTCGGATCACATCCATGAGTGGCGGCGTCGTCGTCGACTGATCAAGTTTCACATACCTGATCAGATTTTGACTCACTGGTTCACAACCTCCTTTGTGAATAAAATCGCTCAGGATATCGCGATGGGAGCGTGTGTGACGGAGGAACAAGCTATCACGCGTGCCCAGTATCTGGATCTTGTTTATTCACAATCTGGCACGCTTTATGACATCCTGCCTGATGCTCCACGGCCCGGAGCCAAAAAGACCCCGCCTACCCCTACGGTGGATGGCGTCATTGGTTCAGTCTCTCAAAATTCGAAGAAGTCTTCGAATGGGAAGCAGAAGGCTAATTCTTCCAACAATACCTCTGCTAATCCCGCCTCATCCGATTCTGGTAAATCCGCGGAGGTAAATGCTGTTCAGGCCAATCCTGCAGAAAAATCCTCCAAGGGGAAGAAGAAGGGCAAAGGCAAATCAAAATCTGATGCCCCGAAACCGGAATCTAAAACTCGAACTGAGGATGGCTCCCAACGTAAGCCGAAATTTCCTTGCCTCATCTGTGAATGTGACCACTACACTAAGGATTGTCCACGACGATCCGAAATCAGTCAACTTCTTAAAGGCTCAAAGGGAACTCCGGCTGTTTTAAAAGAGCCATTTCCATCTCAGCAGACCCAGATGGTCGAACAAGGTTCATCATCTGCACCGTTTGGGTCTCAGGTTTTCATGATGAAAACTAATGCACCTATCACTATTGCTACGAGATCGAAGGATTACAATAGTCAGCAGCAGGCACCCGGGAAGGCAGTGGCGGAAGGACCGCCTCCCCCACCTGCTTCTGGTTCATTGGAAATTGAGAAGCCGACTCTCGAACCCGTTGTGAAACCACCTCCCAAGGGTGTTCTTCGGAGATCCTCTTATAATCCAAATGCTCGTGCCGCTCAACATTATAGCATCGTTGAGGATCTGGCACAGGCGCCATGTGCCATGTCTGCACTTGAGGTTCTTCAAAGTTGTCCTTCACAACGGAAGGTTTTACTCTCTGCCATCGGTGGTATTGATCCCGCCGACTCGAGCCTTCTCACCTTTGATCTGGAGAATTTTACTCCCCGGCTTCCACATCAAATCGCTTTGGTTATTCAAGTCGGGATTAACGGTCTGAACGTTCACAGAGCCGTCGTAGATGAGGGTGCATCTACTTGTGTTATGTCCTCCGCCTGTTGGAAAGCCATCGTCTCTCCAACCTTATCGTCATCTCCCAATGCCCTTGAGGCATTTGATGGCCGGGAATCTAAACCCCTGGAAGTTCTCGAGAGTCTGGCGATTACATTACAGGGAAAAACTGTCAATGTGGAAGTAGAAGTGGTTGACGCTAAACTCAACTACAATATACTTCTTGGCCGCAGCTGGACCCATGCCATGCTCTGCGTGCCGTCTACTGTCTTTCGATTCATCAAGTTCCCTCACGAGGGCAAGATTGTCACAGTAGACCAGTTGTCATTTTTTACCTCGAGCTCCGAGAACAACGTGCCGTATGTGGATCAAATTCCGAATCCCCCAGACAACATAGGACCTGGTCTCTTCAAAGACCCAGTCCTCATGGGTATTTTCCCTGCGCCGCCACCGAATACCGCTCAAGTTAACATGTTGTCCAGGACTGATGACCCCTGGATGATTCCTACACCTGAGCAGGTATATGAGTTTGGAGAATCCATGCCTTTAACGCCAGTAGAGATCAACTACTGTGAGATTGTTGACGCATCGGACCCTCCACCTCCTCGGCATGCTCCGATGAGCATGGCTCTTGACGTCTACTCACAATCCTCTTGGCTTGGTCAGGCTGATTCGCCTGATCCTCTTAGAGAGACTTTCCCCTCAGATGAGGCGATCATTGAAACTATGTCTCTTGAGGAGCTACCCTGGGGCGATGGACATCATCGTTCCTCGTTTATGCCTAGCTTGGGGGCAATGACTGACTGTCTCGAGCGCTATGCTACTCAGGTTCCTTCCCCTCCTATTCAAACACCGATCTTGACGCACGAGGTCTTTTCGGAGGGTAATCTGAGTAACATTACTCAAACGGTTCCTATCAACATCTCTGTTAAACCAGGGATTGTTGAGAACATTCATGTGGGTGTAACCTGTTCTCCCGAGGAGATTCAGGTCTATACGGAACTTTTCAAAGAATTCAGAGATGTTTTTGCGTGGTCCTACGAGGAAATGCCGGGAATTGATCCTAGTATTGTCGTGCATGAGATTCCAACCTATCCAGGTGCGAAACCCGTGCGCCAACGCTTGTGTCCCATGCATCCTCGGAAAGCCACCGCTATCAAGGCAGAAGTTGAAAAACTTCTGAACGCGGGGTTTATTTATCCTATCCCCCTTACAGAATGGGTGTCCAACATCGTCCCTGTCGATAAAAAGCAGGGTACCATTCGAGTCTGTGTAGATTATCGCGATATCCATCGCGCCTGTCCTAAGGATAATTATCCCACTCCATTTATCGATCAAATTATCAACGATTGCGCCGGGAGTGAGATCTATTCTTTAATGGACGGTTTCTCAGGTTACAACCAGATTAACATTGCACCTGAGGATCAACATAAGACCACATTCATCTGTCCGTGGGGCACTTTTGCATATAAAAAACTTCCGTTCGGCTTAAAGAACGCTGGCGCCACGTTTCAACGTGCCATGTCATATGCTTTTCATGATATTCGCCATATTGTCCAGCCTTATCTGGACGACTTGCCTACCCATTCGGGTAAGCGAGAGGATCATCCGGAACATCTTCGCCAGATATTTCTTCGTTGCAGACGCTACAATATTAGGCTGAATCCTCATAAGTGCGTCTTCTGCGTCGACTCTGGCCGTCTTTTAGGCTTTATAGTCTCGAAAGACGGAATTCGCCTCGACCCTCTGAAGGTTGAGGCCATTGTAAATCTCCCGTCACCCTCCTCCCTTTATCAGTTGCAGAGTCTGCAAGGGAAAGCGAATTTTCTTAGGCGCTTCATCCCGAACTACGCCGAGGTGGCCAAAGGATTCACTCGTTTATTAAAGCAGAATGTTCCCTTTCATTGGGACGAAATCGCTCAAGAATCCTTTGAGAAGCTGAAGACATTGTTAGTCAATGCTCCGTTGCTTCGTCCTCCGGACTACCATCGCGACTTTACTTTGTATCTAGCCGCCGCATTAAGCACCATCGCCATGGTCTTGGTGCAGGATGACGAGAACGGTGATGAACATGTTGTTTATTACCTCTCTCGGAACCTTCTCGACCCGGAAACGCGTTACGCACATGTTGAGAAGTTGGCCTTAGCAGCCGTACACGCTGTACAGCGCTTTCTCCATTACATCCTTTTGCGCACGATAACAGTGGTTTCAGACTGCAACCCCATGACATATATTCTTTCTAGACAATTGCTGGGGGGCAAGTACTCCAAATGGATCGTCATCCTGCAGGAGTTTGATTTGGAGTTCACCACTGCCAAATCAACTAAATCACTGGTCTTCGCGGATTTGATATGTTCTCTCCCTACGGACTCTCTTCCTGAACACTCTGAAGATCATATACCGGACGAAACGCTGTTTCTTATTGATACTCGTGATCCTTGGTACGGTGACATCATAGTGTATCTTCAGACCGTGACATTCCGGTCTGAGTTGGATAAAGCTGCACGTCGTCGGATTCGGCACCAGTCCCAACCCTACCGCATAGTAGGAGATACCTTATATCGTATTGGAGTAGATTCGGTGCTCCGACGATGCCTTACCTTGGACGAGGCTGAGAAAGTCTTGAATGACTGCCACAGTGGCGCCTGTGGTGGACACATGTCCGGATATGCCACTGCCCAAAAGATTCTGAGGGCAGGTTATTTCTGGCCTTCTATATTCAAGGATTGTATCACTGCAGTCCGAAAATGCCATCCGTGCCAGATTTTTCAGCGCAAGATGCGCGCGCCGCCGTTGCCTTTTCATCCCGTTATTACCGTCGGCCCTTTCGCGAAATGGGGCATGGATTTTATGACGTGTAACCCTCACTCGGCCGGGGGGCATGCGTATATCATTGTCGCCGTCGACTTCTTCACTAAGTGGGCCAAGGCGATGCCTACACTAGCTGCTGACGGAAGAACGGCTGCTTCATTTTTATTCAACCATGTTATTGCACGATTCGGGGTTCCTCAAGCTATCGTCACTGATCACGGTACTCATTTCCGCGATTATATGATGGCGGAGCTGACAGCTGCGTTGGGCCTGCGTCACGACAGCTCAACGCCATACTACCCTCAAGCAAACGGTCAGGTTGAAGCGGTGAACAAGGTTTTGGTCACTATGCTTCAACGAACGGTTGGGATTCATAAATCCAGTTGGCATCTCCAACTGTTCTCAGCTCTCTGGGCGTACCGAACATCTGCTAAAAGTGCAACCGGATTCACACCATTCCAACTGGTGTACGGTCTGGAAGCTACTTTGCCGGTTGAATGTGAAATTCCTTCGCTCAAATTAGTTGTGGAGCTCTTACTGGATACTTCTCCCGAGGAAGAGCGTCTTCTGTATCTCGAACGGTTGGATGAAACCCGTCGTCTAGCTGCTTTGATTATCGAAGCACAAAAGAAGAGGATCAAATCTCATTTTGATCAATCTGTTTCTCCCCATTCTTTCATTGAAGGAGACCTAGTCCTCTTGTACGATCAGGCACATGATAAGCTTGGTGCCGGTAAACTCCAGCCCATGTGGCACGGTCCCTACATAGTAAAACGTGTTTTGAAAAATGGGGCCTACGAGCTTATAGACTACGAAGGAGTTCCATTGGCGCAACCCAGAAATGGGTTGTACCTTAAGAAGTACTACGCCTGAAATGATTTCTTGGTGTGGTGTGTGTACATAGGTGTGTGATTGTCATTTGTGTGCATGGTGTGGTGTGCTTTGTAAACATCTTCCTGCTGATCGGGTCTTCCTGGTTGTGCAGATGTCTTTTCATCCATTTGTTGGTTTCGCGGACGGTGCCTCCCGCAGTACCAGGAATCTGTCTTCTGCAGCCTGGGTAATCTATGATCCTGCTGGTGAGTTGATCGACCTTGAAGGTGTGTGTTTAGGACGTACCACGAACAATATCGCGGAATATAGCGCCGTGTTGGAATTATTAACCGAGGCAGTAAACCTTGGTATCCGTGAATTGCTCGTGTACCTAGATTCACAGCTTGTAGTGTTGCAGCTGAACGGGCACTATTCAGTAAGAAAACCGTCCATTTTACGATTGTATTTGCGTATTCGATTACTGGAAAGGAATTTTGAATACATTACATATCATCATATACCCAGACATTTGAATACATTGACAGATGCGGTAGCAAATTTGGTGTTAGATAGACATTTGCGCAATTTATAAATCATCATCACATGTAAAGAAGACTCATCCAGAAATAGATATGCATATATATAGATATCGAAATGATTACATAGAAGTGTGTCACATAAAACTCAAAAAATATACATAAGTGTCTTAATACATCCGGAGACACTGTGTCTCTCAAAAAATAGGTGTGGCTAAATCCTAGAGACTAATCGGCATGGTGCTCATGATAGCACGTTACTGCACTTTCTCTGATAAGATTCCGGAGCCGGATGGCTGGACCCACCGTGCTGGCGCCAAATGCTCTGTCAGTACGGCTGGCAGTCAGGCATGGTCGTGGGATCCACTGGACGTCTCGAGGTCTGAACAGTGCGCTCTCGGTGCCTTCTGGATCCTGGAAGGCAGTTTACAGCCAGTCCACTCCCAGGATGAGAAACAGCTACGGCGCTCTCCAGGTCTAGCTCTGCCTTTGCTTTCTCTATAATTGTATCCCAAGATAAGTATGCGTAAACAACTGAAAAATATATAAACATAAAAATCAAAATATGAGGTCTTACCCAGCTCTTCATCCCAGTCGTCTCCTTCTGGTACTGGGAGATCTGGGTCCCCTGTAAAGTCAGTTCCTGAGTAAGGCCAATCTTCCACAACAATCAGTTGGCGCCGTAGCCACCTAAAGAACTCTGGCTTCCAGGACATCTGTTGGCCACCTCCAGATCTGGGCATCAGTGCTGCCCAGCGAGCCATCCTCGGCTCTCGTGGTATCGGACTCGCCACATGGGCCTCTTGTACGGAAGGATGGCAGTATGCGTTCCCGAAATGAACAATACCAGATGGAACCGCCACCCCAAGCGCCGGTTCGCCCGTTTGCACACTTTAGTGCCTTTTCACATGTTGACCGTGACGGAGGTTGCCCAATCATATAGTCGGGGACCCATGCATTAAAGGGCCGATGAGTTGAGTCTTTGTAGCCTGCGTCGGTGCTGCGATACGGCGGCCACGCGTAATGGTGTGGAGTACAACTCTCGGTGCTAGATCAACTCTCAGTGCTAGATCGGGGATGGTGGAGATGTATACCTTCTTGCTTCCTGATCCTGTTTGTGCCCCTCGGCACACCCGCGCCATTACCTGTTCCATCTTTTCCCCGGATGGTCTGCTCCCAGTCAGTACAGGGATTGGACCTCTGCGGGACAATCCAGTAATGAAATAAATGTCGGTGACCTCCAATTCCAACACCTGGTCTCGTATTCGAATACTTGGTCATTTCATCCCGAGAGGTTATTCGAAGGATATTGGAGGAGCTCGGTGAGCTCGTAAGCATGGCGTGAGGAAGAACTTTTTTAAGCCACAGTCTCTCAGAGCATTCATACATGCTTGGCTTTGCATGGCCTGTTCGTCCTCATCTCCGTGTTCTCGTTCCTTCCATTCAATTGCCATTTTGAGTGTTTATCTGCATTCACATGGTCGAAAACCCCTGATTAGATCTTTGGTGGGCTTCAAATTTCAAGAAATTTGGGGTAAATATCGGAATTTTAGGCGAAAATTTGGGTTCCGCCGCTGGCGCGACTGTTTTGCTGACAGTCGCGCCATGTGGTGCGGGCCCTTTGGTGAAAAGAGCTCAGTGGCGCGGGTCCGTGCCCGATACCCGCGCCACTTAGACCGGCCCTAAAATTTCAAAGGTGCCCTTACGGAGCTGACTAAGGGGAAATCATTAAAAAAATGCATGAAAAAGAAAGAGAAAAAGGACGCCTCTTACCTGTGCCTCTTACCTGTCACGGACGAGAATCTGAATAATAGTTACTGGATTGGTCGCAATCACCGTGGAAGATTACGCTCCAAATGGACCTTTGTTGCTCTCCTCACAAGGTAAATAGTAAAAAGTAATTTCATTTTTTACCATTTAGACATATTTACTCGCTTTCCGACGTTAAAATGAGCTTTAAAAGTTATTTTTTTGTCAAATATTTGCATGTATTATGTCGAGAAAATGGATTTTACGCTGTTGAGGTATGTGCGGCGGCGAGGTTTTTGCGACTTAAAAGGTGGAGAAACGAGTTGTATTTTATGCTTTTTCGGACTCGGTAAATACACGAAAAAGTCACTCCGGAGTCATCTTTCAGCTCTTTTCTGACTCTCTAAATATGAAAAGATCGCCTAGGCCCTTGTCGTTTCGATCTCGTTAAAATGGACACGAATCGACATTCACCCGGTATAAGTTTAACCCTTTTTCAGGCCGGGATGGATTGATTACGAAAAAGAATACCCTAGCCTATCGCGACTAGGGGTTTTCACGGATATTGTTTTCTACCTTTTCGGATGCGAGACTATTTATGAAAAGGGACACTGTGGAGTTTTTTCTTTTCGAAATTTGTCTTTTCAAACTCTCTAAACATGAAAAGACGCTGAGTTCTTCCTTTGTCAGACTCGTTAAACCCTGATGACATTGGATTCTGTCGAAATGACGTTCTCCGAGTTTCTCCTTCCTAGGACTCGTTAAATGCACTAGGATGAATTCGCCCGAAGGGCGGACTTATATCACAAGCATATGCTATCCCCTTCAAGCTTGTTATCAAAAATAATTGGGGTACTCGCCAGAAATGGTGGGGGAAAAATGGAACCATCGTCGTTGTCGTCGGCGGTATGTCGCTCTTGAACATGGCACTGGTCTGCATTCGTGTCGGGTTGGGGACATCTCATCTCGTTGCTTCACTTTGCTTCCATGGGTTTGGGTAATCTCTTTTGACCTCTCATCTGTTCACTGCCTCGTCGCCATGACCTTTGATCCGTTGATGTCAAATACTGCCAAGTCCATTATCGTGCCGTTCATATGTTCAAGAGAAGTTGGCCTCTGCAAATATCAACCTTCCTCTGTTTCTCATATGGTCCTAATTCACAACAAAACATTATGTTCCTCTGTCTCGTGTCGATGATGTGGGAATCATTATGGCCCACCTTCGATCAAGGTCACTTCCTGTCGACTTCAACTCATTATCCGGGAAGTTGGTCTAGAGACTCCTGATGGTACCTTGGAGCCTGCATGCCTCAATGGCAGGTTCGTCGCATTCGACGTGAGGTTTTCATCATTGGCCTCCGATCGGATGATTCTGCGGGTGTTCGACGTCAACTCATTTATTCACACGCCGTAGATTGTACCTGTAGTACCTTGAGGACCATTGTCATTATTGGTGGTTTCTCTCGCGTCTGTTAACGGCTTTCATCATTGGCTGGTAATCAGACGATGTTCTTGCATGTTCGACATCGGCTCACACATTCGCATGCTAGAACTTGTACTTGTTTGGGTCGAGATGGAGCGCAAGACCCTGGATTGTGTCTGTTGTAATCCAGGCTGCGATTGTGGATTATTGTCATTATGTACATGACTCAATGATTGGATGGCTGTGACCATACCTGAGTCTATTTGTTTGATCTTGGTTGGATGGCTGCGCCCATACCCTAGATCCGGATTATAGCATACTCTGTTCGGATGGCTGCGTCCATACCATATATATACATCATGTACTTGAGATATCAGTTGTATCTTTCTGTGCAGGTTTTCCGACGGCGGGCCTTCAGTTGGACATGTTCTCGTAAAGCATTTCACCCCTCTCTCTCTCGGGCCTCATGCTTTGGGGGGCATCTGTTACACAGTAATTTGTCACCGTCCCTACCATTCCCCGTCCCGCACAATGGAGGACCCATAACGTGACCTGTGAACACTGTCATGCACTGAAAACATCATCATTGCATCCCTCTGAGTATGAGCTTCTTTTCCCCTTGAGACATCTCCTTGCAAAATCCATGAAAAACAGCTCTTTTTGCATTGGCGCGGGTAGACAGTTCAGTACTCGCGCCAATCAGGGAAATCCTGTAAAGAGGTCGCGCCACTTGGCGCTCTGTCATAGAGCAGAAATCGCGCCACCCATTTTAGGGATTGTTTTTTAAATATGGATGGCGGAAGTTGAGTTCAAACAAACTCACAACCATTGCCTATCTTGAGTTGGGAGGTTTGGCTGCGGGAGTTCTATGGAAGGGAAGTGGTTTTGCCACCTTCTATGGAACCTTCCTTGGTGATAGGGCCAATCCCATAATAATAGGGATCCCAACTCCCTCCTTCCCCATCTATAAAAGCTTGCTCAGATCCATGGCAAGCTAGTCTTGAAGTGCTGAAGCTTTGCATCTCCCTATTCCCAAGTGCCTTTGTATTTCATTCGTAACTAGGAGCTTGCGTCATAGCATTGTTTGTTTGTTGCTAGACCCCTGCTGGGCTAGTAGGGATCGCCTCTGTCCGCAGAGGGGATTTACCTCCTCAACAGGAGGCTCTGAGGAAAACCATCACGCCGCTGTGGGATGCTTTTGTACATCCAAAATTGTCAAAATTGCCAAAAAATCCAAACATTTTCTGCAAAAATAGAGCTCAAATATGGATCAATATCTCTCTAGCCATAATGGTTTTTTAAAAACTGAGAGAGCTTTTTTTCTTTTGTAGTTGATGAACAAATACCTCCTCCATTTTTTGAAAATTATTTCCCATTTGTTCCGAATCCAAGTTTTAAGTTGGTCACTAAAATTTGCAGAAGCGTAGCGCACTCTGAGCAGAAGCATTGTGCCACTTTGAGAGGGAGTTTGGAGGCCTTCCCTGAGGATTTTTGGTATTAAATGAGTATGGTTGGAAATATTAGGATGTCTGCTACACAATGGAGTCAACAAGCATTGCAAACCCCTGCTCCAAACCCTTTAAAATTTGACTTGAAGACAACCTATTCAAAAGTGCATAAAATGACCTGGAGCAACTGTATTTTTGGAATTTCTCTCAAATCATAACACATGTGCATAAAATTAAAGATTTTTTTGTTATTTGGTTTATTTTTGACAAATACCTCTTTCACTTTTTTCAAATTCATCTTCATTTCTTAAGAATGTAAATTTTAAGTAGGAATGTCCTTGTGTGAAATGTAAACCCTAGAAAATGATCATGAAGCTCTAAAAATGATGTCATGGGTTTGAGTTGGCTCAAACCTGGAATTATGACCTCCCTTATTGGCCTTTCTCTTCTCACCTTCCATGATTTTTTTTCAGCAAAAAGAAACCTTAGCTTGATATGAAGGAAAGGAAGGGTGAAGACTAGGAAAACCATGGAAAATGGGGCAGCAAGTTTAGGGAGGGAAATGGAGGGGATAGGAGTTAATGAAAAATCTGAAAAAAATTAAGGGAGATAGGGCAGTATGTTAGGAACACATTATAGGTGGATTTTTGGAAATGGATAAGGGAAATAGTGAAAAAGGGCCTAAACACAAAGTTGGCCTAGCATCCATGTAAAAGCATAGTGAGAACTAGGGTTTGAGTGAAAATGGTAGTTATGAGAGGTATGAGTGATATGTTGCGAATTGGTAAGGTATATGAGTGATGTGTGAAGGTTACTAGATGATGAAAATAGGGTTTTTCCTTGTTGAAGCTAGCTAAACATCATTGAAACCAAAAATGTAGTTGAAAACCCTAAAAGAGGAAATCCACACTTTGCTGAAGAAATTGAGTTTAATGAAAGGTGAGAGGTGATCATTTACTGACTTGGAAGCCTCTGAAACTTGAGCAATGATGAACTGACCCTTTTGATGGTTTATTTGAGCCTAAAAGGAAAAAACGTAGCAAACTACCAATCTTTGGATTGTTGTGGAGAGTTGTGAGCATGAGAGAGGAGTTATTTTGACCATGTAGCATATTTCTTGAAAAAGGACAAGTTGCCTTTGTTTTATTACCTATATTTTCTAACTCCCAATGAAGGTGATTTAACTCATGACAATGAAAATTTATTTGCTTTCTTCCATGACATGATTAGAAATTATGATGGCAAAATAAAATAAACCTAGACCATGACCTAGATGGAGGTATGTTGACTGATCAATGACCCTAGATTTATGATGAATGACATGACCTTGAAATTCATGATGATCATGAATGGGTGAAGGGAGCAGCATCAGCCCTGGAAAATATTTCAGTGAAAAAAAAATTATTTGATAATTTATTTAGAAACATAAAATTTTGAACAAGGACTTCTACCAAATAACCCTGAAAGAGTGTATTTGATCACTGAAACATTTAGACACTAACAGCATCAACGGGCTCCTCAATAAATATGAACCATCACTGGTCAAAACTTGACCCAATACACCTCCAATTTTGTTGCTTTTGCACCTTGTTGCACTGTTGAACGTTGCACCACTGGTTAGGGCACACCTTCTAGCCATATTTCTCCACACGACTCAGCAACCAGTCCTCCAAAAGAATGTAGTATGATCTAGAGAGAGTCCTCCACCCCTAAGTTTCTCCTTCTAACCTTATTAGCTCTTAAAGGAAACCTAGTTGTTGGCTAAGGCCTGCGACATAGCACAATAGTTGTTGTAGCTTACGACCTCCTCAAAACTCCACCATACAACCCTTAAACAACAACACATTTATGTGTCTTACAACGGCCTTCCTTCCATGCAAACCAAGCCTAAGAACAACACTTAAACGAGACCAAACAACCTTCAAAAGTGCCACGTTATCACCTACAACACTGCAGCTTCAACATGGAATATCTAACGTTATTCTGGCCTCCCTCACGTTGTTCTACTTGCTCCTTTGTTGCGGCTAGGTCACCCAAAATTTCAGAGCTCTTATTTGGACTGTATTTCTCAAATTTGGATGTTTAAATGACCTCATATCACCTTTAATTTATAGACATGAGTGCCCCATAAATTTTATTGAAGAGATACATCTATTGGCACCCTTTAACACCAAGCCTACATGACTTGGTAACCAATAATTACCTTGTCAACTTCAAAAATTCATTTCTCTCTAACGACAACTTGAATTTGAACGATTCTTGATGCATTGGAATCATATCATCGAGAACTATCATCCTCATCCATAACATGTTGTATATTCATAAAAATTTTGTCCCAAATCACAATGGGTTCAAAACCCCTCACTTGGGTTCCAAGCCCACAAGCTGCCCTTGTGGTGTTTTCCCCTCCAAACCCTGAACCCTAAGGCTTGGATTACCTCCAAAGGTATACAAATCAATACACTTAAGTCTTCCTCCCATTTGACCACAATGTTGCCTCTACACTGGTGATAAAGAGTAGAGTTATCTCATTGGACTAACTAATGAAAATAAGAATATATGCAAGAGCATATAATTTATAAAGTGCATTCAGTACAAAACATTAGCCTTAGTGTCCATTATTATTAAATTTGGTGCTCATTACTAGAGTTTTGATTGCACTTTTAGGATAAAGTAACTAAATATATGACAGTGAAAACAAAATAAGGATAAAGTTTAAGCATTCAAGAACTTTAGTATTGAAAACTATGGTGGCAAGCTATAAAAACAATGCTAGAACTGTTGGAATGATAAAAATTGTTACAAGTAATCCTCAACTCAACACTGGAAGATATACTGCATCCTTGCACAAAAGGTTGGAAACAAAGGTAGTTGCCTTGTATGTCATGGATTTGTGGAAGAAAATTAACATAAAGAAAATGACCAAGACAAACTTATTTATCGTAGTGTTTTTGCACAAAATGTATAGGCATCGTCACAGCAACTCAAGTCAGGAGTTATCACCTAATCCCCAACCTTTCTATTTAATTTTTCTCCCAACAACAAACTATGGGGGGTAGACCCTACGAAAATGTGATGAAAAATGACAAGTTGGGAACCAACTAGTCTGGGAGACATAATTGAATGGCCAAATACTTGTTTAGATCTAGCAAGATATCAAGGATTTGATTAGATTTATATAACTTGAAACCAGTGCATAAATGGAGTCAATGCTCTTGCTTTAAAAATTTTAAGATTAAGTATCGGATGGGAAATTTATGATTTAATGAGTAACTATCCTATATGAAATTCAGTTCCTAAGACCTATGTGAATTGCAAAGCTCTTGGTTAATTTTAGTTAAATGCCTAATCTAAATATGACCCTTGCTCTTTACTATATTAAGCCTAAACTTTGTATTAAGTGGTAGAGATAATTCAAGGTGAAGCACACTAAGGTGTGATTAATGATCTCTCTCCTTGAAATATAGCATACCTAGTGCCTCAGGTGCTGCAGAGACTATGGCTCTGATTGTTGCAATGTCACTGTTTTAAATAGTAGTAAAGAAAGGCTTCTCAAACAAAGATGAATTTGTGTACCTATATTTCTATAAATCAGCGTATGCTTGGAGGTAAGTTATCAATATGCAATACTAACTTAGAATGCTAATGCAAGGTGAGATTAGAAGACAAAGAAAGATTTGTTAAAGCCTTGGAGTACTTAGATTCTGATTTAATTTGAGTTATATGCTAAATACTTTAGCAAAAATTCAAAAGATAATTTCAATCACAAAGATAAATGCCAATATTGTAAAGTGCCAACAAAGTAAATGGATGATTGAAATGCTCAATTTGCCACCAATCCACAACAAAATATTAATGTAAAGTGCTAATGACAACTTGCTTGAAATTCCAAAACTATCTATCCAAGAGATATTCCAAATATTCAATTAGATCCAAATCAAATGCAACTTAGAGTGAATTATTTAGATCAAAGAGAATTAGATTCAAGCAAAATTACCATTCACAATTAAATGGAACAAAAAAAAAATTGAGAAAATTAGAAATTTAAATGCCAATAATTCCTTGTAGCTATCTTCTTGACCAAATATGTGAGACAGATGTTCTTTAGGAAACAAGCTTATGTGATGTGATACCATATTATGACCTTTACAAGACAAGCGGTGTTAGATAAGAAACTAAATGTAAACACCACTTTCCATGACTGAGCAAATAAAACATCTTATGACAACAGTAAGCTAATAGTGAATTATTTATATCTAATGTGTCATTTAATGAGCAATAAACCTTCAGGACAGCAGTAAGAAAAACTTTAGGACAACAACAAACAAATGTTATGACAACAGAAAATTAGGAACTGATTTTAGGCTAACCCACATGAATTTTTTCCACTGTTATATTTCAGACTTCGGAAATAGAATTATTCAGAGATAACAGTCACCAAAAAATGTAGATATAGGTGAAAATTTTGATGCCTATCAAATACAAGTGATTTTTTAATGTATTTAGCAAATTTTTCAGTTAATTTCAAACCACCTAGATGTGTTTTTCACCAATATTAGAAATATATATGACTGTTGTAGTAAAAAATGAGGAAAAATATGGTTTAGAGATCAAACCCTTAGGACCTAGGCCATGACAATCACTTTCCCAAGTTGCCAAAAAAATTTCAATACCTGAAACACAATTTTTTACCAATTTTTCTCCAAAACCCACCAATGATCAACTTTATAAAATAAAATATTCATATAATACATGGAGCAAGGGGAATGTAGGCCTGATAGGGCTAGCATTGGGTTGGGAGAAATCATATTTGGGCTTAGGAGCCCCAAAACTTGAAATCCTTCTAAAAAAAATATTTCGTTTCGGATCTTCAAATTTGTCGCAAAATATTCAATGGTTGGTCTTGCAAAAATTTTGAAGACTAGATCTTACCCTCAAGGGCCTAGATCTAGCTCTGATCCAGCTCTTTCCACTTTATTTCACTTGCACAAATGAAAATAAGAATACTCAAAACCCCAATATATACAAAAAAATAATAATAATAAAATCATACTCAAAAAAACCCAATTGCAAAACCAAGGTTAAAGAAATAAAATGATTTACAAATTTAAAATAAAAAAATTAAAATAATAGCAAAATTAAAACTTAAATCAAATCAATTTTGAAATCTAAAAATTATTTACAAAATAAATCTAAAAAAAATATTTACAAGTATGCTAAAATCTCCAAAACATAAAATTTAAAACAAAAACCAAAATCATGAAATTTAAAACAAAATTGTTTCAGATCTATACAATTAAATTACAGATCTACCATATTTGAGGAGTATGAGTCCAACTTCGCTCCTAGATCTGAAGATATTAACTCTACCTATCCAGATCTATCTATTGAGCACAAATTATAAAGGATGAATTTTTTAAATATATGAGGTACTAACCCCAAAAACCCTGCAAGAGGAAAATCGTAAGATAAGTCTAGAAATTTAGATCAAGGAGGCTCTTCGGATCTTATGCCTTGGGAATCAGCTGGTCAAGATGAAGACTTCCCCATACGCCTAATTTTTTAAATCCAAATGATTTTTTCACACTTCAGATTAAATTGTCAGATTAATAGAGACATAAAATAACAATGTAATTTTTCAAGAATTAGAGATACTTGCTATTTCTATTAAATTAAAATGTTATTTCAAACCAACAACCTATGCAAGATACATGTGCAATAGATTATTCCACAAAGTCCGTTAACCAATAACTTAAAATAAATATCAACAGAACATTAAAAACCATGTTACCATAAGATGCAGGAGAGGAACACCACCATCAATGTAAAACCCAAAGACTTTGCATTACTATTATTATTCTCGAAAATATTACAAGAGAGCTTCAAGAGCAAGAACATGACTCAAAGATCAGATCCTTTGTGTGACAAATGACCTCTAATTCATATGTAAATTCTCCAAACGGCTAGTTGGCTTGATCCCCATCAAAATAATCTCAACCGTTGATAAATATTTAATTATCTTTTAATCACCACCGTCGAAATATTTAATTTTTGAGAAATTTTTTAATTTCTCTTTTAATCCCTTTTTAATTAACTTAAAATTAATTATTTTGAGTTAATTTCCTCAAAAAAATGACTTTGACTTAACCATCAAGGCCCAATGGTCCAAAATTTATTGAAAATTTCAATGTTCCAATGGTGTAAGACCTCCAAAAATTAATTTCTCTAGAACCCATAAATTTTTTAATTTGGAAAATTTATTTTTCCTAAGACTTAATTTTGACTCTAATTAATTAAATTTCTGGTTTAGTATTTTTAATTTATTTTTGCGAGAAAATATAATTAATTGACACATGAGGGGATTAATAATTTTTTCCAACTCTCTAATATTTTAGCATCATTTCTAAAATATTATTTACATAAGATAATTACATTCTAACACATGAAGGGGGAACACTCGTTCGTTATAGACCATCAATTATTTACCCAATTATGTGACTTAAATATTATCTAGTAGACCAAGTGATTTGTAATAAAATAATTTTTCTAACTAGCTAAAATTATTCCCATGTCACTTTTACAAAGACTCAATAAAAAATCACTTATAATTACCTAAGACCTTGATGACAAAATCCACCCTAACTTTAGGGTGAGGCTGGAGGGAAAAAATTCGTCAATCATTTTTGTTTAGAAACACGGATGAACCAGTGAGATTAAAAACATCCTAGGATGAAAATCATCTTCAAAATAATAGGCTTACCTAGGTTGTTACATACACTATGGTCTTACTAAGATTATTTACATTATAAAAATGCAGAATGAGTTTACAACTTTGACAAACTGTCGATTGATGATGATGAATCCTGGGTGATCTGAATGCTAGGACATGGTGGAATTCCTTAACAAAAACATTTACTGCTATAGGGTAGTTGACAGGGAGTGGTCAACACATAGTATTAAGGTGCTTGAGTTGTGCCTCCAAATCAGATATTTTCTAAGTGCTCCTCCACAACTCTTCCATAACAGACCCTCTATCAATCGATTACATTTCATTGACATGACATATGCTTGAAGAATCCCCAAGTTCTTTTCTAACCACCTTTTTCTCCAACCATGTCTTTTAGAGTTTTTGGTGTTATCTTTACCTTGTTCTCAGTAGGTATTATCTTTCTCCATGGAATATTCAACATATTCACTCCTCAATATTTGTGTATATCTTCAGCAGTGTTGATTTTTAGCCTTGAAATTTGTGCATCATTGGAGGTTGTTGGTGTGAATGCAGGTTCAATAATGTGTGACAGTTAATGAGAGTTATGTGGTGAAAGCACGTGCATGCTTGCAGCATGCATTCTCAAACTTTAGCAGAGCTCTATTATTACTAAAATCAAAACCATATTTAGATTTGTTTTTCTTTACTTTAGGATAAGTTCCATATTTAGATAGTTGCATACTAGTGCATGTTTTTCTAGATTTAAAAAAAGGATGGTCACATTTCTTTTTGGTTGTTCTATTCCTGGAATATACTTTCTACATGGATTTTTGGGATCATGCATGAGACAGTACATGTAGGATGGGCAGATTATTCTAAATGCTTAGGTTTAGGGTTCTTCCTTCTCTAGAAAGGCTCGTCTCTGAAGAAGCCTATATTCAGTGTGAATTGTAGGCCTCTCTTAGTCAATAAAAGAAACACGTGGTGACTTCTCTACATAGGTAACAGATCAGACTGTTGGAGTTTTTTATCGTAATTTCTTCTTTACAGATTTATAGAAAATTGATGTGATTGATTGTTGCATATTAAACATGTTATAGTTTTCCATATTTATGTTTTTTTAGATCTACCATCCTTTATATGGTGTTTTTTAGCTTAAGGTTTGGTATTTAGGACTCGCAAGTGCAGATATGCTTACCTTATATTGATATTTTAACATGGTAAGAGTGCATTATTTTAAATATTTTAAGATCCATGTATACAATGGGCTTCTCCCTATGGAAGGGAACTATCATAGTATTTCAATGGGTGTAATGCCTTCTTCAATCATTGAAGTTGATCTGTTTTGACTGTTAAATTTTCCCATTCATATGGATTGAATAATCGAGGGCATAAAAATAGAGCGGTTGCTTGGGCTCCCAAGATTTTTTTTATTAATGACATTAGATATGCATTACAGTCCTCCCTCACATATCGATCATCAAGAGAACCTGAAAAAATCTGCTTCATGTACAACAGAGTTTAAATGGTTAATATTTTAGATGGGATCGAAAAGTTGTCTTACATTCTACCCCCCCTTAAAAACTCTTCCTCCCTTTTGTCCCATTCCAGTACCAATAAGACTAGCTGCAAGAAGAAATTTTGTGTTCGACCGCTATTTCAATTCTTTCATAACTAAAAATAAGCTAGCTAAGAAGGACTAATCTCAGTGCATCATTTTCTATCATCTATTTTCTTTTGTTTTTTTGCTTTAGAATGGATAATTTTGCTACTAACATGTTTCTATATAGCCTTTATTTCTTTGATGTCCTTGCATATTGTTTAACCAAATCAGTTCAAAATGGGCAAGCAAAGCAAATGTCTATATATAACGGATCTTGAGGTGCAAGACCTCAAAGACAAAATGACCTTCCCTAGTAAAGACTTAGTTTAGATGGAAATATATTGAAATAAAAACAATATTGATCGAGTTGTCGTAATCTCGTTAAAATGAGTTTCTGACTTTATCAATGGAGAGGAAGTGAATCCCATTGCTCTATGTAATTTCATACAGAAAACAAACAAAGAACCAAAATAAAGAGTTATCGCTGCATTGCAATATGAAATGTGATTATTTCAAAAATGCATTGTTTAGATCCTTTGAAACCATATTTATCTTTCTTTGTATGTACTAACATTTGAGATTTTTGGTGTAGTTATCGTTGTTCATTTTTCCCAGAGGACAAAAGAGGAGATCCTCTAGCTAAACGAAGGACCTCCTTTGTGTAGAAGTGTGGTTTCCAATGCCATGTTATTGTGAAAGTTATGATTTAAATTCCTAATACTTGGTATGAAAATGAAGATGGAGAAGGTTGGCCTTGTCACGGCCAACATGACACTTCAGGTGAGACTAGGACCTTGCATAGGCCAAAGCTTTCAAGTGATGTTGTTGCATATGTAGAGAGTTGTTTATTTTTTGGAGTGATTGTTGATATAATGTATAAAACCCACATTAAGAGACATGTTGACATAGATGCGGCAGCTCGGGATAGGGATTTTTTCTGATGCAGGAAATATATTGTAAATATATATAATAGGTTGGTGAAGGAAAATTATCAATTTCACAAAAAGGATGAAATAAGTGTAAACCTTTGGTATCAAAAGCACCAGGAAGATTTTTTATTTTACCAAAATCCTAATGGTGTGGAGGTCCCTTTTATAATAGGGAATCAAACAAAGTGGATATTGGAGACAATGGTAAAGCTATTGCACAATAGCTTAATAGCCATGGATTCAAAATTTAATACAAATAAAAATAGGGTAAGTCAAATGCCAATGATTGATTGAATATACTTATTTATGTTGTAGACATTTAATATGATTAATAACTTGTATTTGACTTTATGTAACGTTGAATATGATAATATCAGTTGTGTATACTCATCGCATTTGATGAAGAAAAAGTGGGGTGTCATTTGCATGGGTTGTGCATCATGAAACACATCAAATGATATTACACTATGGTTAGAGCATCTCATGCACAAGTGTTTCAAAATCCATCCTGATTGGAAAGTCAATGCCTTCATGATCGATCATGCATTGGCTAAAATCAATGCCTTGAGGTAACTTTAACATTGTCATGATATAACCAAACTTGCATTTTTTCTAAAACAACACACTAAAATGCATTGAATATGGAAGGAGGATCACAGTTTGTGATGTGATCTTATGTGTTTGGCATGTATGGAGGGCTTGGTTAAAAAATGTCAATCGGTTGACCACTAGTTCCATAAAAGCCAATGAGATGTTCAGTGAGTTAGGTTTCATCATGAAACACACTCTCAATTATGAAGTGGAAGATGCAATCAATCAATTTTCTATCAAATTTTCATATGAAGAGAAGTTCTTAGACTATTCCTACCAGAAATGGGTTGTTGGAGAAAATATTCGTAAATAAAGGAACTTTTTCGTATTATATGCATTTTCATCTTCTATAAAAGTGATATATTGAAACTAACATAGTTCTATTTGTAATTAATGATGTGGGTGAAAAAATTTTGGGAGTTTCCTCATGCAATTCGGGAGACGAATAATGTTTTTGATTCATGCCATTGTTACCTAAAAATAACATTTCTATCTGATAGAAGGAAAAAATGTATCCGTAGAATGGATTGATTGTTGCATATGCTACTAATAATCATTGAACCTTGTTATTGGTTCAAGGAAATATTAAAAAAAAATATTTATAAAAAAATACAAGAGAGAAAAGTAGCTTGAATCATCAGTGGAACGAACAAGAAAAATTTTGGATATTGATTGTTGTCCTCATGAGAGCATAACCGGTGCTTACTGGGTGAGAATTCAGATAGATTGAGGTAAAAAATGCCTTTTCACCTAGTATTGCACGAATTTTATAACATGTGAATCTCCATGGTCTATCCGTGGAAACAATTGCAAGCATGCCATAAAGGTTAATTGGTTATATTTCCACTCGGATAATTAAAATCCATTGCTTTATCAGCATGCAGAGGATAACATATTCAATGACCCTCCTGAGATCAATATAGAGCTCCAAAACCATGATGTATATGTCGATGCTACTCTTATGGCCACAAATATTGTTGATGCAGGTATCGAGGCACTTCATTTGGCAAGGGAGGAGTTGTTTAGACATGTACATCTCATTTTATATAAGCTTCCTACTACTTTGATGAATACAAAGCAATTAATTGGTCTCGTTTAAAAAATGTTGGATGAAGCTAATAATTTTCACATTATGGGTTTTGACTTCACACCTAGGTTGGGTTCTCTTGAGTCATCTTTGAAGAGGAAGAATATTTTCCATATCCCTACAAATAAAAGAAGAAGCAGCATAAAAAACAATGGTTTGGAAACTGATTTAAATGTTGATCCATTAGAATATGAACCATTTGAGTTTTGATACCTCAATAAGCGAGGATTTCCTTGATCAAATAATGCCTTGTCTATAGTTCCAGGTTAGTTTCATGTGTTAAATAGAGTCATGTTTTTAGTTTTAAGTCTTAGTCATCATCATTATTTAACATGTGGTATGTTTATTTTTATAGCAATTTAACAATCCACAACCATGGCGATAACCCAAGACCAAAGGGAGATGCAAAACCATCCAACATTACCTACCATGGTAGGAACATTTGACACTTTATTTCATTATGTGTGCACAATTACCTTGATTCTCTAGAAAGTTTCATTGTGCTAACATATGAAACTTTTCTAGGTAATTATAGAACAAGTGGAGAAGCATCATATTCTACCATGACTAATCATCCATGGACAGGCTTCAACTCTAGTGGGAATCAATGAGCTATGCACAAACAATAGGTAAGTATTTGCAAAAGAGTGTATGCATGTACTTTCTAAAGTGATGGGCCAATTAAATGCATAGTAACTTGGATAGGGTTCTTTCATTTATTTGGTTTGAGTGGTAAAATATTCTTAATATTCCTTATTCTTCCATATGCAATTTTCATGTGCCTCACATTGCTTGGGCTGGTAATGGATATGAATATACCTTCCTTGCTAAATTACTGAATTTGTTTTAGGATTGTTTCAACATGTTTTTGAAACCCTATTTTTCCTAAGAATATTTTTAGATATTCATTTAATAGGCCCATTTGACCCTCTAGCCCAATTTAACGAAGGAATTTAGGCCTGTAGATGGTATTCAGAAAAGAACATTTTCTTAGGCATCGCAGCTTCCATGTCACTAGACCTTATACTAAGTTTTTAAAAAACATCTAAAAATTAAATACAATATATAGATATATGATTTATATAATGTGATTCTTAGTATTTTCTTGTGCTCAATTGTTGAGTGTAGACTTCTTGCAGTTTTGTTACTATTTTCAACATCCTCTTATCTGCAACATTATGCCTAGAACATCTTCAAACTGTGGAATTGTGATGTACACCCAGTCGGTTCCTATAGTCCTAAAAATAATTATTATGGTCACTGAAGATGAAAGCAGCTCAAAAAATAGAGGAGAAAGTTAATAGATAACATATCTTGTGGTGAACTTCATGAAGATTTATTAGCAAGGGTGCTTGCACGGTTGCATGTGTCTAGCTTCTTATGTTTTCGTTCAGTGTGCAAAGGATGTAATTCAATGATATATTGATCTAAAAATGGAATGTACTTGAAAAGGGTGCAAGGTATCCATTTTCATTTATGTAAATGAGTGCAAATACTCCAAATTTTAAATCTGAAAATGTGAAATTCTTATTTCTAATACAGAGATAGGCTGTAGGGGCATTTACCGGTTATGTCACATTTCAAAGAAAGGATGAATCCAGAAGCTACCTGGCCCTCTTACAAACTCTGCCTAAAGAAATAATAGAATTAAACACAAACTTAATTAAAATGACCTTACTCAAACCTGACATTATGCAGAATTTTTGCTTGGAAGAGGTGTATGTCTTTTCTTCTGTTTATGTGTTTTAAGTTTATTTGTTTTTGTTGAAACTTAACATGTATATCAGCAACATAATTCAGCCATAGAATAACAAAACACAACAACAATATAATATAGGAGTTCACCCCAACTCTTGGGCTACATCTCCTTCGAGCTTCGTCAACATGACTAGACTCTTTGGGATTAAGGTACTTAAATTATTTTACAAGCTCCACACTCAACCACAATGAATATGAAAAATGATTCAAAGGGCTGAGAATTCCATTTTAAATCCCTTTAATGGGTATCTAATTCCTGCAAACAGCTTTAGGCTTCCATGGACACACATCCTTCTGTTGGTGCACTAAGCTTCTCTGAGCTTCTAAATGGCACAAACTCCCTCATATTTCTATTTCTGTCACTAATAACACTACTGATGCATCCAATAATGATCAGACATCAAATATCAACTGATAAATTTCTTACATTAAGCACAACATCCCCAAAAATGGCTCTCCTCCACGGTTTGCCCAGGGCTGCCCACGACTTCATATCAACTTATCGAGCTGTAGAAATACTCAAAATGATCTGAAACCACTTCCATTGGTTCCAGAATAACTTAAATAGTCAAGATAGAGTTTATTTCATCAAAAACGGCCTCCGGCTGCTCCGGTTTCGCCTACACACTCTGTTTGGAAAATGGCCTCTAGAACTTAAATGAAGATTTTCAGCTTTCTAAAGTTCTTAACAGGCTCTGAAAATGATCTAAACACATTCAAAAGGCATGAAATAGCTAATAATTCCTATTCATTTACCTTAAACAAAGAAACACAGTCCAATACACAACCTTCTCCTTCCAGGCCCTAATGGCTCCTTCATCTTCTTCGATACTTAAACCTCTTAAGATGACCTCTGTTAGATTTCAGACATGCTCCATTGAGTCCAAAAGGTCTAAGAGACCCAAAATCAAAAAAAAAATCACTCCAAAAGGATCTCCCATGTGAAAGATCTGTCCAACTGAAGTTTTTGCCCAATGTTAGGCAAAAATCCCACAAAAGGTGGACCAACTTTAGTTAACTACAGTTAAATGTGGAGGCATCTTCTGATTTGGCGGCGCGCTGCCAAATTTGGTGGGCGGTTAACTTCAATATTTAATGTTACATATTATGCGGTCACATGTCACTGCGAACCCGTCGGCATAATATGTGGAGTTAACGGTTTTGAAAACCATAACATTAAAATTTTATTTAATACTCCGCCATAACATATGTGACCCAACCGCAATATTAACCGTCACATTTTTTTGAATTCCCGCCAGTGGTAAGTCCCTCTGGTCATGGCGTAAGGTTCTATGAACTTCCACTCCACCTTTAAGCCTCCATTGACTATACGTGGCCTCCATTAAAAGCAAACCCACGTGCCTTTAAACACCTCATTCACGTAACCAAGCACGTGACTTAAACCCCCACGTAACCTTTGAACGTAAACCCATGTGATTTTACGTTTGCACTTTGTCTTTAATTAATGTGGATTTTGGGTTTTAAAACTTTGCATTAATTTAATGTGTGGTTTAATTAATTTAATTAAAGTTTTTAATATTTAATATATATATAAAAAAAAATATTAATATAATATATGATTGTTTAAAATCAAATAAAATATTAAATTTTTATATATATAAAAAACATTAATTAAACTATAATTAAAATAAAAAAAATTGCCAACACATAAATTTATCATTACCCATTCAACATTAGAGGTTATTTGGCGATTTCAAAGTGCAACAACTTCTTCATACGGTAACGGATTTGAGTGTCGTTCGCGGCGCCGGGATTGTATTTTCGAGGCCTATCCCGTCGCTCAGGTTCTAATTCAATTTGAGAATTTTCATTTTTGAGCTTTTTCCCAAGCTCAGATTTGAGCTCCTGATCACACCTCCCAAATGAGAGGCTTTTGGTCCCCAAAAGCTTACTGAAATGAAGAAATGAACTGTAGTGCATCAAATGAGAGAATAAAAATCCTCTTCTCTTCAGCCCTTCAAACACTTTTTCCTTACAAAGCAAGTGAATTTGAACCACAAATGAAAATAAATCAACATTTCCCTTCCTGAATTCGCTTGTCCACAACTGTCCACAACTGTCTTTCTTGAACTCACACAGAAATTTATGGCAAGAAATTTACAGAATGAAACTGTACAATGCTACCTTGATCAATGATCTAAGGTGGCTCAAAACAAACAAGATATTACAGCATAAAATACATGCATACATCCAAAATTTTCATATGTACAAAAGGAGTACATCTTACTGTGTCAAGAAGTCCATCCACTTCTCACCAAGCCACTTCCATGGCGAATTTTGCTGCTACAACTTTTCTTCATGTGAAACTTCCCTTTCCACATCAATAATGGAATATGAGGTTCCACCTTCGCCAATATTTTTGTCCTCTTGCTGCATGTGCGTGGGATGACGAGTTGGATGCAAAGTCCAACAATGAGAGACAACATGTCCCTTCTTTTGGAAAAAATTGAAAATCATATGCACCTTATTTGAAGGTAGTCTTTGCTTCATCTGCTTCTTGTGTGCCTTCTTCCTCATCCATCATCTCGAAACATGATGGTTAAATGGACCACAAAATGTGCAATAAAACTTCTTTTCATTTGAACAAGAAAAATTATCATTCTTTGTTGAAACATAATCAAATTGATCATGTGAATGATTATCCTCTTTTGCTGCATGGAATGTCCATCTTCTTGCTGCAATGATGGCTTAAAACAATGGTAAGGAAGATTGCCATCATGACATTTATGTAATTGAGAATTTGGGAGAAATGGTCTCTTCAAATTTGCATCACATTCTTGAATGGATGTGCTCAAAGCTTCGCCATTAAGTTGCTCATAGCCAAGACCAATATTCTTGGGACACTCCACAACACAAATAGGCTCAACAATGCCTTTTGCATGCTTTCCAAAACCTTGGCCTTCTTGATAGCCCATTTTCAACATCAATTTGGACCCAATACCTCTTGTATGCCTTTCAAAAGAACCAACACAATTTTCAATAGAGGAAACTGAAGACAAATCAGAATGATTTACATCCTGAAGATGAGGTATTTTCTTGGACAAAGCTTCTTGAGCTTGAAGAATTTGCAACTCCATATCATGCAGTCTTTGAAGAATGGCTTCTTTCTCTTCCTGCATAGCTATAAATTGTGCACGAAGTTGAACACTTTCCCTTTGATCCTCAAGGAGAATCTGCACCATGTCCTTCACCTTAATGAACTCTTCTTTCATGTTATCACTGAAGAGTTTCCTGAAGGAGGAAACTTCACTTGCAGAAGAAATTGACATCATGTAAATGGTCAAATAACAAAAGGAACTTCAAACAAAGTTCTCAAAGCTTTCAATAATGACAAGTTGTTGACCAAATACCTTCAACTCTTGGAGAGGGTTAACACCATCTATCCCAAAATGAGCTCAAGAAAACTCATGCACACAATAAAACAGTCAAGTTTGAATTGCACAAATGCTCAAAATATAAGCTAAACCAGAGATTGACTGAAGTAGCATTTATCTACTACGCAATTGTATAACAAAAGCGGTTCGAAGGCTTCTTGGCTTGCTTCAGACTCTGTCTATAGTTTATATAACTTTTCCTAGAGCATATAAACAGCAAAAACCTGGCTCCGATACCATCTGATCTGAAAATGGAATGTACTTGAAAAGGGTGCAAGGTATCCATTTTCATTTATGTAAATGAGTGCAAATACTCCAAATTTTAAATCTGAAAATGTGAGAACTTCTTATTTCTAATACAGAGATAGACTGTAGGGGCATTTACCGGATATGTCACCTTTCAAAGAAAGGATGAATCCAGAAGCTACATGGCCCTCTTACAGACTCTGCCTAAAGAAATAATAGAAGTAAACACTCAGACTTAATTAAAATGACCTTACTCAAACTTGACATTATGCAGAATTTTTTCTTGGAAGAGGTGTATGTCTTTTCTTCTGTTTATGTGTTTTAATTTTATTTGTTTTTGCTGAAACTTAACATGTATATCAGCAACATAATTTGGCTATAGAATAACAAAACACAACAGCAATATAATATAGGAGTTCACCCCAACTCTTGGGCTACATCTCCTTTGAGCTTCGTCAACATGACTAGACTCTTTGGGATTAAGGTACTTAAATTCTTTTACAAGCTCCACACTTAACCAAAATGAATACGAAAATGATTCAAAGGGCTGAGAATAACATTTTAAATCCCTTTAATGGCTGTCCAATTCCTGCAAACATCTTTAGGCTTCCATGGACACACATCCTTTTGTTGGTGCACTAAGCTTCTCTGAGCTTCTAAATGGAAAAAACTCCCTCAAATTTCTATTTTTTTCCCTGATACCACTACTGCTGCATCCAATAATGATCAGACATCAAATATCAACTGATAAATTACTTACATTAAGCACAACATCCCCAAAAATGGCTCTTCTCCACTGTTTTCCCAAGGCTGCCCGCGACTTAATATCAACTTCTTGAGCTGTAGAAGTACTCAAAATGATCTGAAACCACTTCCATTGGTTCCAGAATAACTTAAATAGTCAAGATAGAGTTTTATTTCATCAGAAACGGCCTCCGGCTGCTCCGGTTTCGCCTACACACTCTGTTTGGAAAATGGCCTCTAGAACTTAAATGAAGCTTTTCGGCTTTCTAAAGTTCTTAGAAGGCTCTAAAAACCATCTAAACAGATTCAAAAGGCATGAAATAGCTAATAATTCCTATTCATTTACCTTAAACAGAGAAACACAGTCCAATACGCAACCTTCTCCTTCCAGGCCCTAATGGCTCCTTCATCTTCTTCGATACTTAAACCTCTGAAGATGACCTCTGTTAGATTTCAGACCTACTCCATTGATTCCAGAAGGTCGAAGAGACCCAAAATCAAAAAAAAAATCACTCCAAAAAGATCTCCCATGTGAAAGATCTGTCCAACTGAAGTTTTTGCCCAATGTTAGGCAAAAATCCCACAAAAGGTGGACCAACTTTAGTTAACTGCAGTTAAATGTGGATGCATCTCCTGATTTGGCAGCGCGCTGCCAAATTTGGCAGGCGGTTAACTTCAATATTGAATTTTACATATTATGCGGTCACATGTCACCGCGTACCCATCGGCATAATCTGTGGAGTTAACGGTTTTGAAAACCATAACATTAAAATTTTATTTATTACTCCGCCATAACATATGTGACCCAACCGCAATCTTAACCGTCACATTTTTTTGAATTCCCGCCAGTGGTAAGTCCCTCTGGTCATGGCGTAAGGTTCTATGAACTTCCACTCCACCTTTAAGCCTCCATTGACTATACGTGGCCTCCATTAAAAGCAAACCCACGTACCTTTAAACACTTCATTCATGTAACCAAGCACGTGACTTAAACCCCCACGTAACCTTTGAACGTAAACCCATGTGATTTTACGTTTGCACTTTGTCTTTAATTAATGTGGATTTTGGGTTTTAAAACTTTGCATTAATTTAATGTGTGGTTTAATTAATTTAATTAAAGTTTTTAATATTTAATATATATATAAAAAAATATTAATATAATATATGATTGTTTAAAATCAAATAAAATATTAAATATATATATATATATATATATATATATATATAACATTAATTAAACTATAATTAAAATAAAAGAATTGCCAACACATAAATTTATCATTACCCATTCATCATTAGAGGTTATTTGGCGATTTCAAAGTGCAACAACTTCTTCATACGATAACGGATTTGAGTGTCGTTCACGGCGCCAGGATCGTATCGTCGAGGCCTATCCTGTCGCTCAGGTTCCAATTCAATTTGAGCACTTTCATTTTTGAGCTCTTGATCATATATTCTCCAATTTTTTTGAATGCTAGTTCAGAGGTCTCATTATGTTATCCATGGTTCTACATGGTGGACTCAAAGTTAGATATGGTCATTGTATATAACACAAAGGTCAAAAAATTGCACCATATCAATCTCCCCTCTTGTCTGAGCAAAACTGTGAAGTGCAAACCAGTGTCAACAGAAGGAGGACTTATTTATTTTGGGTCATCTCTTGGAAATATCATTGTGTGCAACTATCTCACTGAACAGTGTTACAGATTACCACATCTAAAGATTACTCAAACCATACATTCTATCACTATGGTTGTATCTTAAAAATTAAATAAGGTAATACTCATATATGGTGATTTTCCTACATTTCTGATGAAGGCATATAAATCATCAAAAGATTACTGGAGTCAACCATCTATAAGTTGTAACATAAGGAGAGAAGGTATGGAAAATGCTATTTGAAACAACAGTGATGATGGAAATGTGTCTTATAAATGGATTATAAATGCAATCTTCATGTATACCATAAGAAACTATAAATGTAAGAAAAATGAGATGAAGATCTCAACGTTTTAACAATTCTAAGATCCAAGCCATTGTCAAATTTACCCTATTTTGTGATGAAGTACATCTCCTGAGTTTCTTTCAAGGTTAAATACATTATATTTATGACATGTATTTTCATGTGTCAGGAATATGATAAATATAACTTAGACTTGAAGCAAAATATTTTTTTGCAATATCAAATAATTCTTCATTAAATGCATCTTGTTGAGGAACCTCGGAAAACTTGACCTTGTGCATATTTCTGCCATATGAGTGATTAACATCCCTCAACTATTTTCAGTTGTAAACGTATATTTAGCATGACTCAGTCCAAATATTTTTTTTCTAAAATGTAACAAATTTTTTATCGGAACTTGGAACCTTACCACTTGCTTTTCAAACTAAATGATCACTATTCTGTGATGGATTACTATTCTCATCATCATTCTTATTAGTTATTTTAAGCACATAAATGTTTCCTACTAGCCCAACAATCCATCTCAAAAATTTTGGATGCCCATGATGGATTTGTGAGGCTTTATTCTTCATTTTCTTATATTTGGAAGTGAAACTCCCTCTTCAATATCTAGTAAGTTTATGATTCAGTCTAGCATAATTTTTTGAGTGAAGTTTGACATGAAACAAAGTGTTTTGAGAGATTTGATAAGTTGGTTTAGGTTTTGAGAATATCAAGTAACTCAAATACATGGTCAAAGCATCTATTTCCGTAGAGGGATAAACTCGAAGTGCGTGATATGCAATTAGGAGTGTGTTCTTCAAGGAATGTAAAATCAATCTATCATAGATATAAGTATCAGTTTGTTGGTTTTGTTTGCCAATCATTTCATTCCAGCCACTCGGTTCATTATATTTTGAATGGATTCATATTGAGAGGGAAAATTTTCTAATTTTATGCCAAACAATGGCATTCTCAGATGGTGCAACTCCATTGCATAGTGACAATTTCAGAGTAGAAACACAAAGAGACCCTTATAATTTGATAATTTACACCAACTTCTATTCTAATTTTATAGGACATGGATTTGTTACAATGTCCATGAATGATATGGTAAAAATGCAAACAATTTTGCATAGAGGTAACAAAAATACAGAAGAGGGTCAGCAGAAGTTATCACTTCAGTTTTATGATTTTTGATGTAGACCTAACAATGTTAATAGCTTAGGTGTAGCTGCATATTTATGAGGAGTCCACATTCTCATGGTCGCTTGTGAAGTCCAAACCAGCCATAGTTTCTCCCCGATCCATATTTTGATATAGGTTCTCCCCTATCATGAACATGAATGCACTTTAACGTTGCGTGAATTTACAAATTGAAAAAAAAAAATTGAAACTGAAATTTGTACATGAAATCTAGACAAGTTGGACAGTCACATCAGATGGCTAGGCAATCTGAATAATGGCTAAAAGAATATTTTCATATAGAATTTCGATGATGAAAAAAATGACAGAATAAAAGTGGGGTAAAATCATAAAACTTAAAAGGTCATGCCAAGAACAACTAGAAATGTAGTTACATCAAAAGAGTATAGACCAACAAATATTGTATTGAGGGCCAATCAGTTTTCCTACAAATTTTCCACGGACAAGTAAAAGTGTAAAATAATGCCTATTCTCAACCCATCCAAAATATTTATAAACTTTAATTCCCCTACAATTAAATTGTTCTCTTTAGAGGATTAGGATCCAATTGGCCTAGAACAGGTCCAAAAACAAACCATAAGAGAAGTATCTCAATGTGTACAGATGAAAATTTGAACCCAACGAATCTAGGTGCCTCTGCATGGAAACCGTACACATGACCTATTTCATATGGAATTTCTCTTGATCTTGTTAGAAATGAGAACTAGCATGATATAGTATCTAATTGGATAATACACATACTTAAGGTCAGACATAAACCATTTATACCATATTCAAATACTTTGTCTCATTAATGATAGAAAATAGGTCAAACCCAGACAACTTAAAAGGAACATAGACAAAACCTTTCCTAACAAAAATGCACATAAACAATTTCATGTGGAAAGATTCAACTACTACCAGCATGACATATTATGCATGACTATATTATCCAACCTGAATTAGAAAATTAATAAACTATCATACTCTCTTTTCATATAGGAAACATTTAATACGATATGTATATGTATATACATGCATACAAAGATGCACCAATTTCAAATGACAATACAAGTTAAAGCATTTTATAGTGGAAGGATTCAAAAAGAAACCAATGTATATTTTTGTGAAGCATTCTTTACAAGAATAATAAATCAGTTCAGCCAATAGGACAATGAATCTGCATTACAAATTAAACATTAATTTCACATTTGTTCAAATCGATTTCCAAATGAAGCTAGGAATAAGCATGGATACATTCATTTATTTTCATATAGATCAAAATACAAGGCACTGGAATACATGCTTGGAAAGGGAGCTAATGTAGACTTACTAATCTAGCTAATCAAACCCTACATATCCTGCACTTCAACAAAAAACTGAAAATATTGTGGAAGGAAAATAAACATTGGTCTATTGTGAAAATAAGAGTCTATGGTAAGATGCCACATGCACCCAAATCAAATGAGGACTATTTATTATAGTATTTATCTATCAAGAAAAAATTCAAAAATGTGCTTTAGCAATGACCCTGTCATGGTCTTATTTATTTTTCAAACAAAATCCTGCATATCCTGCATGTGAAAAAACTAACAATATTGTGGAAGGAAAAAGATACCAATCTATTGTAAAAATGCAACAACCTATTATAAGATGTCGTATAAAACCCAACCAGTAGTGGACTGGGTGTCATAATTTTTTCTCTCAAGAAAGAACTATGATTGTCTTTGTATAAACTGAAAAATTAAACTCAAGTGCCCATGAAATAGTTTCAACTTTCAACAAATGTTAATATGCATAACATGTTTGGCAACAGTTGCAACAAGAATGAAGGCAGGGCCCGGAAGAATTCAGATGCATGTTTGAAAATTTGAGTGGAGAAATTTCAAATAAGCATTCCCAAAATATATTAAATGATGGAACAAAGGAACAAAACTTAAAGGTGCGGCCTACAGGTGACTAAAAATAGTCACAAAAGCACCAGAAGTGTGCTTGAAATTGAGTTGCTAGTTTGATTTTAAAACATTCAGGAGTACTTATTGAAGTTCTTCTTAAAGGTCAGCCTCAAAAGCAGTAAGAGATCTCAAAATTTCCAGATGAAAGTGACATAATTATAGCTATAAATTCAAAAATGAAGGGTGAATATTTTGTTGGAATTTAAACCACTTAGGATTCTCCCTAACACATAAGATTTATGTTACTCTTTCCAGTACTTAGTATGTTCTATCAGATAAATACACCTTGTTTAATGAATAAGGGTTTCATTAAATTCAATTTTGGTGTTTTTCATGATGGAATTGTGTGAAATATTTGAAGGCACTCCATTAATTGAGAAGAAAACTTCACTTTCAACAACCACCAAGAGTTAAGAACTTATAAAAGAGGTAAACTGCATATATCTCTCTTGCTTACTTGAGGTAATAATCAACATCAATAGAAATTCAATGTGGTAGTTACTACTCGTAATTTATGTGAGATAGTTTCTGAGGAAATGATTCTAAAATAAATACTTGAGTTATCTTTATATGTTATAAACTACAAAGATAAGATGTATATTCTTTAACTCTTGTGGTTACACAATTATACATTTACAACACTTGTTTCCAACACAAACATAAGAAATAACACCTTGTGAGTGCCAATACAAAACAAAATTTTTCTAGATTTAGAGAATAAGCGATCATAAAAATCAGTAGGCATAGCCAAATGTATTAATGCTCTTACTCTCATAGCTCTCATAGCTTTGGTTCAACTCCTTATTTATGAGGAATCCACATTCTCATGGTGGCTTGTGAAGTCCAGACCAACCACTTAGGAGTAAAAAATAATTCCTTATGGTTCTTATGGTCTAACTGTCTAGATTAGATATGCTTGGCATTGAGATATAGTATGTTCCTTGTAAACTAATCTTTTGTACTCAGTACATTCTTGTGAAAATGTCAAGGGGTTTTAATTAGTGTTGCAAAGATCTAGACAACATCTCAATTTTATCTCGAAATCATGATTTTTTAGCCTAGCCGATGTTTGCAAATTTTTACTGATACTTTGATGGTATCTTGATTTTGTCGATGTTTTCCAATTTTTACCGATTTTTACAATTTTTTGGTTTTCTGAACCCTTTTTTATTTTATCTCGATGTCGGTGTCCACAAAATTTGTATTAATTATGATAGTGACGATATGTTTTCCATGAGTGTGTACATTTAAATAAACATGGTGGATATTTCATAGCAATTAAATATTGTGGAACAAAGAGGCGTTAGATTTGTTTGCACATAGTGGTATGACAAGAACACTAATTATGCTAAATGTTTTTCATACAAAATGTTTAAAGGTATAGTTTAATCTTGTATGATTATTTTCAATTGAGAATGTGTGGATCTAATATCAGCTGGAACCAACGTTCTCTAGTTCTATGTCTTGTGGCCAGACCAATACAACGAGGCAGTTGGAGTGAAGAACAAAAGATTGCAATACAGACTCTATCTTGTGGGTGTAAAATTGTCATTAAATGGGTCCAGAAATTGTCCAACTCCATTCAAATATTCGATATGCTTTCCAATTCCATGAGGGGAAGATGCCTAGTAGTACCATTAATATAATTTCTAAGTTGTGGAACTTCATCTTGGAGTACAATGGGCCACCTTTTGAAGGTTGGTGTTGTAGTTAGTTCATCATATATGAAGGGTAGAAAATTAATGTTTGATTAGATTGACAGTTTTATCAGTTGTCGTGTGGCATGGTCTTTGATTTTAGTAAAATTTCATCAATGTCCTTAACATATACAAAATTAAAGTTGAATAAGACTCACATTTTTATCAGTTTTTCCATGGCCTGGTATTAATTGTTCTAGGAGTGCTTTAGAAACATGCCCAGAGAGGTTGCAACCAGTGACCACATAGAGTGAGAAATATTCCTTAAACATAAATCTCAGGTTTTAGGGATATCTATTTTGTCACGCTCATCTCGAACTTGGACTTTCCCTCATCCCTTTTGAGATTTTGCAATGCAGTGGGGAAAACCATAGTGAGAATGTAAGTCTGCTGGATATCTTAGTATACACTAGCCTAGGGGTATGTGGTAATCTATTATTTGCACCAAGGGATTCGATTACAATACATCAAAAACCACTTCAAGTCCTCAAAAATACAATCATATATAATGTTACAACATTAATAGTTAAAAACAGTTGCGAACAAAAGCTAGCATGGACAAAATTGTCCAACCACCAAGAACCAAAATCATATGCAATGCACCAACATATGTTCAAAAATATTTCAAAGAAAAGCATGTGTGTCATAACTAATCATATTGGAGCCACTTTGATCCAAATTAGATTAAAACCAAACCAAAACTGAGTTGTTATTAAACAAATACAGGTATTACCATGCTCCAGAATTTTGTGTAGTTATGCACGGGAACCCAAAATAAATGCCCACCATTCCCTCCTCACCCTACTGTTACACCATTTTTTGGTCATCTAATCCATTGATATTAGATGGACCCAAGTACATGAAGTAAGACTGATTTTACCCCAAGTAAAATCGCATTCACTATGAAAAATAACTTAATAAATCACCTTTATTAAGTTATTTATGGTCTAAACAGGAAACTCCATGAGGAAATATTAAATAAATCTATATTTGTTTGGTTTTCCTCATGGAATAATTAATTAAACAGCAGTTTGATTAATATTCCTGGTTATATTTAACCCAAAACAAGGAAATTGATTAGATAAATCATTATTTATCTTATTATTTCCTAAAGATTAGTTATTTAAACCTTATTAAATAATATTCTTTGTTAAATATAACTAAAACACCCATAAATAATTAAATAAATCATTATTTATTTGATTATTACTCAACCATATCCTTAAAATGATAAATAAATCATTTGTTTATTTATTATTACCTAATCACATCCTTAAAATGATAAATAAATCATTTGTTTATTTATTATTACCCAACCACATCCTTAAAATGATAAATAAATCACTTATTTATTTATTATTTACAAATAATTGGATTTGACTCAAGTCAAATTCCTTTTCCTTCCAACAAATATAATAAAATATTCCATAAAAGTTGGATCTTAATTTGGTTAATAATATTTTATTTATTCACCAATATCTAGACTAACTTAATATTTTGTTATAAATAGAAGGGCTTTCGCAATCATTTGTCACCTTTTGTTGCCTAAAGATCACTCTGGATCTCAACACTTAGTCTGGCTATTAATCCATAATCATAGCCATACTTTTCCATTTTTCGTCTGGGTTTTCTACACCATCAAGAGAGAGAAGTTCTAAATTTGAAGTGCTGAGGACTCACAAGAACCCATCCCATTGAGGAGAACAGGGAACACCCTCTTGTGTTTTCCTCCCAGGTGCCATTAATAAAATTATTCATTGGATATATTCTTGTCTTGTCTATTGGATCTATGGAGTAAATCTTATTTTTCTATTGTTTAATGTCTTCTAATGCACAGATCTAGATTTTTGCAGCATTTGTCTTGATCATCTAATTGCAGATCTGAAGATATTAACAGTCATTTATGATGTTAGGGCTATAAGTTATGCGTAGCTAAAGTGGTAAGTTTTTCGTACACTTCGAATAAAGATTCATACTAACAATGGTATAAACCTTATTAAATAATATTCTTTGTTAAATATAACTAAAACACCCATAAATAATTAAATAAATCATTATTTATTTGATTATTACTCAACCATATCCTTAAAATGATAAATAAATAATTTATTTATTTATTATTACCTAATTCATCCTTAAAATGATAAATAAATTATTTTTATTTATTATTACCCAACCACATCCTTAAAATGATAAATAAATCACTTATTTATTTATTATTTACAAATAAAGGGATTTGACTCAAGTCAAATTCCTTTTCCCTCCAACAGATATAATAAAATATTCCATAAAAGTTGGATCTTGATTTGGTTAATAATATTTTAATTATTCACCAATATATAGACTAACTCAATATTTTGTTATAAATAGAAGGGTCTGCCCACTCTTTTGTCACCCATTGTGACGATACGCATGCGAACCTCTCCTCTCATACTGAGGAGTAAGGTAGCTTCACTGCATTAGGTGGTCTTCCTTCCATCAGTCACCCCATCTTCTATTACGATGACGACATTGTGGAAGTAGCCACCACTCCTGCCTTTACCTTCCCCCCTTACATCGAACTCATGCATTCGAACCACATACACCTTGTTGCCATTACATTGACACCCAATGTTTGGGTAAGGGGGCACCCATTTTTTAGAACCCAGGAGAAATAGTTCTCCACCACTCTCCTAGTGACTCTAGTCTTGTCAACTCTAGTCCCATTATTCTTCCACATCACGAAGAACCTCTAGAGTCCCATATCACTTCAGAGCACTCTCGGAATGATACCCCTCATCATTCCTTCATATTACATCAGCAACCCAGTCTCATAGACATTGTGGTTGTCCAAACTATGTTTTTTTTTGGGAGAACATCAGTTCATTATCCCAAAAATCCTCTCTTTGGGATAATAACACCATGTATGCCAACTCGGAAACCTTAAAGTCCATTTATTTCATATATGCAGAGATCGGTAATCGCCTATTCCCTTTCTCAAAATTGCATACCCATAACAAAAACAAATGGCACACAACATCATCAAAATGTGTTTAGATTCCCCTTCTTCTAAATACATTTTGGCTTGTCCACAGCATGCCTGGGGTCATCTATGCCCCTCAACCAATAAAAAAACCCTGGATCTCAGCCAAAAACAACACTGAAACACCTTTTCTCTGACAGGTCGCACTTTTCGGATAATTTCCTCGACAATTTTTCATTTTCTGCACAGTACCTGCTACCCAGGATGCAGAACAGACCTCAAAAAGTGCGACCTGGCCTGTTCATGAGCTTCGGGTACCTAAACTAAACTTTCAACCCAATGAAGTGAAAGAGTAGGATTAGGCATCTTACCTACAACTGATAGATCTTAAATTCCAATGGTCAGTTTTTTTGCTACGATCACCACAAGATTTAAGGCCTCCTCTTCTCACTACATTCACCACAACTGCACCTACAAACGAGTAAATTCGGAAGGAAAATGCCTTATTAAAAGAAAGACCCTGTTTTTTCTTTCACCTGCTGCAACCAAACTGCAGCTCAGTTTGACGAACCGTCTATACCATTGGAAAGATCTCACCAAGCCCTCAAAAGGGTATCTGTTAGTTTTTAAGTAATTTGATACTTCACCAGGACACATATTGGCCAAGAAGCGCACTCCACCCCCCTCCTCAAAATCGAATTTCTTCACTTGCAATACTCGTATCGAGGGCACCATGTGCCTCCATACTTGTCCACGCTTGTGTTGACTTTCGTCGTGAGTTACCATCTTGTACTCATGCTTTCTGGGTCCCCATTGGACCCATTTCCTATGTGGTAGCACCATCGAGTCACCCTTGTTTAGAGCATCCGAGTTGAGTCATCATTGCTTTCATGGAGTCTATCCCGAGTCCCTTCGTACCCCGCCATAGTCCTCCATCCTTTATCGCTTGGTCCCTCTCTCGTGTCGCATTTCATGGCCATCAGTCCCACTGTCCCCTATCCCTCATGATATTGTGTCAGTCGCTGCCAGGTCATCCATGCCATTTATGCTCTAACAAGGGAAGTCGTTGTTCTTACTCATTCCCCCCCCCCCCCATTTCATCACCATCATTGGTGTCAGTCTGTCAGTCACACTACTATTTTCTCTCATGCCTTAGTAGAGGATCACTTATTAGCTCACCTATGGCAGGGCTACTTCTGTCGACGTCATCTCATTCATTCCAGAAGATAGGTCTAGAGGGCGGTGTACCTTGGTTCCAGCTTCCACTCGTGTTCGGCGCCTCGGATCAGGCGAAGCGACCCCTTATCGCCATTTAACTTGATTGTTTCCCAGCTCTAGCTCCTTTCAGCATGATCGAGATCCGTATACTTGATGGTTCAGTGATGCAGCAGTTGACATCGGTGATTCCCGGGTGTGTGTGAGATGTCTCAACCCTCATGAGGGGTGGCCCTATAGGTAACCCCCCACACACTTGGATGACCTCTTCATCACAACCTTCGATGCAGCTCCATACATTTTATGATGTCTGCTCTAGCCGCTTGCAACGCCTTTTTGTTTGCATGTATCAGTCAGATTTTAAGAGCCCTTTCTTGTGTTCAGGGGCATCTGGGTTGCATTTATATCTCATGTACTTAGATATTATTGTACAAGTCCTGGTTGTTATCACAGGCACAATATGTATGTGGGATCCATTATGATGTTATTTCTCTGGCTCATGTTTATGCCAGCATATTCTATATTATACCATCCTGTGGTTTTCTGGCGGTCTTATTGTTTGTACTATTGCCTCGGCGGGCATAGGTATGCCTCCCCCACCGCCTATAGCAGGTACTTACTCATAAAATATACTTGTCACACCTGCAAGTTGCCTCCTCAAGGTCTAGTTCTTTCAGCACTTCGGTCTACCTTACACTTCTCTCTCTTTGACTTCCCCTTTGTTGTCTAGCGATTGAGTTCTTATAACGTACTTCGATCATACGAATAGCTCCTAACGCTCGCACGCTGGGGGGAAACTGTTACACCATTTTTTGGTAATATAATCCAATGATATTAGATGGACCCAAGTACATCAAGTAAGACCGATTTTACCCCAAGTAAAATTGCATTCACTATGAAAAATAACTTAATAAATCACCTTTAAAAAGTTGTTTATGGTCTAAACAGGAAACCCCATGAGGAAATATTAAATAAATCTATATTTGTTTGTTTTTCCTCATGGAATAATTAATTAAACAGCAGTTTGATTAATATTCCTGGTTATATTTAACCCAAAACAAGGAAATTAATTAGATAAATCATTATTTATCTTATTATTTCCTAAAGATTTGTTATTTAAACCTTATTAAATAATATTCTTTGTTAAATATAACTAAAACACACACAAATAATTAAATAAATCATTATTTATTTGAGTATTACTCAACCATATCCTTAAAATGATAAATAAATCATTTGTTTATTTATTATTACCTAATCACATCCTTAAAATGATAAATAAATCATTTTTTTATTTATTATGACCCAACCACATCCTTAAAATGATAAATAAATCACTTATTTATTTATTATTTGCAAATAAAGGGATTTGACTCAAGTCAAAAAAAATTTCCCTCCAACAAATATAATAAAATATTCCATAAAAGTTGGATCTTGATTTGGTTAATAATATTTTAATTATTCACCAATATCTAGACTAACTTAATATTTTGTTATAAATAGAAGGGTTTTCCCATTCATTTGTCACATTTTTTTGCCTAAAGATCACTCTGGATCTCAACACTTGGTCTGGCTATTGATCCATAATCATAGCCATAATTTTCCATTTTTTGTCTGGGTTTTCTACACCATCAAGAGAGAGAAGTTCTAAATCTGAAGTGTTGAGGACTCACAAGAACCCATCCCATTGAGGAGAACAGGGAACACCCTCTTGTGTTTTCCTCCCAGGTGCCATTAATAAAAATATTCATTGGATATATTCTTGTCTTGTCTATTGGATATATGGAGTAAATCTTATTTTTCTACTGTTTAATGTCTTCTAATGCACAGATCTAGATTTTTGTAGCATTTGTCTTGATCGTCTAATTGCGGATCTGAAGATATTAGCAATCATTTCTGCTGTTAGGGCTATAAGTTATGCGTAGCTAAAGTGGTCTTTTTTCGTACACTTCGAATAAAGATTCATACTAACACCTACTGTCATCTAGAGAAGGTTATTTTGATGCAACTATGTCTTAGCATATGCTCTTTAAGAGGATGAGAAAATAATCTCTTTCAACAATTGAAGTTTTGATTGTTATTCCAAAAAGAAACAATACCATGAGAACATTTAAGATTTATACCTATGTTATGATATCGGTTTTATGATGTTACACCCAGATACAACTAGGCAACAACCCAAAACATATGATTTTTGGAATATTACAAATAATTAATCATTCTGCATAAATTCAGTATAGATTTCAAGGTAATGGGAAATGGGACAAAGTCTGCAATTTTTCTTTAAATTATTGAAAAAAGACAATTATTAACAAGTAACAAGACTTGTGTTAGATATGATGATGATGGCGACCGGAGGACGAGATAGGGTTTTCGGGACTGGTTTCCAAGCTCGTGTGACAGCGGCCTCTCATGGTGGCACAGCAGGCGGGAATTGGATCTTCAAACACCCTCCCTTTTCTTTTGGGGCGAGAGGGAGCAAAGACAAGCCTTGGGGCATCTCAGACCTCGCCGTAGCCGCTCCTTGAGATCCCATAGCCTGCCTTGAACCTGCAATATGGATTGCTCTAATGGCACCTTACCCTCATTCGTCTACTTTGCAAAGGTATCGCTCTAGATCTTGGGTACTGTTGCATGGTGGATGGGGAGTATATCTGACAATGAGCTTCAAATCTCTAAATACCAGAGCACATCTGAATTCGACGGCAACAAGGTGGGGCAGGGGCCATTTTTTCCCTCATTTATCTATGCTTGCATAAGGGCATCTTGGAGGCAGAGCACCCATCACACAGCATTATTTTTCTAATGGCGCTACCCTGCTTCACACCTATGTTCTCCTTCGAGCTACGAAACTAGGCTCCCAATGGCCCCTATCTGTGCAGAAAAAATAGACCCCAATAGGAGTCGACACAAACAAGGAGAAATGAGTAAGTTCGAATCGTTTTCAGATATTCATAAAACCCCCTGTGGGGAATATATTTTTAATTTGGGTTAAGGATATTGACGAGGTTACAAACCTGAAGCATAACATCAAGTTATCCTTGGGGTACCCTTTCCATGTGCAGTCCCTAATCTTCAGTGGGAGATCCTTACAAGACTCCAGAACTATCTATGATTACTCCATTGGCCCAGGATCTACCATTTATCTCAATCTGCGACTGATAGGAGGCTCATCTGAGCAGAATAGATCCCCTGGTCTCAGGGGATCCAGCACTTCCAAATATGACTTCCCAAAAGGTCCCTCATACATGAACATATTACAGGGGGAAAACAAAACAGCAACTCCAACAGTTCCAACTGAGAGTGCCCCAAAACCATATATAGTGGAGCAACTAAATTATGTGCCAAATCTGCAAACAATATTCCAGATATTGATGAACATCGATCCAAATTCGAATCCCAAGCACCAATTTTCAGATTTAATTACTTTTGGCCCGCCCAAACCAATGGAGCTCTTTCATTGGATTTTAACCAACTGGACCTTGGACTTTGAGATTCATCTTTGCTCAAAGGGTATTTTCATTGTCAAGTTTCCATCCTCGGAAGCCAGAGACATCATTCTTAGGGCTGGACCGTGGTTCTGGGGATCCACAGGGCTATTCATCACACCATGGTTTCTGGATTTTGACGCAAACACTATGGAGGTCACCAGAATGTCGATCTGGGTCCGACTTTACAACCTCCCGCTTCATTTTTGGAATGAATGTGTTCTAGCAAGCATAGGGAACATCATTGGGAGATACATAAAAACTAACAGTCAACACTTGGAGGAGAGGATCTTTACCTTCGCGCGAATCTGTCTGGAAGTGGATCTCAGCAAAGGGATACCTGAGAGCATTCAACTGATAAAAAAACAGTGAAAATGGACTCAACATCTTGATTATGAAAATGTTGCATTCAGATGCAGAATATGTAGGAACACTGGTCATTTGCAAAACACATGACCGGAAGCAAAAAGAGATAACAGAAAAAATTAAAAGATGGGGAAAGCGAATGGAAATTTCCTTCAGAAGAACCAGAACATAAGACTAAAGAAGAAGAGGATGCCCCCATCCCAAAAGGGCAAGAGATAGAAGAAGAATTGGATTTTCCCCCCCAAAGTGAGAGTAAACTGCATACAACCGATTCAGGGATACAAGAATATGAAACAAAAGAACATTTTGACCCCAAAACGCAGCACACCCTATGATGGAATCGACGCCACCTATAGCTTGATCAGTTGAAAGCTCGAGTGCAAACAAGAGAGCGAATATATATATGAAAGTTTAGATTCGGACAAAGAGACCATTGTAAGGAACAATGAGCTAGACTTGGTTCCTTCTTCCCTGCACTCAGAGAATTGGCAGATTGTCCAAAAGAAAAAAGGCAAGCGTGAAAAGCCCAACCCTACTAGCAATATGTAATTTTATTGGGTAGCTTTGCTACAATGTGTGCCTGAGCACACGGACCCTTTGGGCATCTTGAATGCTTAATTGTATTTACATGTAACTATCCATTAATATTTAATAGAAAGTTGCAGATTTTTTCCGTGGAAAAAAAAACAAAAACAAGACTTGTGTTAGAAGCTTATTTGTTAATCAGTCTACTCCCTCATTATCAGCAAAGGCCAAAATTGCTTTATTGAAATTTTGAGAGAGATACAAATTAAATAATGATTTGACTTAAAAACATGTTTCTCAAGATTTCAACCAAAAATCTAAAAGATAAAAATCACTTAGACAACACCATAATGTTTTAATGGATAGCACAAGACCATGAACCGGTTACTTTTCTCAAAATAAATTATGTCCATATACATGCAATATATTACATTTTTCCATAAGTTTGTTACCCATACAAAAAATCACAGTCATTACAAGTGGGGGGGAAATACTACATTAAACTTTAGTGAAAGAAACATGCCATGATAAACCCAAGTAAAATGATAACAACAACCCATTCACATATTGGGGACCTATCTTGATGTTGATCAATGATTTATGTTGTAGTGGATGGTTATCCTATGTCATATTTGACATTTACATCTGCGCTTAACAATGCTTTGGACATTATATCACTAGACATCCTTTGAATGTCTGCAAATTAATCGATGGTAAAAGATTGAAATTGAAAACTCCAATTTATTACTTCCCTCTAAAGGGATTTAAATTTTCCTTTCGAACCCGATAGATGCCTTTCATATTATTACATATAATTTAGCTCTGAGTTGGTGAAGACTTTGTTATCATTGACATCATGTTTTTTTTCCTCTTTTAGCCCTTCTTCAAGGGCAATGTAGTATGCTTCATTGTTTTTCGTCCTTCCAGACAGTTCTCTTTCCATGGAGCACATGATTGGTTGCCATATTGTGAAGGACAAATTTCAAAACTGCACGACCTGGATTTGGAAAGCATGACACTTAATGCATAAACTCCATTTTTGCACCATTTTTTACACTTAGAAGGCTTGGATAATAAGATAAAAATAAATTGACATTAGACAAGTAAGAAATTATCTATTTCTTAATATTCAACATGTCTTTATGTGATATATAATTGAAAAAATTAGTTATCTATTCCACTAACTGCTAATTAATTTAAAATTCATAAGCCATTTCATTATTCTTTCTTTTTATGCCTTTAAAATATTAGGATAAGGATAAAAAACTTTAAAATATCATAACAAGAAGCTAGCATCACAACGAAAAAGCTAGCATCTCCAAGCAAGAAACGCACAACAATTCGGAACATTTATTGTCGACACATAAAAATGAAACATCCAACATCTCCAAGCAAGAACCATGAACCATTTGGGAACATTTCTGGCAGATAAATCAAAATGAAACAACCAAAATTTCCAAGAAAAATCCTCGTAGCATTTTGGAACAATTTTTGTCGCTACATAAAAATGAAACAACTAGCATCTCCAAGAAAGAAACTTATAGCAACTTGGGACAGTCAAGCAAGCCTCCCCAAAAAAATATCAGTAGGAATTGGGTAAATAAAATAGCAGCAAGCCACCACATAAAGAGTTTGTAGTTTGGGAACATTTTTGGCAGATACATCAAATCGAAAGTCACTAACACCATCCCTAGGCCAAAGAGAAATACAAATAATGGAAGAAAAAGGAACAAAAAACCTCAGAAGGATAGGCTTGGCATCTGGGAACATATTCAAGGGATGAGTCTTCCATAGAATGCTAGATCTATTGAACAAGCTAGAAAGGTGGCATTAAAACAACTTTAAGTAGTAGATTCGGAATTTTCAATGCCTCTATTCACACCTTACATGGCCAAGCTACCTTGACATAGAGGTCCTAGAGCATTTCTTTCACAATTGTTTCCTCTTTATGGTAACTATTGTGGGTCGAATTGATTAAGTTGGAAGGATCAAGGTGGTATTCTTTGGGACAAGAAACCAATTGATTGGTTGGACTATTGTTGTTATTGTCATGATATCAATTATGATACACATGATCAATTTGAGATGTTGAAAGCAGATATTGATTTCACTGAATGCTTGGAGAAAACTGAGATGAAGACAAAAGGAAATCCTCTCATTTTCGAAGCTTACATAACAATGTGTATAATAGGTAGTTTTTTTTTTCTCTTGTTTTTGAAATATGCTTTATTATATAATATGATTAATAGTCCAACAAAAACCTCTGATAATCTTTGCAACAACTATCACCTGAAAAGTAGTCATCATGGATTCATATCACCTACATTACTTAAGCATGGTGACTTTCATTTGAATTGCATTCTCCAACTTTTAAATCATTAAATGTTGCAAATTTTGAGTTGGTAGAGATGTTGTTTGAACCTTCAGGCCTGAGGAACATCCTTATACCTTACCTGAAGAAGCCTTTGAAGATGATGCAATCACAACATATTTTGGCCAGTAAAATTAGTGGCTTGAAGAACAAAAAAAATGGTGTACATTATCAATGAACATCCTCAACAATATAGTTTTGATGTCTTATGAAGCAGCATTTTTCGAAGAAATCATTTTTAAGAAAGTTGTCTCTTTGTATTTTATGTTGATAGTTTTCTAAAATGATAGGTCAGAAGCTTTTTGTTGTGGAAATTATTTATTGGGTTGTGTATTGTAATTATTGGAGCAACATTTATGATGTCTTATGGAGTATCATTTTCGAAAGCCAACAAATGGCGGCCGGAAACCAAATCTATTCTTGCAACTAGCCTTATTAGTATTGGGATGGGACAAAAGGGAGAAAAATTTTTAAGGTGGTGTAGGATGTAAGGTAGCTTTGAGATCCCATCTAAAATATTAATCATTTTAACTCTATTGCATTTGAAGGGAGAGGGGAAACAATTTAGTGATGGAAACATATCTAGAAATTTAAATGTCTTTTAAAAGTCCATACATCTATGCAATTTCCTCTTAAAAAAATAATGCATCTACATGGGATGTTTTACAAAAGAGAGGAGAACAAGGGCCTGGTTTATGCATTCTTCATAAGGTAAGTGAAAAATCATGTATCCATCTCACTGGTGAGGTATGGAAAGAATTAGAGGTGGGCGTGAAATCATCTCACTAGTTTAAGATTGGGGAGGAAATCATTTCTCCATCCCACTAGTTTAAGGAAGGACTGGGGCCGAATTGCATTGATGAAGCTCTTATTAGGTGATATACTCACCCAACTATCAAAAAGCTTGTTCTTCCTTTGATCTCTTCATTGAGAATATGGGTAGCGCTTAACACATTTTTGGACATAAGAATATGGACAAATCAGCAACCTATAACAGGTGCAAACACCTCTTAGAGATAAACAGCGCTCCAATCATTAGAGTCACATCAACATATCACCCACAAACCCCTCAAACTTCCAAGTGCCTATCTTAGGCACAGATCAACTTCAATGATGGAATAAGGCATTACAACCACTAAAATCTTTTGATAGTTCCCTTCCACAAGGAGAAGCCCACTGTATACATGGATTTTAAAATCTTTCAAATAATGCGCTCTTACCATGCTAAATTATCAAGACAAGGCAAGCAGATCTACACTCCTAATTCCTCAACACTAAACCTTAAGCTAAAAAACAACAGATAAAGGATTTTAGATCTACAGACACATAAATATGGGAAAATATAACATGATGTTTAATATGCAGCAATCAATCACATCAATTTTCTATAAATATGTAAAGAATAAATTACAATAAAAAACTCCAGCAATATAATCTATGACTTGTGTAGAAAAGTCACCATGTGTTTATTTTATCAACTAAACACCAATTAATCCAACGAGATAGCTCTACTCTTTATCACCAATTAGAGGCAACAAAGTGGTCAAATGCGAATAAGACTCAAGTGGTATGCTATTTGTTTAGGCATAGGTTATCTTGTTTGTTTCCAACTTGAAGAAAACTTGCAATGGGCTAAGCTACACTACTCTATGAATGACAAGGAAAGACACACTCTGTGACACAGTTGAACTTATCATTATCAGGTGACCATTTTTTGTGACACATATGTATATTTCTGCGTATTTTTCCTGTAAATATGCTAGCTAAAATCATTCTCTATGCTTTTCTTATTTACTGTTAAAGAGGTTTGCTGTATTTACGGGTTGATTCTCTAGGGTTTACCATCCTCTGTTTGCAATTCCTCCGCCTGGATTCAATCAGTGGATGATGTTGATCCTCGTCTTCATCCTCGTATAAGCTAATCCTATTTTGTTCTTTCCATGAGGTGGGTAAGCTCCTTTTGTAGGGAGAGTGTATTTTTGTCAAAGAGTTATGCCCAGGGAGTGGGACCTTCAAAATTTGGGCATACGCAGTTTTTTTAAAATTGATTGTTTTGCCTTCACGCACCCACCACCCACTGCATTAACGAGAAAGCAGTCGGTGGTGGGTTGTACAGGTTGGATGGAGACAGTCACTTGAGACGGAGCCATATCGTTGTGTCAAACCATTTGGAGAAAATAATTGTAGCCAGCCAAAGCTGGAAGTTTTTTCGGCCGGCGGACAAATATGGGAAATTCCTCTACCCATGTATACTACTCCATTAAAAAAAATTAAATTCTACTCAAACCTACCTGACACTATCGTCCATATATTTTGTTTGATGTTTATATGAGAGTGCCAGCACTACTTTCTATAATTCGAGAAGCACGTGATTTTGAAACCATGATAAGAATATAATTTATCCATATATTTTTTTTGTTGTACATATGTTCCAGTAATCGCTCCATTCACCTCCCAGAAGAAATTCAAATAATCAGTCGACCCATGGCGGAGGAGGGTCGGATGGCCGGTGAGAGAAATTGGTGATGACATGGTAGGCAGCCGGGCCCTGAATCTTAGAATGGGCGAAGATCCGCGTCCCTGTACACACACAGTATTCAGAGATCTAAACAGTGAGATCAATTCCTCCCACTAAGCTCACGACCTGGCGATTCTCAGAGCCTTGGATTTGGGCATCCAAGCTTACAGTCTTCTGGTGGTGGGTAAACTCTAGCCATAAAGACGAATGACGTATGGATGATAATCGGTATAGGGTTCTTAGCTCATTAGTATTGTCGGTTGGATGATTTTCTAATTACAGTTGATTCTTCAGAGCTGGTACCCATTCTGAACCTTCGGTTGTTGCTATTGGTGGCTATTCATGTATGTTTGTAGCTGGTACCCATTTGTGTCAACAAGATATTGTATTTGGTGGCTATTTTGACATATATTGCTGGAACTCAATGTGAACAATTGGATGTTGCTTATGGTGGCTTCTGCTGTATCTGTTGTCTCTTAGAGATCATTTTTACTGGCTTCCTTCGTTCAGCTGCATTATTCACACTCTAGGTTGGAGGCTCCTCCGTAGGCTGACTGTGGTCTTATAGGGTTCCTAGTTCACTAGCATCATTGGGTGGTTGATTTTCTATATACAGTTGATTCTTCAGAGCTGGAACCCATTCTGGACCTTCGGTTGTTGCTATTGGTGGCTATTTGTATGGATGTAGCTGGTATCCATTTATGTCATCATGATATTGTATTTGGTGGCTATCTTGACATATATATTGCTGGAACTCAATGTGAACAATTGGATGTTGCTTATAGTGGCTCCTGCTGCATCTTTTGTATTGTTGAAATCAATTTTTACTCACTTCCTTCGATTTGTGGCATTCCTTTTGGTCTGGTAAAGCTGGTACCTTTTGTTTACAACCTATAGTTGCCTTTAGTGGTTCATGACACTAAACACCTTGATTGGCTATCATATACACATTTGGTGGTTTATGTTATTAGCTGGTACCTATTGTGGACTTTCGGTTGTTGCTATTGGTGACTTTGCGACTGGTGGGTTGTGTCATTATCGACCTCATGTGGCAGAACGTGGCATCGTCGATGAGTTCTCATAATGTCATTCGATCTGTTTGTCAACTATTCTGATCTTATCGACATTATTCTTATTTTTGTATTTCTCATGACAGCACTAGTTATCCTTGGGTCAACATATAACGTCCACAAATCCAATGGTGGCTATTGTCGCAGATGATTCTAGCTCATCATCTTCATCACAGAATTTTACCTCTATTTCTGTCTTGCGTGATTCTAATAGTCACTGCAGCTATCAACGTTGGTGGAGGCATTGGGGGGATTTATTCTCGATCTCTCGTCCTTGTAAAAGCTTTAGTATCAAAGTTCGCAAAAAATGGTGGTCTCTGCCTGGTTGTGTATGCTGTTGCTGCTGTGTATAGATTCTCCTTATTGAACAGGTTTTTCCGTCAACCGGTTTTCAATAAATCTGTATCGCCGATGACAATCGATCGGAATATTTGAATTATGGGGCGGTGAACGTTATCTTTGCTCTGAAGCTTGTCATTTCAAATCTTCGGGCATAATCGCTTTCGTAGGATCTTATGTCCTTTTTTGGATTGATTATGGAGCACCTTGTCCTTCATTAGCCTTCACTACATCATACCTGGATCCCAATTGAAATCGTAGGGGCATTATTCCGAGGTGGAATTTAGGTCATCGGATCCTCTATGATGGTATTAGGTGGATTAAGATTTGAGACTTCTAGGTTTCTCCACTCTGACATTCTCCTTAATTATTCCCGATCATCAAAGCATCACCAACTGGTCTGTCCATTACTTCATCCTTCTTACTTCAAGCTCCATCCCCAGTACTATCTGACGAGTCATTATTCTCTCCATCTCAAGGTCACCTTATTTTTATCTCATTCTAGCTACCAAGGTCATTGTCTGTCAGAATTATTTATATCTGGCTTTCATTTTAAGGTGTTGAGGAGTCGTCAGTATTCTATTTGGAGCATAGTTGGCGTAATTGCATTTATCTTCCCACATTTGGCTCTGACGAGAGCCTCGCAGTGACGGCTTCGGAGTCTACAGGTATCACCTTTTACATGGCGCATAAAGGTGCCACCTGTCCCATCCCTCCCGCTAGTTGTCGGAAGAATCCAGATCCCATACTATCTTCTCACTCTGAGAATATTATGCGGGACAAAGTTGATAACTTCATTATTCAGCAGAGCATCCATTCGTCTTCCCCGAAAGAGAACCGATTGTCTGGTAGATTCAAATATCAGAAGAGGGGTGGTCGTCACAGGAAGAGATATAATTGCTTTAAGCACAAAATGGAAATTAAGGAAGTTTCTTTCGATTATGATGATCTTTGTGGTCGCGTTGCCAGCCTGCAGAAGAGGGAGGTCATAGGCAGATGGTTGTTTCCTGATAATGCTGAATTCGATTCGGCTAACTGGATAAGTAAGCATTGGCAGCGGCTCATCGGCTACTCTCCAAAGGTGAGCACGCTCATCAACGGCTGGTTCAGTGTTCACTTCGTGGATGAAAGCGATGTGTACAAGATTATTAGTCGAACTTGGGTGCGTGGGAGAAGCTTCATGTAGTTAATTCCATGGTTTCTGGGTTTTAACCCGGTTATGGAGGCCCCTCAGAATCGCACTATTTGGGTTAAGTTACCGGGCCTCCCTCTGGAATATTGGACCCTCAAGGCCCTCAGGGCAATTGGCAACTCCATTGGTTCAACTAAGTATATTGACCCTAGCATTGTTGGGTCCAGTGATAAGCGGGTAGCATGGATTCTTGTCGAGCTCGAGTATTCGGGTGGTCTGCCTGGTGACATTGATCTTCTATGGGGAAATCGAAGACATAGGCAGCGCATTGACTTCTGGGGCATTCCATTTCGATGCCTTATTTGTCATCGAACTGGCCATCTGCGGGAGCATTGTCCATTTAGAATGCGCATGTTCCGCTCTAATGAAGCTCCTGGTCCTCTTGCTGATGGTCGCCGATCGAATGTTGCTCTCGGTCGCTCTTACACAGGTAATCCTAGCTTCCATATTTCTGATGATGAGGATTATGTCACTGCACAAGAACATTCTGACGGGACTTTACATATTTCCCGTGTATTGGAACCTGCTCACAATATAGATTCAAATATTGCTGGGGTATCTTCTACTCCGTCTGACCCTTTGGTCGCTGTGGATAATCCCCCTCCTGAGGAAAATCATATCGTTCCCTTGTCCGGTCGAGATTCTGGTATCTCCACGGTCATACAGGACTCTCATCAGGCCCTATCAGTTTCGGTCCCTGATCATGTTGTTACAGCAGTTGACCCTCCTATTCTTCCTTATACTAATTTCTACGTGGGTGAGACATCTGCGCCCAAGCCCCTTCACTCAACAGGTCCCCACTCAACTGTAGATATCTCTTCCGAGCCCGATGACCCCATCTATTGTCCGGACTCTCCGCGGAACTCTGTTGGCAGTGACCTGGAGTCAATTTTAGCCAATCCCAATAATGATTTTGCTGCCCTCACGGTCTTTGATAGACCACCTACACTGTCTGGGTCGGGATCTTCTGTTCCCTCTCCGAATCTACATGCTGGTAGTCGTATCTCCAGATCGGCTAATAAGCATTCAAGAGGTAAATTCAAAGCCGTTGCCTTGTTTACAGAGGATGAGGACAATCTTACTGACATTCCTATTTCCATCAGTCATAGCACTAGGGATGATATTCGGGCACTTAGAGCATGCCACCCGCAGCCGGAGTCATCATGAATCACATCATTTCATTGAATATACGGGGGTTGGGCAATGCCTCCAAAGCTCATTGCCTCAGGGATATGATATCATCCGCAAATCCTTTTATTATTTTGGGCCAAGAGACGATGTGTGTTCGTGATAAAGCTATCACTCTTTTTTTGTCTATCAAAGCAGGTTGGAAGGATGTTGTTGTGGATGCTTTGGGTCATTCTGGGGGCCTAATAGCGATTTGGAATCCGGATTTTGCCTCTTTTAAGGCATATAGGTTTTTTGGGGGGATTTTATTATCTGGCTCTCTCCGAGGTTCGAATGACTCTGTTAACATTATTAATATATATGCCCCATATAGCAATAGACAGTCATTTTGGCAGCGCATGAAGGATTCCGGTGTTCTCTCTTTGCACAATTTAATTCTCATGGGTGATTTTAATGCTACTCTTCATCCGGATGAAGTCTGGGGTATTTCTGCCAGACTTGACCCTCTTTCATCTTTCCTTAATGATATGTTTTATGATCACCAGCTAGTCGATATTCGTCCGTCTCCTCTCTTGCCGACATGGACGAACCGGCAAGCAGATTCTCAATACATCGCCAAGAGACTTGATCGGGCCCTCGTTCATGATAACCTTGTTGACAGATGGAGCCTGCTTCGCTCTGATATTATTGTATCCGACTGTTCAGATCATATGCCCATTCAGCTTTCTTGGCAAGCTGATGTAAATCTTAAGGGGCGTCCCTTTAAGTTTAATCGCATTTGGCTGGAGGATAAAGATTTCATAAATTTGGTTTTTGGCATTTGGCGTCATGACAGTTCGGATGATTGCATTGCTGATTGGGAGCGCTTTCATTTTAAACTGCAGAAGATTAAGAAGGCATCTAAGGAATGGGAGATTAGGAAAAAGGCTGCCCTGCATAAAGAATTTCATGAGATCTTATCTACTATGGCGGATCTATTTGCTTCGTTCGCTTCTTCTCCTCCCATTGCTGCTGATATTAATCGTATGAAGGATTTGGCTGCCAGAAAAAAGGAGATCCTCAGGATTGAAGAGGTCACCTGGAGGTTGAAGAGCCGCATGTTATGGCTCAAGGAGGGGGATTGTAATACTCGGTTTTTTCATAAATCTGCAAACGCCCGTCGGAACCGGAACGCCATTTGGCGCATTAAAAAGGAGGATGATACCTTTGCTTTCTCATGTTCTGAGATTCAACAGGAGGCTGTGGCATATTTTTCTAAATTTTACATGGCTGACCAATCCATCAGTGCAGAGAATCAGTCGTGGGTATTAGAACACATCTCCAGATTCTTTGATGATGATGCGGTTGCTGCTATTGATCAGTGCATTTCTGGGAATGAGGTATTATCGGTCCTTAAGTCTTTTCCAAAAGATAAGTGTCCCGGTCCAGATGGTTGGCCGGCTGAGTTCTTCATCTTCTTTTTTGATCTTCTGGGGTCTGAACTCACGGAAGGGCATCATGCCTGCAAATCTAAATTCATCATTTATTGCTCTTATTCCTAAAGTATCCGACCCCCAGCTTTTTTCTGATTTTAGACCCATTGCTCTTTGTAATCTGATTTACAAAGTTACATCTAAGATTATCGCCAATCGGATTAAAGTTGTTTTATCTGCTAACATATCTTTGGAACAGTTTGGGTTTCTTAGTGGCAGGTCCATTCACGATGCCATAGCCATCGCACAGGAGGCTGTTCATTCAATGCACTCCCTAAAACAGGAGGCGCTGGTAATGAAGGTGGACTTACATAAGGCATATGATTCTCTCGACTGGTCTTTTATCAGGGTCATTTTACTTAAAGTTGGATTGCCTGTTCGCGTCATCCGTTGGATTATGTCTTGTATATCAAATGTTCGATATGCGGTGATTGTTAATGGTTTTCCTTCCCGCTTTTTCAAGGCAGGCCGTGGACTTCGGCAGGGCTGTGCCCTTTCTCCCCTAATTTTTATATTAGTCATGGAGGGTTTCAGTAGACTGATGCATTCCGCTGAGTAGAGGGGTTTCATCAAGGGCTTTGCATTTTCACAATCAGTATCTACATCGCACTCTCTTTTTGTGGATGACCTCTTATTATTCGGCTATCTGAACAGAAATCACTGGTTCTATTTACATATTATGTTCAAGAGGTTTAAATCTGCTACTGGACTGGGGATGAATGGTTTCAAATCTGTCCTCTTATTTGAATTTGGGGACATACAGGAAATTAACTTTATTGCAGATTTCTTGGGTGTTGGTACTCGTCACGTATCTGAGGGCTTCAAATATTTGGGATATTTTATCAAGCCCTGTGGTTATAAAAACAGTGATTGGGTGTGGATTATCGATAGATTCCGGGACAGGATCCAGAGATGGACTCATCGATGGTTATCCATGGGTGGCCGTCTCATACTGATTCAATCGGTATTATCTCAAATGGTTGTTTTCTGGGCTCACTTACTTTATATTCCATCTGCTGTCATCTCCAAAATCAATAGTATTATTACACAATTTCTATGGGGTGGTGCAACCTTTTGCAGAAAATTTCCCCTTTGCAAATTATCTGCAATCTCTATCCCTAAGAACAGAGATGGCTAGGGTATTCTTAGTACCAGGGACTTCAATTGCGCTCTTCTTGTTAAATCTTTTTGGAGGGCTGTTAATTGCACAGGTATATGGAACAACATCAACAAGGCCAAGTATTACAGTGGTGATGCTTTGTTGAAAATCAGCTGCAATGATTTTTCCTTCCCCTCAAAAATTTCATGTATTTGGCGAAGTTTTAAGATGATTCTGCATATCATGGCGCCACGCTTATGTTGGTCATTCCGGAATGGAAGCGACATTCCTATTGGGTCACAAAACTTCTTGCCATTAAATTCTCAATCGGCTCCTTCCCAGCGCCTGATTATGACATTGGCCCGCAACGGCATTATGTTTTATTCCCAGCTCATTCATCATTGGTCTTATAGCACGCCCATATTCAAAACGGCCGAGCAACTACATCTGCAGAACCAAGTTGCCGATGAATGGGTCTTGCTAAGTGATCATCTTCGCTCTGCTGGACTATGCTACGCTATCGGAGGTGACAAAATTATCTGGAACGGCCCCCTCAAGAACAATATGATAATTGTGCAGGACGTCTACAGAGGGATTGTATCTGATCTTCAATTGCAGCCGACTAATATCTTCCTCCCCTTTTGGAAGAGGAATATCCCTACAAAAATCATTTTATTCGGTTGGCTGGTTTGGAAACGCAAAGTACTGACTTGGGACAATTTGAGAAAGCGCGATTTCCACGGACCCAGCCGATGTGTCCTCTGTCACAATGCTATTGAGACCGTTGATCATTTATTTTTTACATGCCCGTCTGTCATCGGTCTGTGGAACTTATTCAGCTCTTTTTTGTTGGGACCAGACTGGAGGCCAACAGATTTCATTTCTGTTGTATATCAATGGGATCATTTAAACAGTTCTTTCAGATCCCTTCCCTTTTATCTCATCTGGGAAGTCTGGATCACGAGGAACAAAATCATTTTCGATCAAGGCTCATTTCAGATCCAGCGATCTTTTCTGGCCATTAAAGCTTGGTTGATTGTCAACCCTCCTCCGATTATTAAAGATTCTGATGCATCCCATCGTCTCAGACCTCATGAAATATCTCTCCCAGCTTTATACTTTGATGGTGCTTCTGCAGATGGTATCACTGGTTGCGGCGCTTGGATAAAGATCTCGGATCGGGATCGCATTCTCATTTATTGGAACGGTGGCCCTGGGTCAAACAACAAAGCGGAGATTATGTCTCTCTGGGGTGGCCTTCTCATTGCAGTCGATTATCAAATTCGGTTGGCCGGTATCTATGGAGATTCTATGCTGGTTATTGGCTGGATGTCCCGTAGGCTGAATATGAATAATATCCATATTCAGGGTTCGATTGATCGAGCTCAGAATCTTTGGTGCAGAATGAACTCTCCCCCTTTGTCGCATATTTACCGAGAGATCAATACCCGGGCCGATAGATTATCTAAACAGGGACTCGCAGCTGAGTTTGGTCTGATGTTTATTTCTTGTTTTCATGATGGCAGACAATACCCTGAATTTTCCATTCCGCTTCCATGAATCCTTCGGCATATTGTTTTGGTATTATTTTGATTATAATGAAGCAGTTCCGTTTTATTATCTCTTAATGCTCTTTTTCAAGCGAGCGGGTTATATCAAACGAGCCTGGTTTCCATCTACAAGCGAGCGTGATTATACTGTTACAAGCGAGCGTGTTTATATTATCTTTTTGCAGGGTGATCTCACAAGTGTGCTGCTCCTTCTTAAGTTATAATGGTCTTTCTGTCAAACAGCATGCTACATCTGGTTTTCAAGCGAGCGTGACAATATATCAAGCGAGCGGGCTTTTAGTTTTTGTTATCTGATCATCTAAGTGTTCTGCTGAATGCCAATATTATAAATTCCAGAATCTTGATCTCTTGAGACATTTCGTTCATCGTATATCAAGCTATTGACAGTGTCTCTTCAATTTCAAATTATGAGCATTATCTATTGTAACCCGAATTTTGAAGCTTCATCACCGTCTTCAATATTACTCTGTTATATTCCTCTTTGTTACCCACTCGTTTCTGAATATGACTTGAGATGAAAACTTTCATCTCTGTTTTACTTTGACTGTACTTCTCTTTCTATCAGACTCAGATATTGTAAGGGAGGAATCGATCCCTGTTATGTGGATGCCGTCTCTCATTCTCTGCTCCTTTAGCATGAGCATCTCTATTTGGCAATTATGTAGTAATCTCGATGTTGTTCTATCGCAGCTGAGTCTATGGGGATCATGTACTGTTTATATCTAATATAATACAGCGTTTTTTTCTCTCTGAAAAAAAAAAAAAAAATGTAATTCGATAAGCACATGATGAGAATATAGTTTATCCATATATTTTGTTTGTTGTGCATATGGGAGTTCCAACACTCGTTTCTGTAATTCGATAAGCACATGATTTTGAGATCATCATAAGAATACAATAAATTATAGCTTAGGCTCATGCTTACATTGGTATATTTTTTAATAACCACAATTGTAACCCTTAGTATTTTGTTTTGCACACACTGCTGTAATTCTTGAAGTTGACAAACAAATATGCTCTTGAAGTTAGCTCAATTATATCATGATTTTCAATTTTTTATTTTGTAAGGCTTATGTGTTTCCTCTGTTAACTTTTTTCTACTAAAAACTTTTAAGCGGAGTTGTCCAGCTATCAACCTCTTACATGTGAAACTATTCCCTTCAACCAACCACCAGATTCAACCAAAGAACAAATTCAACAAACCAATATACCTAATTACTAATACCAAAAGTTAGAAAAGTCGTACAATGGACGGATCATCTTCATGTGGAGTGATGTATAATCCTTTTAGCCACTAGATACTCTCGGATTTTTGTGTTTAAGTTCAACATTACAAGCATAACCTATTTTTTTCTGGGTTGTTACTCAACCCGTGTACCATAGTTTTAATATACTTAAATAACTTGAGAATCTTTAGCGGGGACAAAACCCTTGTCAGCGTTTTTTAGGGAAATTTATGAGACAAATGGACTACGCCACTTACTAAGCACGAAATACTCATACAATAAGCATAGGCCACGAAGGCCCTTTAATGCATCTAATTTGGATCTCCTAATAACAATAACCCCCATTGGCTCCTCAACATGATTTTCCACAATTTTATAAAGAGTTTCCCGGATTATCCACAGTATCAAGAAAAATTTGTCGACGTTTTGAATCCCAAAGGGGATCCATCTTCAAGACAATTATTAGATCAACAAGGATCTAGCCGAGGCAATGACAAGCATAACAACTAATATCATCTAGAATAGGTTTAGTTGTGTAAAATGAATTATGGGTTCTTTCTGAATTCATCTTCTCATTAATGACATTAAGGTCCACATTTGTATGAGGTTCTGTATCATTCTTTTTCTAGAATAAATATCTAGAGATTTGTGTGTTTTTATGGGGTTTCTACCTTTAATTATAGAAATGGCATAATTAAGGGCATCATAGCAACTCATATGAAGTTGAACTTTAGTTCTATAAATCTCATAATTAAAGGAATAGTAGCAACTTACAGGGATTTGAAAGTTGGTGCTTTATCTTATAATAATTCATTTATTCTCTAGTGCCACTTCTATCAATGTTAATTCCTGACACCTTCATTTCCTCTGTAAATATTCTACCACAAAATCCAAGTTAGATCTTCGCAGTTTGCAATGTAAGTTTTTACTTTTCACAGTTATTTTTGTTTGCTCATGAATCGTATGACTAGGCATTGATGCATTCCAAAATTTCCTATCAAAATAGAGGAAATGCTTGAAGATTAAAATAGCAAGTGAACATTATATGCATCGACTACATTTGTGTTTTCTCACAAGGTTCCCTCTTATCTTATATTTGACAAAATATATTGCAACGATTTGAAGAGAGGTACAAGAGCAACGTATGAATGCAAGGATTTTTTAGCTGCGCAAGTGCATTGCGCGTACATTTACTCTATGATCTTTCAACAGTGCATTTTATGTGCATGCATTCAATCCATCAACATCGTCTTGGTGACTATGAGAAGGAATGCCTTGTTTGTGCTTCTAAAGGAAAAAATTGCTTGAAATGAAGAGGGACATGGAAAAAAATCCCAAGGACCATGGCAGTTTGTGTTGATATATGAAAACAAATGTAATTAATGTAATTTTGGGCAAATTTACTTATTACCGATTATTTGGTTGTATAATGAAATGAAGTTATAATAACGAAGTTGCCCATATTAAATTGGGATGGCCCGAGAGGCTTGTAGTATGAGGAGAATCATTTTTTATTAATAGAGTTTCCAATCCCTTGTCCCATGGAGGTTTCCTTGACACCCTGTCAAGTTTTTACCACATAAATTCGTGTTTACCTTTGTGTGTGTTTATTTTCAGTTTGTCATTCAGTTGTAAATTTGTATTTCTTTCTCTTTAATGTTTCCCAAGAACAACAATTGGTATCAGAGCTTTGGAGTGAGTAGTGAGGCTGTGTGAGAGAAAAATCACTCATTGCCTGTAGAAAAAATGAAGAAGCTAGCAGAAAAACCAAGCCGTAAAACTGTGTGAGAGAAAAGTCACACTGATGAAAATTGTTCATCGCCTACAGAGAAAATGAAGAAGCCAACAGAAGAAACAAACCATAAAATTTCTGGAAAATTAACTCTACAGTCATAAATATTGGTGGGAGAGGACGTGCACATTACTGCCACCACATAAGAGGTTGTTGAAAAAGTTGTCAGCACCACTGCCATCGAGGAGAAGCATTCAGCCTGTCAGCCCTGTCTGCGATTGGTGAAGAAGGATAGGCAAATTTCTATTTTAGGTGAGCCATCGTTGTTGGAAATATTGCTCGTTGTTGGAAATATTATTGGTTTGAAATTAGAGATTCTGGAGATTCGAGCCTGCCGCCATAGAAAATAAAATTAAAAATTAAAAAAATCAGGTAACTTTTTTTTAAAACAGCAGGAAATTGAATTTATTTTCTGGGCACCGATGAACTTATTGAATTGAAACAAGAACAAAGAAAATTCAGGGCTTATGAGAATAATGAACTTGTTGAATTGAAACTCGGGGCTTATGAGAATACTGTAACGAGACAAAAAAAAAAAATTAAGGAAACACTGAATGATATATATATATATATATATATATATCAAGGCTAGGGTTTAAAGTTAAGAAAAATAATTTTTTTTTAAGGAGGAATTGGAGAAGGTTTTTCTGTGTGTAAGGTTTTTCACTTGTTGAAGAAGGTTTTCTCTAGGAAGGAAATTATTTCTATTTGTTTAAAGGAAGAAGAAATCCTAGTTGAAGAGAGGAAAATCAGAATTTTTTTTTTAAATCAGAAATAGCTAAAAATTTAACTTGAAATTTAAGAAAGAAGGAAAAACCAGGAAACCATAGTAGGAAATAATGGCCAAAATGACAAATGCAAAGTTCTAGGTGGCGAAGTTCACCCAGAAGAACAAATTCGCATTAGGAAACTGAAAGTTAGGGACTTGTTGGTGCAACAAGGGTTCCACAAAGCATTAGACGGGGTAAAGAAAAAACCTGCAAACATGACATATTCAGACTAGGAGGACTTGGATGCCCGAGCCCTCAGTACGATTAGGTTATGCCTGGCAAATGAATTTCTCTTTAATATCGTTGAAGGGAGTACAGTTGCAGGTTTGTGGTAAAAACTGGAAACTTTGTATATGACAAAATCATTGACCAATAGAATTTATTTGAAAAAAAAATTGTACAGTCTTCAGATGAAGGAGGGTACAAAAGTTGTAGAACATTTAAATGCTTTTAATACACTTATTTTCCAATTGTCAGATATGGAAGTTAAAATTCAGGAAGAATACAAGGCTATAGCCTTGTTGTGTTCTTTTCCCGAGTCATGGGACCACTTCGTAACTTCAATAATTTTGAGCACTGTTGATTCTTTGAAAGTTGAGTCAATTGTAGGTGCTCTGTTATCTGAAGAAGTATGAAGGAAATCCAGTATTGAAACATCTGCACCATAAGACATGGTAGCTAGAGGTCAGTCAAAGGAAAGAGGGGAGAAAGCAAGGGTTCTTCCAGATCAAAATCAAAGGGTGGTAAGAAGTGTAAAGCTAAGTGTTGGTGTTGCAACAAAATTGGACACCTCAAGAAACACTGTTGGAAACGGAAGGAGTCAGAAAACCAGACTAAGGAAGAATATTATGTTGATTCAGGTATGATTGACAAAATTTTTAATTGTTGAAGCTCTACATGTTTGTAATGTCTCTCAAGATGTTGAAAATTGGTTGTTAGACTCTAGTGCTTCTCATCACATGAGTCCGCACAGAATTTGGTTTACTTCATATGAAGTTGTAAATGGTAGTTCTGTGTTTATGTGAAATAATGCATCTTGTCAGACTGTTGGGATAGGAAATGTAAAAAATAAAATGTATGATGATATAGTTAAAACATTATATGATGTTAGGCATGTACCTAAACTAAAGAAAAACTTGACTTATTTGGGAGTTTTTGATTTGAATGGGTATAAATTTATAGGTCATAATGGAGTGTTGAAAGTCTCAAAAGGAGCCTTGGTTGTTATGAAGACTGAAAAGGTCGGAAATATTTACAAACTCAAAGGAAGCACTCAAGTTAGTGAAGCAGCGATTGTATCAGAAAAAAGAAGAAGAAAATTCTTTTCTGTAGCATCAGTGGTTGGGTCACATGAGCGAGAAAGGTCTTCAGGTACTGATGAACCACAAGTTTCTTCTTAATTTGAAAACCTTGAAGTTGGATTTTTGTAAAGATTGTGTGTATGGAAAACAATGTAAACAAAGGTTCAAAACTGGTAATCATAATAGTAAAAAAAAATTAGACTACATTCATTCTGATTGTGGGGACCATCTCCTACTGTGTCTTATGGAGGTGAATTATATTTCTTAACATTTATTGATGATTTCTCCCAAAAAGTTTGGGTATATGTGTTGAAAAATAAAGCTAATGTATCTAATATTTGTAAACAATTTAAAGCTATGGTGAAAAAGAAAATAAGCAAATCAATTAAATGTTTAAGAACTGACAATGGCAGTGAATTTGCTTCATTAGAATTTGAACAATTCTGTAAATATGAAGGAATTATTAGACATGAAACTGTCAGACTCTTATGGAAAGAGCCAGAAGCATGACCAGCAATGCTAACCTGCCAAAGGAGTTGTGGGCAGAAGCAATATCTACTACGTGTTATTTAGTTAACAAATCACCTTCAGTTGCCATAAATTGTAAAATTCCTGAAGAAGTTTGGTTGGGTCAGTCTTGTGATTTTTCGCATTTGAAGATTTTTGGTTGTGATTCTTATGCTCGCATTCCTAGAAATTAGTGTTCAAAGTTAGATCCAAAATGAAATGTTATGTCTTTGTTCGATATGATTATGCAGTGAAAGGATATAGGTTGTGGGATCCTTCTTCACAGAAGATAGTCATTAGTAGAGATGTAACATTTGATGAATCTTCTCTTCTAAAATCAGATGTTGGAAAAGTTGAACAAGAACAGGTATCGCCAAATCAGAAAATTCAATTGGAGACTAAACCTTTTCTAGAAATTTGAAAGGAAGGAGAGACAGCTGATAAAAAAGTTAAAGAAGCAAAGTAAACTAGAGAAATTCCAGAACCAATTCAGCAACCAATCACTCTAAGAAGATCTACAAGGGAAAGAAAAACACCCAAAAGGTATGAAGATTATGCTTCATATTTTGTGTTGATTACTGAAGAAGTGAAACCTTCTTGTTATCAGGAAGAAATAGATGATGCAGATATCGAGATATGGAAAAAGGATATGGAATAAGAAATGAATTCCTTAGCCAAGAACAATACCTGGGATCTTCTAGAACTTCCTGAAGGGAGAAGTGTTGTTGGGTGCAAATGGGTCTTCAAGTTGAAGAGAAAAGTTGATGGAAGTATTGATAGGTAGAAGGTGCGGCTAGTTGCAAAAGGGTATTCTCAGGTTGAAAGTATTGATTTCATGAGATTTTTTCACCAGTCATTAAAATTGTTTCTATTTGTATTGTGTTAGCACTAACTGCATTACTTAATCTTGAGTTAGAACAGTTAGATGTTAAAAAATCCTTTTTTCGTGGTGATTTGGATGAAGAAATATATATGGATCAGCCAAAAGGTTTTGTACAAGCTCGCAGCAAAAGATTAGTTTGCAAGCTTAGGAAATCATTATATGGCCTGAGGCAGTCACCCAAGAAATGGTACAAGAAGTTTGATTCCTTCATGGTGAGCCAGAATTTTATCAGAAGTGAGTATTATCATTGTTTATACTTCAAAATTTTCAATGGAATATTCATTATCTTGATGTTATATGTTGATGATATGCTTATTGCAAGCAAAAGCATGGAAGATATCAACAGGTTAAAGGCTCGGATCTCTAGGATGTTTTATATGAAGGACCTTGGAGCGGAAAAACATATCTTTGGCATGGAGATACACAGAGACAAGAAGAATGGTAAGCTTTGGTTATCCCAACAAAAGTATGTGGAGAAAGTGCTTGAAAAGTTCGGTATGAACAATGTGAAACCTGAAAATATTCCAATAGCTTCCCATTTTAAGCTTTCTTCAGATTTAAGTCCTAAAAATAATGAAGAAAATAAGTATAAGTATTTACAAGAAATAAGTATTTCTTTGGTAGGAAACTTAATGTATGCGACATTGCGATGGTATCTACAAGACTTTACATTTCACATGTAGTTGGAGTTGTCAGCAGGTTCATGGAAAATCCAGGGGAAGAACACTGGCGAGCAATGAAATGGGTGCTTCAGTATTTGAGAGGCAAAAGTGACCATTGCATCAGCTTTGATGATCGTGAAGGTTTAGTCTGCGGATATGTGGATGCTAATTATGCAGGTAATTTGGACAAAAGGAGATCTACTAAAGGTTATGATATTACTCTTGCAGGTGGAGCAATCAGTTGGATGTCAAAGCTTCAAGAGACAGTTGCTTTGTCCACTACTGAAGAAGAGTATATAGCTACTTCAGATGCCTATAAAGAGGCAATCTGGTTAAAAGGCCTTCTTGATGAGTTTGGAAGGACGCAGGAGAAAGTGAATGTATTTTGTGACAGTCAGAGTGTTATTCATTTAGCTACAAATCCAGCCTATCGCAGCAAGACCAAGCACATCAATGTAAGATATCACTTTGTGAGACATGTAATTAAAGGCGGAAAAGTAGTTCTCAAGAAGGTCCATACGCAGGAAAATCATGCAGATATATTCATGAAGCCAATTACGGTTGTAATATCCCCATTTTTGGTGTCACCTACGACAGGGCCAGGTTGGTCTTCTAGAGTTAGGAGCAGATAGGTCACAGGTACAGATTGGTGCTATCAGCGGACTCAGGGGCTTTTTGGAGGAGTTTTGAGGAGTTTTCATGGTTTCCGGAGGCATTCGCTTGATATGCTCCATCATCCGAGCAGTTTGGCTTTCGTTCTGGTGCATTCTGATAACTTTCGGAAATTTGAGTTATTTCTAAGGCTTAACTCGGCTAATTAAGGATATTACAACAGTAGAGAAGTTGAGATGGTGTCTCACTTCTCTTGGCTTGCAGAAGAGATGATGAATGGGCATGGGCAAGGGATTAGGAAAATTGTTGTCACGGTGGAGTTTGTTGATATATGACAACAAATGTGATTAATGTAATTTTGGGAAAATTTACTTATTACCGATTAGTTGGTTGTATAACGAAATGAAGTTAAAATAACAAAGTTTCCCATATTAAATTGGGATGGCCCGTGAGGTTTGTCGTATGAGGAGAATCATTTTTTATTAATAGAGTTTCCAATCCCTTGCCCCATGGAGGTTTCCTTGACACCCTGTCAAGGTTTTACCACGTAAATTCATGTGTTTACATTTGTGTGTGTTTATTTTCAGTTTGTCATTCAGTTGTAAATTTGTTTTTCTCTCTTTAATGTTTCCGAAGAACAACAGTTTGGCAGTTTCTTCCAACTTGTTGAAAATGTCAAAGATGGTTTCTCTGCCCCTACTTCAGGAGGGGAATTCTGAACAAGTGTAATTTCGTACAATATGGCCTTGATGCATTGTGGATTTTTGTTATACATGACGTAATATTATAGAGTTTATATTGTGATGTGATTCAACAAGATTGTTGTTCACTTAGATGTGTGAATATCATGACCTATTAAGCTCTGAAGAGTATTAATGATGGTTTACATTCTATTAATACATGGTTATGTTGATGGAGTGTTTCCATTATGTTTTCACGTTGTTCATGGGTGTTTGTGACTGCGGTTTCAATTAGGTGAAAATATATGTGACACATGAGGCAAGTGTGTATATGTTGTTTGATTGGGTATTAATGATTGATTTTAAATTATATCATATGGTTTATGGTTATATCTACAAGCATGTGGGTACCATTATAAAGCTAGCTCATAGGTTGATCGATAATGTAGGAGCTAAGGAGCTGTGGCATCGAGATTTTAATTGATGTTGTGGACATTTTGAAATCATTGTTAGTGATTGATCATTGATGTTTTTAGCATGGTGTATATGCCATTTATTTTTTGAAAAGTGTGGTCTCGCAAGATGAAATACTTGATTAAACTAAGACAACGTATGGGCATTTCCCTCGAGGAAAGCATGGGAAACTAGAGAGGTGGATGCGATATTGGTGTATACCCAAGAGGATTGAAAGTATATTGCTTATTGTTTATCCTCCAGACCTGGAATTGTGGGAGTTGGTTGGAATTTAGCTCATGCTACCATGGTTGTGTGATTGTGACTGCCAGTGCCAGTTTGTGGGGGTTGGTGGATGTAGTGCCTTTGACCCATCTGTTAGAGAGGCAACAGCGAATAAATAGTGGGCTTGCACCATGGACGAGAGAAGGATGGAAGGGAGAGGTGTGATTAATGAATTTCATGTCTCTTGTGTGATTTTAACTTTACCTATGTGATGGATGATTTAAAACTTATTGGAATAGCAAAATATTTTATCTTTATGAGATACGAGTCAATGTACATGTTATTGATTGCCCAAATTTTTCTAAATAATTGATGATTTATAAACTATTGGTGCATGTGTGGAACATAGATATGCTAACTACAAATGTATGTGAGAAGGAATTATTAACCCTAAATGCTTGAATTATTATTCAATTGAAAATTTTCAATAATAATGTTGATTGACTACAAATTATTTTTATAATGCTTGTTGTTAATTAAATTATGTTATTTAAAAAAAAAAGATTAATAATAATTGAATGGGTTTGGATGGTTTATTTGACATTCAAAGTATCAATAATGAAATATTAAACCTTGGTATGTGGTCGTGAAAGTAATTATGAGTGCCATGGATACTATTTTGAATTATTGAGTGAGATTATGGAAGTAACAATCCTTATCCTTATCTTTATGGTTGGTCCAGGGAAAAGTTGAGTGAAACTTTTACTCATGACCTGCTTCAATTCCTAGATCCAACAAACCTATGAACTACTCAACAAGAGCTAGCACACTTAGAATGTGATACATCAAGTAGGATACAAAATCTCCATGAATAATCTTCCTTTCCTTGCTCGTAGGTTGTATTCTTTCAAAATTATAAGATTCAATTGAATGATGTAAAAGTAAATAAATCATCTATGTTTCATCGGTACATTGATTGTGATTATTATTTGGAATATAGAGCATCTTGAACATGGTTTTTCCATCTATTTATGTTTTATTTTCATTGGGTAAAAGAACAACTCAATTTGTAGTTATTAAAGATTTGATTGTGTTAATTTGGTTACTTCAACTACAACAAATTAAACGCTAGATAATGAATTTAGTTTAAATGGTTACAACATAAATTTCTATTGTTAATTTTTTATTTTTTAAATGGAATGGTTATCATTTTGTATTAAAAGATAGTTTGCTTTCAAGGCCATAACCTTTTACGTCTTTCAGATTCTCAGAAGCTTCACTATTCCAATACATCCATAAGAGTTTTTTCCCGTGTCTATGTGATCTTTAAATTGCAACTCTAAACTAGTATCTTACATAAATTTTACAAATAAAAATCCTAAATACAAAGCATATTTGAAAAATATTTGTTAAGATTGAAAATTAGCTTGTTCCATATGGCCCAACTTCTATTGTTTTGTTCATTTTTTCCTCAATGGTGATGTGCAACCACATTCCTTGCTTAGTTGATCCTCTAATATTCTACTTTCGTTGAGCTTCACTAGATTCTAGTTCCTCGTGTCTTCTCTCAACCCATTTGTTGGAGGATGCTTCCATTCTAGTCATTCTAAGATTCAGGACCGCAATCTTTGCCTCCATAGTTTCCAGTTTATTGTTTATTTTCTTTTGTACCCAATCACATTTTTTCTCCCAAATTAAATATTTTACTCTTTACTTTGCTCTGTCATTTCTCTTTGCCTCTTCATAAACTCCATTATTGACATCACTACCTTTTTCAGGTTGTCTATCAACTGGCTCAAAATCTCTTAGTCCTTTTTCAGGTTGTCTATCAACGTGAATGTGGCTCTGCAGATGCAATTTCTACCCACCTATAACTCAAAGCTCTTGAAGCGATGAATGTTCAAAATCAATTACACATTAGTGTTGGCATTGTACTCACTAATAGAGGCTCTATACAACTATGTGATGACCATTTCTTGAGGTGACATCTCCTGAAGGAGGACATTATTACTAAATCTGCCCAAATCAAATCATCGTGGGAGTGGTACATCCCTACAAGAGCTTTTGAATCACAAACTTTTCTATGGTGGATCACATTTAACTCAAGAGTGCAAACTCTTAAAGCTCTACTCCATGCATTTAGTGGTGCATGTTTTTCATTCTCTGTTATTTTGCACGGTCACCCTTTCCTCACCATCTGGCACACTGGTTAACACAGAGTGTCATGGGATGGTTATCGTTATAACTATTGTACACATACTCTTCCTGTGTATTTAATTGAAAACATCTTCCTTGTAACAAGTCATCTTCCTTGGAACAAGTCGTATGTTGGAGCCCGATGAGTGTTGTGCTTTTTGATTCCCCTAAAAAATTCTTGGAGGCTTGTTTCATCATTTAGATGACCAGAATGGCCATTTTTTTCAACAATATACTTTTTTGGAATCATCATGGTAAAGGGGTAAATAATATTTGTGTATGGTCCAAATCCATCATACCTTGTTTCATATTTGCTCCTTTATTGTGGCTAGCTTATCTAATTCTATGTTCAATTCTATATATACATGGAATAATTTTCTCTCTTCAAATTTCCTCAACTACAAAGAAATCCTTTGAATTATTGTGGAATTGGTATTTATTCGTCCTACCTTTAGCTTATTAACTTGATTTGTTACAAGAATTAAGTCTCCAAAAACAATTAATCTCCTTATACCTTTAATAATGGCTAATTCTTGTCCTCTCCATATGGTAAAATATTCAACCTCATTATTTGTTGAAGTGCCCAACCCCCAAGTGAATTGTATCTCTCTTTAATCATCTAGGCGAAGGATGACCCCTCCGGCTCCTGCAAGCCTAGGATTACCCTTCAACGCTCCATCAAAGAACATCGAGGGATACTCTTTACTTTGTCACCATTTATGAAATTCATCAAGATCCAGTCTTATACAAGAGATTGTGTTTATGTTAGGTTGAGAGTTGAAGTTGACAACATGATTTGGGACTTTACCAACATTAATCCAACTCTTTTCTGCTAGAGATAGTTCCTCAAGGTCTGAAATTTTCAAGCCCCAAGATGAGATAGATTTGAATAACAAATTTAAATTTTTTTTCTATATAAGTTGGCAGTGGCTGGTTTATGTTGAATATTTCACCATTACAAGCTAACCAAATTTCCCAACACAAATACTTAGGGAGAGTCACCCAACTTCGTAAGGAAAATGAGGAAGATTTTTGATTCCAAGGGATCTTATTTTTCCATAATTCAAACATTTTCGACTAACTCTCAAGGATGGTTTCCACATTTCAAACCTTTTCGAAGGCCTTTTACCAAACATCTAGGGAGAAAGGGCATTGTTGAAAGAGATCAGGGATAGTCTCTTCCTTTTCTTTGCATAATGTGCACCTTGACGGATCTTGAATGTTACTCTTATTTAGATTCTCTAAATTTTTCCATGAACCATCATCCAACAGGACATATTAACCTTGGGGATCATTGTTGAAAAGATATATAGTTGTGGTCGGTAGTTAAAGCCTACAAGTCAAAGGAAAAATAATTATTATTCTATTTATTCAAGTCGACCCCACCTCATGAAGGGGTTTGACCCTTGGTCAAAATCCCACTTGATTGGACATGTGTATATTGACATTTGACCCTCTTAATTTGGACATCACATCAACAATTTAGATGTGTTAAAGGAGTATTTTGTTCACACGCGTGAAGGAGGAGAGAGAGAATGTTGACCAACTTTGAATTTGTTTGACCAACATTGACTTAGAGTTTTTTGGGTTGCTTTGATTGGATGATTGGATTGTATCTTACAGAATATTTAACTAAATGATTGACTTAATTTCTGGGAAGAAATTCGTGTGATAACTGAACTTTTTTTTACCATAGTCTAATGTGGGTCAACTAAGGCAAATTCATCGAAGTTGCAACACTTAAATTCAACCTCTTTGACCATAGTTGACCAGGAGTAGCAAAGATTGAAATTTGACATGTTGAATAAATATTACTTAATGAACAAAAGTTTGAATTTATCCCTCCTTTGACCAAATTTTACTTTGAAAAGTAGCATAGTTATTTTGACTATGTTTGACTAGAATTCCAGATGTACAAATTGATTGAATTGGACAATTTCTTTCTTTTTTTTTCAAAATAAAAAATCGTTGCCTTTATATTATATTATGGAAATACCAATACATTAATTATCATATATTCCATCATATGAAATATTCAGAAAGCTAATATCATCCTAAATTTCATATCTTATCCCAAACATTTCAAGAAATCTACTAAGATGATACATGCGTAGGTGAGAAAACCATATCAAAAAGTGTTGTTGGTTTTTTCCCCTAGTTTGTGGTTTTCCTAAGGTAAAGTTTGTGTTTCTTCTGCATCTTTATGTTACTGTGATATTTATTTCACTACTGCATTTATGGTTGAAATTTTCTAAAGTGTAATTGCTTTATGATCTGAAATGTTCTAATGACATAATTATATCATCGAAAGTATTTATCTGGCAAAAAATATGTGCTTATTTTAATTGCACTATAAAAATCAACATGGTATCGAAGATTTGGTGAAGGAAAGGGAATTAAGCTCCCTCTTAAGATACCTACTTCTTCAATCTAATTATTTTCCAGATCTATAACCATGGGTTCCTACTCTAATTCAGAAAACAATTTTGAAGGTGATACAAACTTTAGGGCTTGGAAGAATAGGATTGATATTATTCTTGGAGAGATTCAATGTCTTGGATTATGTGAAGGGAAATGGGATTGAACCTCAATACAATTACGGAAAGGAAATATTCAACAATAATGAGATCACAACCCTAAGGATCATTGTTGAGTCCACCAGAGATCACTCTATCCCATATATTTCAGATTTGGAAACTCCAAAAGCTATGTATGATGCTTTAGTAGGATTGTACTCCATCAATAAAATTAGTCAGAAAATGAGTTTGAAGAATCAACTTCATGATGTTTGAATTAAAAATGATGATACTTTGGCTTCTTATTTCATAAGGATCTCCCAATTGAGAGATTCACTTAAAGCTAGTAATGAACTGATTTATTATTCAAATATTGTAACTACAGAACTCAATGGTTTTCCTTTTTCATGGGATCTATTGTTGTCGATAATTGTTGAAGAAAGGATGTTCCAAATTTTGATGAATTATGGGCCTATTTCACTTAAGAGGAATCTAAACCTGTCTCACAAGGGAGGATTCAAAAACCTCAAGATGGTGATCAAGCATTTGCAGCTCAATCTAGGAATGGTAGAGGAGGAAGGAATTTTGGAAGGTTTCAAAGGAATGCAAGAAGAATCCTTGCTTCAGGAAAAATACCTCATCCCTCTCAAGGAAGGATATGTAAAAATTTCAATGTTTTCGTTGTCAAAAGTATGGCCACTATCAAGAAAATTATCCTAAAAGGAACAATAATAGGAAAAAAAAGGGGCAAGCAACATGCCTCTACTGCAGACCTTGATGATGACCAAGCACATATGAAGAAACTAAAGTATGATGACGATAACTTTTTATTTATGCTCTTACAGGTTATATTGTTGATAACAATGATGTTTGGGTGATAGTAGTGGAGCTTCTAGGCATATGATAGGAAATCGTGAAAGCCTCGCAGATTTGCTGCAAAAGAAGACTGCACAAAGGGTTGAGCTTCGTGACGATGGAAAATATGAAGTCAAAGACATTAGTTCAACACCTTTTTAGCTAGAATCAAGGGGTAAAATTTTCTTAAATGATATATTATAAGTACCTGGCTTGAAAAATAATTTGGCCTCTACTTCATGCTTGGAATATAAAGGGTGTTGAGAGTTGATTTTGTTGATGGTCAAGTTCTAGTATGGAAGAAAGACTCTAGCATAGATTCTGCTAAAGTAATTTATGTGTGATAAGGAGTCATGTTTACACTCTTGGGATGATCAATTCAAGCATTGATACATAATGAGACCAATATTTTTGAATTATGGCACCAAAGATATGCTCACATTCACTACAAAACCTTGCATTGAATGAAATAAATTGTTATAGGTTTGTCATAAATCAAGGTTGAACATGAAGGAGTTTGCAAAGGATGTGCTCTTGGGAAGAATACCAAAGGACCTTTTCCAAGCAGTGATAGTAGATCCAAAGGACTTTTATATCTTACACATTATGATGTGTGTGGACCCATTTATGTCAAATACTAGGGTGGTTTTCTTTACTATGTAACTTTCAATGTTGATTTCTCTCAGAAGACATGGATTTTTTTCTTGAAGACCAAGGATGAAGTCTTTGATAGGTTTTAGGAATTCAAGGCTCAGGTGGAAAATTTTACAGGAAGAAGAATCAAAATTCTTAGGTCTGGTAATGGTGTATAATATACCTCTAAGGAACTTTTTTCCTTTTTCAGGGATGTTGGAATTAAGAGGGAGTTGATAATCCCCTCCAAACCTGAACAGAATGGGATTGTTGAGTGAAAGAATAAAACCATTATGGAAGTTGCTAAAGCCATGATTCATGATCCAGACCTACCTATGCTTCTATGGGGAGACGCCTTCAATATAATTGTTTATGTCCAAAATAGAATTCCTCATAGAGTATTGGAGAATAAGACTACTGAATAAGTCTTCACAAGTGAGAAGTTGAAAGTTAGACATTTGAGGATATTTGGTTGTCATGTATATGTTCATGTGCCCAAGGAGAAGAGGACCATGTTGGAACCTTTTAGGAAGAATGGAACATTTTTTGGATATAGTGAGACATGGAAGGCCTACATAATTTATGTTCTAGGACAACTAACCGTATTGATATTAGCAGGGGTGTTAATTTTGAGGAGGATGCTCCCTTCTAGAAGTCCAAAGGATCACACTTGGATACTAATGATGAGGAAACATAAGCTCCCATGGATGTGGGTTCAGGACGTGTAGAAAAATGACCTATGGATTATCCTCAATATCAATAAGAATGTTAATTTTGGGTAGCTTGGGAGGTACTCCAAGCCCTAGGCTTCAATTTTTGGAGGTTGGATTGCCACAAAAGTCATTTGTGGGCTTGGAAGCCAAGGTTTGGGTTTTGCACCCATTGATGTTTGGGTCAAAACCATGAGGTATTTTGGAAATGTGATGGATGGATATGATATATGGCATTGAGGACAATACAATGCAACAAGAATAGTCAAATTTTGAGTTGTTTATGATGAGATATGAAATTTTGAAGTTAATGATCGATTTTTGGATAGTCAAAGTCATGTAGGCTTAAAGAAGTTATGTCCAAAAGTCATGTCTATTGGTGAATTCGTGGAGCCCTCCTTTATTGTATAAATATGAGGTGATGTATTTCATTTTTAAGCATCCAAATGTGCATATATCTCTTTGTAAACACATATGAGGCAACGAATTTTTTGAGGAGCAAAGGCGTGCAGAAAGAAGGATTTGGGCATGGTATTCTTCCTACCACAGGTTTGAGTTTACCTCAGGTAGAGGCCGCAGGCACAACATGGTTTCTAGGTTGCATTTTGGTGTGATTTAAGTGTAGTTTTCCTCTACAAAGCAGGTTGCAATTCTTCCATGTTTGGTATCGGTGAGCCACAGACAAAACTCCTTGGACAGAGGGTCATAAGTCTGGAACAATAGTTCAAGTTAGCCACAGACCTAAACTTCCTTAGAACAAGTGGTTGTAAGAGTTTATTTGGGGCTGGTATTAGCCCAGAATAACAGAGAATTGTGGGAAGAATTGATTGGAGGTCAACCGTAGCTGTGGGAGAAGGTTTGGATGTGGAGGAAGGGTGATCGTGAAACGTGTCAACAACCCTAAATAATAGTACAAACCTACATCAAACTACAACAGCCTATGAAGAAGAAATGTATGTGTTTATGATGGTTTTTTATTGAGATATATTTCTATTTGGGTGGTTTCCAAGTGTGGACAAGTTGCAGACTGTGGAAGCCATGTGTTAGAGTTATCTTGGGTGATTAGAAACCCTAAATAGGAGCAGATTCTATAGTGATTTAATTGGGTGCCTTTGGACTAGTGGAGTGCAACATTGGTGAACTAAAGTAGCCCTTGAACAGGTGGACAAGAATGATGTTGACATCTATGTGTTAGGTGAATATTGGAGCCTAATGTGCAACACTTTGATGGGAAAAAGTGACTACTAGATTGGCAGATTGGAGTTCAGGTGTTGGCCAACCTAGAAGAGCAGATTGGATCAGCTCGTGTTAATTATAGCAGAAGCGACCTACAGTAGTGATAGGTGGAAACCCTCATGGAGTCTCTATGTGTTGTTTCTTGATGGACTAAGGGGAAATTAGAGAGAAGAATGGAAGTGAAGGACCGACAGGACGAGATACAACATATAAGTTGTGATTGTGCATTAAAGCAACGAGATTGTCATTGTATCTTGTATTATTGTACTTGTGGATAATTGGGGGACATTATCCCTTGTACGGGGGCCCTAGACTGTTGTATTATATGTTGATATTATAACGAAGTTGGGTTACATATATTTTTTTTGGTGTTCTTATTGTGCACGTGATTTATTTACTGCATTATATTGTTCCGCTGTGCTAAGTAACTTTATTGTGATTCTTGGTTTGGTAGTATCAGATATTTTAATATTATATCCTAGACACCAAGGTCGTGGAAATTCAACATGGTATCAAAGCATGTCTAAGCTACCTGGGAAGACAATGAATAAAATTAGTTCACAACGAAATACAACTTGTGAGGGAGTTGGTCACATTGTAAGTGAAGGGATCATTACAATGTCAAAGTTGCGGGTTGGTATTTTGTATGAGAACAGGTTGGAAGGGTTATCCAACTATAGTCCATGGAAGGAAAGGATCAAGTTGGTATTACAGGTCAACATGATACCAAGAAATCCATCAAGATTCTGACTAGCCCTAAGGAGATGTAAGCATACAAATAATTGGATACGAAGGTGAGATTGATCGTCCTAGATGGTCTGAAGGAATCCCTAATACCACATTTGTCCGGAAAGAACTCCGCTCATGAGATATGGACGGATCTTCAGATTTTTTTCCATAATAATAATGAGAATCAGCTACTGGTATTGGAGGATAAGTTGAATTCCACCAAGATTTTGTAGGGTGAAGGAGTGACTTCGTATCTGACGAGGTTGTCTCAGGTTAAATATGAGTTGGCTGCCATCGGTGTGACTATTTCATATTCATATATGGTGAGGGTTTCCTTGAAAAAATTTACTCCACAGTGGAATCCTTTCATCAAAGGGATAGTTTCCAAGGACAAGTTACAAAATTGGAAAATTTTGTGGCATGACTTCATTTAGGAAGAGTTGTGAGATGAGGATATTCATCTGAAGAAACAGACAAATGATGACATGGAACTTGCAGTACAAATGAAGGGCAAGAAAAAGAAGGACTTGAGTAAGATAAATTGTTTCAACTGTGGCAAGGGTTATTTTTCATCAATAAGTCTGATGAATAAATAGACGGGCGATGACGAGAAGAAGAAAGGGAAGCATGTCATCGGTGTTGCCTCTTCTGCTGAGATAGATGCTCTCACCGGGAGATTGGAAGAGGAGGAATTTTCTATGTGTTGAGAATTTGGAGGGATAGAGATTTATTCAAAATTATCTTCTTGATAATTACTTGTGAGGTTAATTGAATTAATTTTGTCTTCCCTTCATTAGCTTATTAAATCTTTCATCAAGTCAATTATCAAAATGCACGAGACACAAGAATTAGGCAACTAGAGCCAGGGCAAAACCTCTCTCTCTTGGAGAGGAAAACCCACAAGAAATTTTTCTTATATATCTTCAAATTACAAGTACCATGATGATCCAGGTGGATACTGGTGGACACCCACCTATTCCATTTGGACCCCCACCATCGGTTCTTTCAGTTTTTCACTTTCAGCACAGCTTACTATTTTTAGCAGGTTTTCTGGTCCTAAACTTCCAGAGTCGTTTTTAGGCCCTAATGATCCAGGTGGATATTGGTGGCCACCCACCGATTCCATTTGACCCCCTACCATCATTTCCTTCAGTTTTTCAGTTTCATCACAACTTACTATTTTTAACATGTTTTCGGGTCCAAAACTTCCAGAGTCATTTTGAGGCCCTAAACGACATTTTCTGGGAAAACCAGGAGCAACATGGGTATTTTAATTGATTTTTATCAGTCAAAAGTTCTATTCCTTGGAGAGATCTTTCTAACAAGGTATTGAGCGCGTCAAACGGAGATTGTATGCCAAAGTTACGTCCCCGGGAAGTTGATGTACCAATTTACCCAAATGGGGCCCACAGATTTGCCGCTTCATCTCCTAGGGTTAGGTTTTTGGATTTTTAGGGTTTTCCATTATTTCTCAATAATAAATATGCCCTCGAGCCTCATTGTAACACAGTTCAAAGGCTTGTAGCTGCCACATCTCTTCTCAGAGATAGCTACCATCGCCCTAGCTAGTTTATTTTCATTATGTCTGTGAGCATATTTCTATTATTTGATATTAATGAAATGAAATATTATTTTTGTTGCATATCTGTATTTATGTTTATTTATGTGTATTATTGTGTTCCTGCATAAATCTAGATCAGTGGTATCAGAGTGGTCTGCTCTTTCTCTGTTTTTCTTTTCATCTCCCCAATAAGGTCAGGGTATAAGGAGTTAGGGCTCGATCTGGTTGAACCCTTGCAAGATCAGCCTCAAACACCCTGATGACCTCCCATGGTAGAAGAAAAGAGAGATGACGGAATAGGAGATCCTACCAAAATATTGCTCGAGGAGGACCTCGAGAATCATATGAACGCGGTGATGGATAACTTTTCCCAGATCCTTCAACCACTGCCCATCGGCAGCACATCTACATCCAACAGCCACTCTGGAGCCACCTCTCCTTTCAAGGTGTTAGCACTGAAAATTTTAATGGTGTAATACCCTTTGTGTCACTGTTTTTAATTTTTTTTAAATTTCCTAGTCCATGTCCAAAGTTTGAGTCATTTCCAACAAAGGTGAAAAAAAGTCCCAAAATCAAGGTACTTTTAAGTGAATAGGTGTTTTTGGCCTGTGACCGCACATAACATGGAGAAGCAGTCCCTATAAGGAAATCACAGGGAAAAGGGGTGAATTTTTAAGGGGAAGGCCAATATATTCAACCACGGGTTGGAAGGACGCCCCGCAGTCAAAAGAACAGTTCAAGAGCCAGACCAATGGACACGTTCAGAACATTGCACACAGGTCAAGGTCGAGTCGAGCTTATTCTCAAGCTCAGGAGAGACTAGTGCTATAGAATAACGTTTAATGCTAAGATGTCTTGAAGTTTAAATTAAACAATATTATCATTCTTCCAAATTCGAGTACAACGAAGGCTTATATTCACTGTGCCCAGATCCAACGGCAACCCAGGAGCACAAATTGCACGATATTTATACCAAGGAGTGGCCCCACAAGCAGTCTCGTTAAAGCCGCTCACCTGCAAATTGACAGTTGACATTAACTACGGGAACACTCTCTTCAAATTCCAAAAATCGCTTAAGTGCCCCCACTATTGGTTTCATGTTTGAATAAAGGACATTACGTGGTGATAGTTGGAGCCCACACCCTTTACTTTCAAATCAGAGAAAGCAGAGAAATGGCATATTTTCCTTAAAAGAACTTAAGGGTTTTAGAGGAGGTGCAAAGGGGAAAATAGATGGTCAGGATCAAAGTAGAGAGATGGACGGAGGAAATCATAGCACAGGAACACAATTCAGATGGACGGACAATATTAGATCGTGAGATCTAAGTTAGAGATAAGCCGTCAAGAATGGATATCGCAAATAAATATGCATGAGAGTTAATGGATCGGAGATTCTGGAGAAGAGCAACGTGTCAGCCATAGGTTCCATCGCATATCGCACTTCGCAAACCTTACCGTTTACCCTCCACCGCTCACACATAAATCTTGCGATTTGCGATAAGCGGGTGGTCCCACCACCATCTGCCACATCACTCCTGCCCATCACATATCGCTCATCGCAACTTTTAACATTTACCTCCCTACACTTTGCACTTCGCTGAACTTAACATTTAACCCCCGCTGCTCCCAGCTAAACCTTGCAACATGTGATCTGTGGGCAGCCCCACATTCACCGCCACGTCACCCTTTTTTCCCCATCACATATCGCACTTTGCGAGGCTTAACCCTTACCTTCCGCTCCCCTTTTCGTAAAACCTCCGGGCTACGATGTTGCGGGCAACCCTCACTTCTTTGCCACGTCACCTCTAATCTCATCGCACGTCGCAATTCGCAATTTTTTTCATTTAACTCTTGTGTCTCATAACAAAACTTGTGATGTGTGATTTGTGGTATTGTCTGGACCCCACCTTCCATCTCATCGCACATCGTACTTCGCCAATTTTAAACATTTAACTCCTGCATTTCACAATAAAATTTCCAATGCGCGATCTGCGATCAGTCCCACTTCTTTTCCACGTCATCACCCCATCAAAAAATATCATTTTTCCCCATTGGTGTCTTAATTTTAAATGCTCTAATCCCGATTTGCGATTGTGATATATTTCTAAAAGGTTTTCTCCCCCTGCTTATCATTCATTCCGCTCCATGTCTCCCCTATCAATTAAACCTTTTTCAAAGGGTTTCTTTGTAATTTCTCATAAAATGAACTCCGCCATTCTATCCAAAAATTTTCAGGTTTTCCTCCATTACAAAGGGTTTTCCACCAAAAAAGGAGAGGAACAGCGGAACAGCGGTAGATTTTCTCTGAAATTGTTTTCTACCACTACTCTCAGCACCAGCACCTTTCTACCAGGCACTAGGCAACATTCAAGGAACATCCACATGCCATTTTCACTGTTGTTTACACTTTTTGTGGAGTTCTCTGTACCAGAACAAAAGATGAGTCTTCCCATACACTGCCACATCAGACAAACCACTTCGAATTGTTAGCCTTGATGTTTTTATTTTCATTATGTCATAGCATTTTGTATTAAAGTTTTAGGATAAGCCTCATCTCTTGCATGATATCATAATAACTATTGGGAATAGGTTTACTCCTTTTGTGGAGATGACAGTTTATTATTTTTGTATATATGTGAAAACTGCTATGAAAAAAGGGTTGGTTGGTGGTTTTAGAATTTGACTCATATGATCTGTAATATTTTTGTGAATGAAATGGAATGATACTATTGAGGACTTATTACCAATTTGTTGTGAGTATTGTCTACTTTACTTGTGTTCCCATATCCCCTTTCTTTCAGTTACAATTTGCAAACTATCATGCTATTATGGGTTCCTATTAGTATCCTAAACATGTTATGTGTTTTATCAGTTTTTGTTAGTCTTACATAGTGAGCATTCCTGGTGAAATGAATGTTATAACAGTGGAAGAGCATCACTCATGATAGTTATTCTTCATGATATTTCAGTGAGAATCTTGTTAGTAGAAATAGCTTTCTCTTAGTGGATATTGTCAAACTGCTACTTTTGTGAATTTCTACCAAATGCAGTAGATTTATGTTTTACAGACCTATTGTTTCCTCTCATCTTACAGTTTCCTCTCCTCATAGGCTACAAATTTGCACTCTACTACCACATTAAGTTACAATACCCTCATTAGTAGGACTGTGGATTTGACTGAAATCTCTTTTCAGTGACTCATAGTTTCTAACACCTACCAATCTCCAAAAGAAAATCATTAAATTGACTTAGAGTTTAGGATGTATCTGGTCAGGCGCTTGCTACAGTCCAACTGCTGATTCCAGTGCCAACATCTTTTGGTGTGTCTGCTGGGAGACGAAGGCCTTGTAACGAAGTATTCTCCCGAGTCTATTGTTATGAATTGTTGATAATCAGTTCTTGATGGTGAACAAGAATTGGTGACCTAAAGAAGACTGAATAGTTTTTCACCTGGAAACTCCACAAAGAGGAAGAGGGGTTTCAAGACCACCTTCTACAAGGAGGAATCAGAGATCTCCAACTATGACCCCAGTTGCTGACCCAGAGAAAATCATCAAATATGCTAAAGGAAAACAGAGATCAATTGAAGCCACATCTCAGCCAGTGAAGAAGGTACACAAAAAGTACATTCCAAAGAAAAACTTACCTTCATCTACTTTAGAATCAAAAGAGGTTTTAGTTTCAAAATTTTCTGCTGAAAAGTCTCAAGTTGAAGCTACTCCCCTAGAAAATAAAGTGGATGTTGTTAACCTAGGCTCAGCTGAAATTTTTTCTTACTCATCACCTAGTAAATCTGAAATAAGCATTTTTCTAGTCAAAGAGGAAGAAACTGAATTTCTAAGTGTTAAAAATAAATCAGAAGAGTTTGTACTGACTAAAGAGGAATTAGAAAAAGTATTAGCTATTGCACCTTTTCTTGATAGGGATGTTTTGACTTAAGATGAATTCAAGACTATTTTAAATTTCCTTCAGAATCATCCTAAATATTAGTCCCTTATCAACCCTCAGCAAGAGTATTTTCCTTTTTCTCCAAATCCAGTTGTTGGGTCATCTTCCTCTCATCCACTTGAAGAGACTGTACCTGAAGGCCTTACTTTTAACTTATCTAATTTCCTTGCTCAGAAAAATAAAGTTGAATTAACTCCATCCCCTTAAGAGACAACTTTAGATTTTGATTCTCCTACTGAAGGAAAATTCAAGACATCCTCTATTCATCTTTTTGAAAACCCACTCATTTCAGTTCCAGAGCCCGAAAAATCAGCTCAAGATCTCCAATTTTCTGTTGTTCTAAATCAGAATCAGAATTCACCAATTGTAATTCCTATTTCCCAAACAGCTACATCAACTATACATCAGCAAAATATGGCTCAACCTGCCCTTACAAGGATGCAGTAGATAGTGGTTGCAAGATATTCACCTCTTGTGCTCCCTCAACTCTGGCATCCACTTCCTCAAGGAGATTAATTAAAATATCTTCCAAAATACACTGGGGAGAGAGAAGGAGTTTCTGCTAAGGAAATTTTAGTGGCTTTCTATAGTTATGCTGGCAATCAGAATATTGAACATGAAGATGTTTGGTTAAGACTCTTTGTTCAAAGCTTGGATAGTGAAGCAAAGAAAATGGTTTATAATTTTGGCTCCAAATTCAATAATAGGAATTGATGAATTAGAAAAGATTTTTGTGAAGCATTGGGTTGATAGGAAAGACTATGTCTAGTATCTTATAGAATTTGGAACTCTAAAGAAGAAGGCAAATGTGTAATTAGCTGATTTTTCTAAGAGGTTTAATAAGATTTATCATAAAATTCTTGAAGAAATTAAACCCACTAAAACCACAGCTATGATAAATTTTGCAAATGCTTTAGATTATGAGTTTGCCTTATGGTTGAGGGCTGAAAAAGTACAGACACTAATAAGTATGCAATAGGCTACAATCGAAGTTTATTCTAATATCATGGCTTCTAATAAATTAAAAATAGAGGAAGAAAATTCAGCAAAAGTCAAAAAGAATATGAAAGAAGAAAAACCTTCTTCTTCTAAGTCTCTTTCAGTAGAAGAAAAGATCGATCAAATCTCCAATTTGATCAAGGAACTTGCCTCTACGATGTTAAAATTAGAGGTAGAAAATAAACATATAATAGAGCCAATCAAAGTGAAGCTAATAGAAATCAGGCTCCCTTTAGGAGGCCTTTCCAGCCTCAACAAATATTACAACGCCCAAGGAGGAATGTTGATGATAAAAATGTTCAGCCTCCTTTGAATAATTTTGCTGAAGAAGAATAGCCAGGAAATGAAGAAGAAAATGAAGAAATAAACCTTGTGGGAGAGACTTCATAGTCAACATGTTTGACATTGCAGGAATACGAAGATAGATCAAGGATTTGTTTGTTTTCTAATAATATGAATGCTCAAATTTATGCACAGAATGATCAAAAACAGCAAGAAGTTCAAAACAGAAATTATCCTTTGAGGTCCAAAGGTCATGTTCAGTAGCCTCAACAAAAATCAGATTCAGATAAATAAGTTGCTAAACAGAAGGCCAAGGTAAATGAGGTTCCTCCACCTCAAAATTCTGCCCCAATTTTCAAAATTACTGCAGCAAATAAGGAATTAGTTCCAATTTATTTCAATTTCAAATCTGAATTGAATAAAATCAAAATTCTAGTCCCACTCCTGGAATTATTGAAAAATCCAACATATAAAGAGTCTTTCAAAATTCTTCTACAGCCTCCTCTCGCTCCTGATTCAGTAAACCTTGAGGAGGAGCATCCCACTATTTATCTAGGTTGTCATGTCCAAGACCAAAATGATGATAACTCACCGCCTTTCTACCTGTCACTTAACATACACGAAAAATTGTTGCATAATTGTTTGTTAGATTCTATAGCTTCCCACAATATCATTCCAAAGAAAGAGATGGATGAATTGGGATTAGAGATCACCAAGCAGTACCATGATCTTTACACCTTTGAATCCAAAAAATTCAAGTGCATAGGAGTGATTAAGGATTTGGTTGTTTCCCTTACCCAGCTGACTATGAAGAGCTTAGTGATGGACATTGTGGTTTCTGACATTCCTTCTAGATTTGGGATGTTACTTTCCAGATCTTGGTCTAAGAAATTGGGAGGTACCTTCAGATGGACATGTCATATGCTACCATCCCAGTATTTGGAGGGGAATTCAGAAGGTTGTATAGGGAAACTCAAATGGCCTACACTATTAGTGATAATAATAATCCATCAAACCATCCCATATATGTTGAAGAAAAGGAATTGGGGTCATCAATTCTACACCTTGCTACTGATGATAATGATTTTTAGCATGAAATAAGTGAAAAGTGGCACTTTCAAGTGCAAATGAGCAGCATTCAGAAGGAGGAAAGATCTGGAAATTGTACTTTGACAGAGCCTCTTCAAGAGAAGGATCGAGAGCCGGTGTAGTCCTCATTTCTCCTACTCAGCAGAAGGTGACCATATCATACAAACTGCAATTTTCTACCACTAACAACACTGCTAAGTATGAAGCACTTGTGCTCGGTATGAAGGTAGCGAAAAATTTGGGAGAAGAGCAGCTAATTTCCTTTGGTATTTAAAGTTGGTGATTAAACAGGTGAGAAACAATTACCAAGTGAAAAAATCCAAATTGAAGAATTATAGGAATGAAGTCTAGGATTTGATTCAGCATTACTTTTTAGCATTTAATATAAATTTTGTCACTAGAGAAGAAAATAAAAGTGTTGATTCACTAGCTATTGCTGCTAGTAATTGAAAAATTCCTCTAGATGTCAAGGCATCTTATGATGATGAAATCAAAAACAGACCTTAAATTCCTGATAACATCAAACACTGGCAAGTGTTTGAGGAAGACAGGGAAATTTAGAAATTTTTAGAGTGTGTTGAAGAGTTTGCAGACATACAAATTGATGATGAGCAGGAGATTGTTGAAAAAAAAAATAGAAGCCCTTTTAAGAAAACCATGGCTGGGAAGAACCTTATAGATCTGAAAACTAACTATATCCCTAAGGGTTTAGTTCCTTTAGAAAGATTGTTTGATAACAATGATGTTTTTCTCAAGCCTGAAAGCAAGGTTGATGGAGAGAGTACAATAGAATGTAACATTGGTATAGAATATCAGCCAAAATTAGTCAAAGTGTCCAAATTCCTTTCTCTTGAAACCAGAACAAAATATATCAAACTGATGAAAGAATTTGCTGATATTTTTGCATGGTCTTATAGTGAGCTGAAAACTTATGATAGGAGCATAATGGAGCACAAGATTCCTTTGAAAACAGAAGCAAAGCCTGTAGCGCAAAAATCAAACACATCAATCCCATGCTGCTCCCAATCATTGAGAAAGAAATCAAAAAATTATGGGAAGCAAAGATAATTCTGCCTTTGAGATTTTCTAACTGGGTAGCTAATATAGTCTCGATCCGAAAAAAGAATGGAGAGATAAGGATTTGTATCGATTTTTGCAACCTGAACCGATGTTCATTAAAAGATAAATATCCACTACCCAAGATGGATTATATCTTGCAGAAGGTTGTAGGATCCAAAAAATTGTCAATAATTGATGGCTTTTCAGACTCTAATCATATTTTAGTTGACAGGAAAGATAGAGAAAAGACAACATTTACCACACCCTGGGGCACCATCATGTACAACAAAATTCCATTTGGTTTGATGAATGCAAGAACAACTTTTTAGTGGGCAACGGATATTGCCTTTGTGGGAGAAAAGGACAGATTTGTAGTCATTTATTTGGATGACATCACAATCTATTCAAAATCTGATGAAGACCACTTGAAACATTTGAAACAAGTTTTTGAGAAGTGCAAAAATTTTGGTTTGTCCTTAAACCCAAAAAAGTCAGCTTTTGATGTCCAAGAAGGTAAGTTATTGGGACATATTGTAACAGAAAGTGGCATCTGTATTGATCCGGGAAGAGTAGAAGTTATTTATAAGATTGGTTTGCCAAGAAATAAAAAGGAATTGCTGTCATTTTTAGGGAAAATCAATTTTCTGAGGCGTTTTGTTCCTAGCTTTGCAGAGCTAATCAAACATGTAAATGTCTTGCTGAAAAAAGATGCAAAATTTAAATGGCGATATGGAGTAAAGAATTATTTTTCATCAATTAAGTCTGCCTTGACTGAAGCTCTAGTTTTGATAAGTCCCTATTTTGAAAAGGATTTTCTGATTTTTTCAATATGCTTCAGAAGAAACAATTGCAGATGTCTTATTACAGAAGAAAAAGGAGGGTTTGGAGCAGCCAATTTCATTTTTCAATCGTGATTTAAGGTATGTTGAATTAAAGTACAGCTTGACTGAAAAACAAGCATATGCACTAGTTAAGGCTTTTAATTTTTTTCGAGTTTATGTGCTGCATTCAAAAATAATTGCTTGTGTACCCGATATTACTGTTAAAGATGTTTTGTTGCAGCTAGATACAGATGGGAGGGCGACGATGGCTGACCAAAATTCTCGAATTTGATGTTGAAATCAAACCAACTAAATTGATAAAAGGTCTGGGCATGGCTCGCTTGATGGTTGAATCTAATTGCAAAGCTTTAAATCTGAATGTAGAGGCAGCTAAAGGAGAAGATGGAGAAGGTACTACTAATTATCCTGAAATATTTAATTTAGATTGGTACAAGGATATAGTTTACTTTTTGTTAAATTTCAACTGTCCACCTAAAATGGAGAAGTTTAAAAGAAGAGCTTTTAAATTGAAAGATTTGAATTATTTCATTTTGGAAGACCATATTTACTGGAAGGATCCTGTTGTAGTCTTATTAAGATGTGTAGATGAAGTAGAATCCCAAGAGATTATGACATAGATACATGCAGGAGTGTGTGGAGGGCATTTGTATTAGAGAGCCACTGCAAACAAAATCTTAAGAGCTGCCTATTATTGGCCAACTCTTTTCTCTTATGTCTTTGCCAAAGTCAAGAGATGTGTCGAATGTCAGAAATTTTATCGTAAACAGAAATTGCTACCATTACCTCTCATTCCTATTTCAGTAGATGTTCCTTTCCAGCAGTGGGGTCTAGACTTCATCGGTGAAATTCATCCACCTTCATCAGGACAGCATAGATGGATTCTTACAGCTATAGACTATTTCACTAAATGGATTGAAGCTATACCAACCAGGAATGTTACTGATACGGTAATTATCAAATTTCGGTTGGAAAATATTATGTCAAGATTTGGTTGTCCACAGAAATTAGTAACTGATAATGCAATGGCCTTTAATTCTGCTAAGATGTACAACTTTGTCAGCAATATGGGATTGAATTGACTCATTCTGCACCTTATTTCCCTCAAGGTAATGGATTGGCTGAGTCATCCAATAAAATTTTGGTGAGGATTATAAAGAAAATGTTGCCTGAAAATAAGAAGAATTGGGACACTCAGCTGATACATGATATGTGGGTGGATAGAGTAAGTGGTAAAAAATCAATTGGAATGTCTCCATTTCAGCTTGTATACGGTACTGATGTTGTAATGCCTTTGCAATTAGCTCTTTCTATGATGAATTTCCTGCAAGATGAAGTTGATAATGAAAATCGTGTCCAAAGGAGAATGCTACAGGTGATAGAGGCACACCAAATCAGAGAATCATTGCTGGAAAAGTACAAAAGTATCAGGCTAAAGTCAAACCTATTTTTGATAAAAGATAAAATCAGCAGTTGTTTAAGGAGAAGGATTTGGTGTTGCGTTGGGATACTAGAGCATGGAAAGCATGGTAAGTTTGGCAATTTGTGGCTTAGGCCATTTATAATTGTTGAAGTTTTGGAGAATAATTCTTTTATGCCCAAACATCTGGATGATGATCAGTTGACCGAAGGCCCAGTCAATGGTCATTTTCTAATGAAGTTCTTTGTTTAGTAAGTCAATTGAGTCATTCGATTGTAAATATTCGATGTGATGTGTCAATAAACTCCATGCCCAATGGTACTTATGTCTATATATATGGTCAATCTTGATTTCAGTATGTCAATGGTCAGTCCTAGTCTTTATTTTCACGAAGCCTTCTAAGTTTCAAGAGTTTTTGAGGCACTGATTCTACAGTCCTTGAAGCCTCACAAGGAGGACTTCATCCTCAATAAGAGCCACTATTATCACTGAGAATGTTAATGGTGTAATCGCCAATGTGTCATTGTTTTCAAATTTTTTTAAATGTCCTAGTCCATGTCCAAAGTTTGAGTCATTTCCAACGAAGGTGAAAAAGAGTCCCAAAATCAAGGTACTTTTAAGTGAATAGGCGTTTTTGGCCTGTAAGCGCACATAACATGGAGAAGTGGTCCCTATTAGGAAATCACAGGGTAAAGGCATGAATGTTTAAGGGGAAGGCCAAGTTATTCAAGCACGGGCTGTAAGGACGCCCCGCAGTCAAAAGAACAGTTCAAGAGCTGGACCAATGGACACGTTCAGAACATTGCACACAGGTCGAGTTGGGCTTATTCTCAAGCTCAGGAGAGACTATCACTACAGAATATCGTTTAATGCTAAGATGTATTGAAGTTAAAATTAAACAATATTATCATTCTTCCAAATTTGACTACAGCAAAGGCTCGTATTCATTGTGCCCAGATCCAACGACAACTCAATAGCACAAATTGCACGAGATTTATACCAAGGAGTGCCCCTGCAAGCAGGCTCGTTAAATCCGCTCACCTGAAAATCGACGGTTGACATTAACTGCGGGAACACTCTCTTCAAATTCCAAAAACCACTTAACTGCCCCCGCAAGTGGTTTCAAGTTTCAATAAAGGACATTACGTGGTGATATTTGGAGCCCATGCCCTTTATTTTCAAATCAAGGAAAGCAAAGAAATGGAATATTTTCCTTAAAATAACTTAAGGGTTTTGGAGGAGGTGCAAAGGGGAAAATAGAAGGTCACGAGCAAAGCGCAAAATTGAAGCGGAGATATGGACGGCAGAAATCATAGCACAGGAACGCAAGTTAGATGGACGAACAAGATTAGATCGTGAGATCTAAGTTAGAGATAAGCAGTCAAGAATGCATATCACAACTAAATATGCATGAGAGTTAATGGATCGGATATTTTGGAAAAGAGCCACGTGTCAGCCATAGGTTCCATCGCATATTTTACTTCGTAAATATTACAGTTTACCCTTCGTCGCTTACACATAAATCTTGCGATTTTCGATATGCAGGTAGTCCCACCTTCGTCTTCCACGTCACTCCCACCCATCACATATTGCTCACCGCAACTTTTAACATTTACCTCCCCGCACTTTGCACTCCGCAGAACATAACATTTAACCCCCATTGCTCTCAACTAAACCTTGCAACATGCGATCCGCGGGCTGCCCCACCTTCACCACCACGTCGCCCTTTTCTCCCCATCACATATCGCACTTCGCAAGGCTTAACCCTTACCTTTCGCTCCCCTTTTCGTAAAACATGAGAGCTGCAATTTTGCGGGCAGCCCTCACTTATTTTCCACATCACCTCCGTTCTCATCGCACATCGCACTTCGCGAGTTTTAACACTTAACTCTTGTGTCTCATAATAAAACTTGCGATGTGCGATTTGTGGTATTCTCTGGATCCCACCTTCTGTCTCATCGCACATCGCACTTTTCCAGTTTTAAACATTTAACTCCTGCATTTCATAATAAAAATTTCGATGCATGATCTATGACCGGTCCCACTTATTTTCCACGTCATCACCCCATCGCAAAATCGCATTTTTCCCCGTTGGTGTCTTATGTTTAAACGCTTTGATCCTGATTTGTGATTGTGATATATGTCTAAGAGGTTTTCTCCCCCCACTTATCATTCATTTCGCTCTATGTCTCTCCTATTAATTAAACCTTTTTCAAAGGGTTTCTTTGTAATTTCTCACAAAATGAACCTCCGCCATTCTATCGTAAAAAATTCAGGTTTTCCGCCATTGCAAAGGTTTTTCCACCACAAAAGGAGAGGAACAACGAAACAGTGGTAGAGTTTCTCTGAAACAATTTTCTAGCATTCAAGGAACATCCACGTGCCATTTTTAGTGTTGTTTACACTTATTATGGAGTTGGTTGCACCAAAACAGAAGAGGAGTCTTCCCATAAACTAGCACATCATACAAACCACTTTGAATTGTTAGCCTTGATGTTGTTATTTTCATTATGTCATAGCACTTTGTATTAAAGTTTTAAGATAAGCCTCATCTCTTGCACGAGATCGTAATAACTTTTGGGAACAGATTTACTCCTTTTGTGGAGATGAAATTTTATTATTTTTGTATATATGTGATAAAATGCTATGAAAAAAGGGTTGGTTGGTGGTTTTAGAATTTGACTCATATGATCTGTAATCTTTTTGTGAATGAAATGGAATGATACTATTGAGAACTTATTACCAATTTTCTGTGTGTATTTTCTACTTTACTTGTGTTCCCATTTCTCCTTTCTTTCAATTACAGTTTGCAAACTATTATTCTATTATGGGTTCCTATTAGTCTATTAAACATGTTACGTATTTTATCATTTTTTGTTAGTCTCACACAGTGAGCATTCCTGGTGAAATGAACGTTATAAAAGTGGAATAGAATCACTCATGATAGTTATTCTCATGATATTTCAATGAGAATATTGTTAGACTAGAAATAGCTTTCTCTTAGTGGAATGTTGTCAAACTGCTACTTTTGTGAATTTCTACCAAATACAGTAGATTTTTGTTTTACAGACCTATTGTTTCCTCTCATCTTATAGTTTTCTCTCCTCATAGGCTACAAATTTTCTCTCTGCTACCACATCAAGTTACAATACCCTCATTAGTAGAACTATGGATTTGACTGAAATCTATTTTCAGTGAATTAGAGTTTATACCACCTACCAATCTCATAAAACAAATAATTAAATTGCCTTAGATTTTAGGATGTGTCTGGTCAAGCGCTTGCTGCATTCCAAGTGCTGATTCCAGCACCAACACAAGGTACAAGTAAACTTTGACATTCCTGTATTTGAAGGCCAAATAGATGCAAACATTGTAGATAGATGGTTGATTTTGCTGGAAGGGTATTTCTCGGTCCATGATTTCTCCGACCGAGAAAATATTATTTTTTCACTCCTCACAGTTGCCTCCCATGTTAAAGACTGATGGGAAACCTTCTGCGAGAAAAAGGACGAGAGGTAACCCTCTCTGTTATCGGCCACACAATCTTGGAATTCATTCTGAGACGGCATCAAGAAACAATATTGTCCTGTGGGGAGCTATGAGGACAAGTACATCCAATGGACCGCATTGCCGTAGCAAAGGGATCAAGATGTGCATGAATTGACGAATCTGTTCCATACCCTACGCACAAAGCTCGGTATTAAAGATTCAGAGAGAAATTTCGTGCTCAAATACCGCAGCTATCTACACAGACACATTCAGGATAAAATGGAGTTCCTTGACATTACATTGCTTGGCACAGCATATCGCTATGTCGCCAAGATCGAGCAGAAATTTAAGCAGAAGAAGAAAGACTTTGGATCCGTGAATCCAAAGCTAGGGAAAGGCGCCCCCAAACCACAGAATAAGGGTAAATTCCAAATCGAGGTGACTCATAACAATGCCACAAATCCAAAGAAGGAAAAACAAGTGTCGGCCAAACAATCGTTGGTGGTTGAACTAAAGGCACCTAAATCATATGCATGTTTTGATCCTAAGTCAGAACCAAAGAAGGGAAATTGCAAAGGGAAGCAGATCACTGATGCAGATCCCAATGCCATTGTTTCCACTATCATGATCTAGGGAGAGGATCCCAACAATCTAGAGGAGGGGGAGCACCTCTTCCATTCACAAATGTGGGTGAAGGGTTCTCCATTGCAATTCCTTGTCGATAGAAGAAGCCAAAAGAACCTCATTTTAGTAGAGGTTGTGAAGCGGCTCGGCCTACCGACCATAGCACACCTGTAGTCATATACCATTGGGTGGCTTCACGAAGGAAGATATCTTCACATCCGCCAGCAGTGTCGCCTTTTGTACAGCATCAATCCATTCATGGATGAGGTACTATGTGATGTTTCTCTTCTTGATGTGTCTGATGTATTATTGAGCCAACCATACTTGTGGAGGCGACATGATGTGTGTTATCACCTAATTGAACTTGATTGGTTTCTCATCAAAAAATTCAGTTTAATTGTTTCAAACCACTTCTAACTGAAGATTAGCCTCTTCAGTTTGAGAGGGCTCACTCAAGCGGGGGTTTGTGATTTTGAATAATGATAGTACCTGATGGCTAACTCTATGGAATTGTAACTTGTTTTGTATGATTGCAGGTTGAAAAATGCAGGCATGCTACCATTGGGCTTATGGAGTCAACAATCAGTAGTCTTAGTGACAGTGGTTCTTCACATGGAAGTTGAGGCAAATAGAGGTTTTCAACAGAGATAATCCACACATACAACATAGGAAAACACAATCATTTCACCACTAATGGAAGTCAGAGCATAATATTATGAATTCTGAGTAATTAGGGATGAAATCTACTGCAAGTAATAAAACATAAAGATATATATCAATAATATATCAAAAACCTCATGAGAATCTCAGGTCTGAAAAGAAGAATATCACTTTCTATTACTGATATTTGTCAAAAACATACAAGCAGCAACGTTTTTGCAAATATTCTCCAACCTCTTTGCTTCTTCAATGTTTTGTCTATAAATAGACATTATTTACAATAAGGATGATATGTCTGGTGGCTAGATCCTCGAAGTCTCCTATGACACCTTTCATAACTGAAATCAATAACTTACAACAGAACACTGACAACTACCTTTTAAAGAAACCAACTCATAATAGGACTCTATCTCCTATTTATTACATTCTTCTATCTTAACAGTGAAAGAGTTACATTATGGTTACACAATGAATATCACATGCTCGAGAGACACGTGACCAATTTCATATCCCTAGATTTTTGGAACATAACCCTACCTTTTAGGAATGGATGACCTCCATCTTCAACATTGTTTTGACTGATGACCTGGCTCCATGGAACTCTCTTTGAGTCATAAATATCTGCTAATCAGGTCCTCTGACATGTTGGAGGTCTCAAGCTGGAAAAAACTTCTTTCAAGATGCTCAAAATCCTTCAACTATTGCTCGCTACGAAAACAGGACAGTTTCGTAGCGAGTTTTAGTAGCGTGGGAAAAGTGGCTTTTCCATCCATCCTCTTCACTTCTTTACTGTTCCATCGTGTTAATCATGTAATGACACCTTATCACCATGGATCCCCCTCCTTAAAACATGCAAAAAATGTCTTTAAAGGCAAAAAGGCACCTACAGGTTTTTTCGTAGCGTATTTATGGCTTCAAGCATGAGGCATGCTACGAAACTTTGTAAAAAACCAGAAATTACCCCTTTCAAAATTGTCTTCAAAAACTAACCTCCAGCTGCAAAAATTTTATTCTATGCATGTTATGAACCTCCTAAGGTATATTTTATCTCAAATTATTAATCCTATGGTGTTTCCTCCTCATTTACAATCAGTTGACTTATAGGCTCTGCTACTACTGTCATTTTCAAACCTTTCTTTTCCAACTCTACATGAATCAAATCCAATTGCTCTTCTAGATCTTTCACTTTGTCCATTAGTGTCTTGTCCTTGGATTGCAAATGTAAGTTGACCCTTTTTATGTGCTTGACCTCTCCTCTTAGTGGCTGAGTCCACTTTATCATCTTTTCTATATTTTTCAAGGTCTTTGAGACACTTGTGACTTGATTTTCCCCAATCTTCCTCATTTGTTCAAACTGGACCTTCTTAGCTCTATGTTTCTTTGCCTCTTTCTCCAAAACTGATATCTCTTCACCTGCCACTTTCAACTACTCTTTAAGGGTTTCAATTTTAGACTTTTCACTAATTTTCTCTTTACCCTTCTTTTGTTTGATAACTAGCTCTTCTTTTTCAAGTAAAGAGAGATATATGATGCTTTGTGGCTGAGTAGTTTCACTGACCTTCTCAATATCTTTGTTGATTTCCATGACCTTTCTTGCATGCCTGGTCATTGGCTTTCTAGGTTGAAACATGAAACCAGCATCACCACCTGCAAACTCTATTTTTTTAGTTGTCTTTCCTTTCTTTAGCTTTCTTCCTCCATCTTCAACGTCTTCAACTTGGACAATGGGAGTTTCTACAATGTCAATTGCATGCAAGATGTCTTCTAAGTTTCTTTTAGCCACTGTTTGGCTTCTAGCAACTCTCTTGCTACTTTGTTTGCTAATTGTTGGCTTATGTTTTGTAGGTGTTGTTTTAGGTGTATGAATCTTCTGCAAAGGCTCTGTCTCCATGCTCACTGGTTCTAGTGGGGATGATATATTCCCTTCTTCAACTTCCTCTACCACTGTTGGTGATGAAATATTTCTAGGTTTGGAAACTCTTTTAGGAGTGACAGCATCAACTTCAAAACCACTCATGAACAGAAAGGAAGTCCAATCTTTGTCTAGTCTATTCAACTCCTCTAACACCAACAACTTAATCAAACCATGGTGAAAGAGAGAAGTTCCATTGCCTTCTGTTTTAACTTGAACCTTATCTGACAATTTACCTAGACTTCTGTATAAATAAAAGGGAAAGTCAAGTGACCTCTTACCCACAAAATGCAGAAGAAGCCTAAGGTGGTAGGAGTAGACCATGTGAAGCCTCCCTTCACATGTAAAATATTTTTGAATGATCATCAACAACTTTGAATAGTTTTCCTTCATGAAACTCCTAGGGATAGCATTAGTTAGATAAATTTCAATATGCTCTGGTTTGATGAAGTCTTTGCAATCTTGCATGGTGAACTTAATGCCTCTAAACCATTGTTCCCCTCCTCTAGGAATTCCTGTTGTTGTTGAAATGATGTCTGGTATCACTGTAAGGTTTAGCATTCCCACTTTTGAAGATGTTCCAGTGAAACTGTTAGCAAAATCCTTGGAAACCTGTAGATGACAACCCTGCAATCTTTGACAGAATTTCAAGCAACATGTTCTTCTGAAAAATATCCATGATCGTTGGGTATTCATTGAGAAAATTCATGTCCATGGGCTCATACCTATGGGAGTGACCACCTTTTTTTTTTTTATTCCTTGCATCCATGGGTGCTTTATATCTTCTCAACCTTGCTTGCTCAATGACACCTGCAACCTTTGAATCTGCCAGCAACCTGCTTGGCTCAATGAAGCAGCTCTCCAGAAATCCAATAACATGCAAAGATAAAGGGGAGTATGACAAAAAGACTAATTGGGTAATTTTTTATGGTTTAAATGACAACTCATGCCTTAATCATGACACATGCATGCTAAAAAGGGTAATGATGACCTCAGACATGACTTTGTACCTTTGAATTAACCCTAACAGACTCGAGTGACCTCCATCCTAACTCTTCCAATCATAAACTGAAACTTCATATCGAGTCTGACAAGACAGACAATAAAACATTTTTTCGTAGCGTGATTAGTTTAACTTTTGATAGTTTCCCTACAAAACTATTAGGCAGTTTAATAGCAAAAATTGTTATTTCACAATGTAAAACGCTACGAAAAGTTGTAAAATTGGCTTAAGTGTCCTTTTTAAATTTAAATGCTTGGGAAATGAAAACTAACACCTTATGATGACTAATGGGACCTGACATGACCTAAAATGGAGGTGGATGAGATAAAATGGAGGTGGCCTTGAACCTTAGGATAGGTTAAACATGTAAAAAAATGAAATTTTCCTATACCAACTTGAAAGGCTTAAGGAGACCTTATCCTTTTGAGGAGTGAACTGTATGACCATGTCAAGTAATGTTTCACAAAATTATGAGTGATAACAATGTGTATGAGTCTAGGCCTCGTGTTTTTATTATTACTTTGGGCAATAACTTGTACAGGATACCAAAGGTAGTAGTGCCTCCTGCCATCTCTTTAACTACTACAAAACAACGCAGTAAGATTTTTTCCCAAACCAGGAAATTTGTTTCCATTACAATTCGCCCATAAGGAAAGAAGAATAATTTGGCCACAGCCTCGAAACAGGGCTCCCCTGCACGACAACAGCAGATGGACAAATGCATGGAGGAATACGAGGACATTTTCTCCTCACCCATAGATGTTCCTCTACACAGTAGGGTCAATCACTCCATTGATCTCACCCTAGGCATACTGCCAACTAATATTTCCATACCTCATGCGAATACACAGGCAGAATCCACACATGTACTATCTGGGTCTGATTAAGAAACCAAATTTATTGAAGGCATCCAACATGTCTGCCTGTGAGTCCATGACATCTTCGATAAATCCAATACCTAGTTCAGCAACATTTGCCTCATCTCAGGGAGGATCTCAAAGAAATGGGGAAAATTTCTTCCTAAGGGGGGAGGAATGATCCAGGTGGATATTGGTGGCCACCCACCTATTCCATTTGGACCCCCACCGTTGGTTCTTTCAGTTTTTCACTTTCAGCGCATCTTACTATTTTTAGCAGGTTTTCGAGTCCTGAACTTCCGGAGCCATTTTAAGGCCCTAATGATCCATCTGGATACTTGTGGCCACCCACCTATTCCATTTGGACCCCCACCATTGGTTCTTTCAGCTTTCACTTTCAGAACAGCTTACTATTTTTAGCAGGTTTTTGGGTCCTGAACTTCCGAAGCCGTTTTGAGGCCCTAAACGATTTTTTTTGGGAAAATTGGGAGCATCGTGGGTATATATACTAACGTTGCTCACTAAAAATTTCTAGTCCTCGGATAGATATTTCTAACAAGGTATTGAGCACGTCAAATGGAGATCGTATGCCAAATTTACGTCCCCAGGAAGTTGATGTACCAATTTACCCAAACAGGGCCCATGGTTTTGGCACTTCATCTCCTAGGGTTAGGTTTTTATATGTTTAGGGTTTTCCATTATTTCTCAATAATAAATAGGCGCTTGAGCCTCATTGTAACACAGTTCAGAGGCCTGTAGTCACCACATCTCTTCTCATAGATACGCTACCAGCGCCCTAGCAGGTTTTTTTCCATTATGTCTGTGAGCATATTTCTGTTATTTGATATTAATGAAATGAAATATTATTTTTGTTGCATATTTGTATTTATGCTTGTTTAGTTGTATTATTTTTTTCTTGCATAAATCTAGATCAGTGGTATCAGAGTGGTCTGCTCTTTCTTTTATTTCTTTGCATGTCCCCAACAAGGTTAGGATATAAGGAGTTAGGGCTCGATCTGGTTGAACCCCTGCAAGATCAGCCTCGCAAACCCCGGTGACCTCCCATGGTGGAAGAAAAGAGATATGAGGGAGCAGGAGATCCTATCAAAATATTGCTCGAGGAGGCCCTTGAGAAACAGAGGAATGCGATGATGGATAACTTTGCCCAGATCCTTCAACGACTGCCCACCGGCGGCACATCTACATCGATCATCCACTCTAGAGCCGCCTCTCCTTTCAAGGTACAATTCAACTTTTACATTCCTATATTTGAAGGCCAGATAGATGCAAAAGTTTTAGATAGATGGTTGAATTTGTTGGAAGGGTATTTCTCGGCCCATGATTTCTTTGACCGAGAAAAGATTATTTTTTCACTCCTCAAAGCCACCCCCCATGTCAAAGACTGGTGGGAAACCTACTGCGAGCAAAAGGACGAGAGGGAACCCTCTCTGTTCTAGGCCACACCCGCTTGGAATTCGTTTCGAGATGCCATGAAGGAATAATATTACCCTGTGGGGAGCTATGAGGACAATTACATCCAATGGACCACACTGTGGCAACCAAGGGATCAAGATGTGCATGAACTAATGAATCTGTTCCATACCATATGCACAAAGCTAGGTATTAAAGATTCATAATGACATTTGGTGCTAAAATACTGTAGTTGTCTGCACATATAAATTTAGGAGGAAATGGAGTTCCTCGACATTACATTGCTTGGCATAGCATATCGCTATGTCGCCAAGATCGAGCAAAAATTTAAGCAGAAGAAGCGAGACTTTGGATCCGCGAATCCAAAGCCAGGGAAAGGCGCCCCCGAACTGCAGGAAAAGGGGCAAGGCCAAAGCGGGGCGACTCATAACAACACCAAAAATCCAAAGAAGGACAAGGGGAAGTGGTGTGAATTTCATAACAACCCCACTCACAGCACAAACGAGTGTCAGTCCAAATAGTCGTTGGTGGCCGAACTAAAGGCACCCGAATCAGATGCATGTTCTAATCCTGAGTCAGAACCAGAGAAGGGAAATTGAAAAAGGAAGCATATCATTGATGTAGATCCTAGTGCCATTTTTGCCACCATCAAGATCCAGGGAGAGGATCCTGATGATCCAAAGGAGGGGGAGCGCCTCTTCCGTTCACAGATGTGGGTGAAGGGTTCTCCACAGCAATTCCTTGTTGATAGCGAAAGCCAAAAGAACCTCATTTCAATAGAGGTCATGAAGCAGCTCATCCTACCGACCATAGTACACCCGCAGTCGTATACCATTGGGTGGCTTCACGAAGGAAGAGATCTTCGCATCCGCCAACAATGTCGCCTTCCGTACAGCATCAATCCATTCATGGATGAGGTACTGTTTGATGTTGCTCCTATTGATGTGTATGATGTATTATTGGTCCAACCATACTTGTGGAGGTGACATGATGTGTATGAGTCTAGGCCTCGTGTTGTTATTATTACTTTGGGAAATAACTTGTACAGAATACCAGAGGTAGTATCGCCTCCTGCCATCTCTTTGACTACTACAAAACAATGCATTAAGAGTGTTTCCCAAACCAGGAAATTTATTTTCATTACCATTTTCCCACAAGGAAAGAAGAATATTGTGGCCACAGCCTCGAAATAGGGTTCCCCTACATGGAAACAGCAGATGGACAAAGGCATGGAGGAATACAAGGACATTTTCTCCTCACCCACACAGGTTCCTCTACTCTGTCAGGTCAAGCACTCCATTGATCTCACCCCAGGCGTACCGCCACTTGATATTTCCATACCTCATGTGACCACACAGATAGAATCCACACATGTACTTTCTAAGGCTAATAAAGAAACCAAATTTATTGAACGCGTCTAGCATGTCCACCCGCGGGTCCATGACATCTTCGACAAATCTAATACCCAGTTCAGCAGAATTTGCCTCACTTAGGGAGGATCTCAAATAAATGGGGACCATTGCTTCCTAATGGCGGAGGAATTATCCACGTGGATATTGGTGGCCACCCACATATTCCATTTGGACCCCCACCATCGGTTCTTCATTTTTTCACTTTCAGCACAACTTACTATTTTTAGCAGGTTTTCGGGTCCTGAAATTCCAGATCTGTTTTAAGGCCCTAAGGATCTAGGCGGATGCTGGTGGCCACCCACCTATTCCATTTTGACCCCCACCATTGGTTCTTTCAGTTTTTCACTTTCAGAACATCTTACTATTTTTAGCAGGTTTTCGGGTCCTTAACTTCTGGAGACGTTTTGAGACCCTAAACAACATTTTTTGGGAAAATTGGGAGAAACATGGGTTTATAGATCATTTTTGCTCACTCAAAAGCCGTACTCCTCGAATATATATTTCTAACGAGGTATTGAGTGCATCAAACAAAGATCGTATGCCAAAGTCACGTCCCAGGAAGTTGATGTTACAATTTAACCAAACGAGGCCCATAGTTTTGGCGCTTCATCTCCTAGGGTTAGGTTTTTGGATGTTTAGGGTTTTCCATTTTTTCTCAATAATAAATAAGCCCTCAAGCCTCATTTTAACACAGTTCAGAGGCCTATAGCCGCCACATATTTTCTCAGAGATACGCTACCAGCGCCCTAGCGAGTTTATTTCCATTATGTCTGTTAGCATATTTCTGTTATTTGATATTAATGAAATGAAATATTATTTCCGTTGCATTTCTGTGTTTATGTTTATTTCTGTATATTATTGCGCTCCTGCATAAATTTGGATCACATGAACAAGACTTAGACCCTTGACCTACGAATGCCTCCAAGTCCTTTTCTTTATCTTTTGCTCCAATCTGCACTAAATCTTATCTTCTTCACCTTGCATACATTTGTACCTTGTACATTGTTTTCAAATTTGCTTAAGTTTCAGGTTCATTTCTTTGCTTAACTCTATACAAGGTCTTAGATAAATGAACTTATATCCTCTTGAAAAATATGCACTTATAGACCTCAGAAATCACCTTTGAAATCCGCACTTCAGCACTTTTGTGATCCGCATTTTTCACTCATGTAATCTACACCTTTTACTTAATATCATCTGAAAACTTCAGTATATATGGCCCTGATCACATCTTCAGAAATTTGCATTTATTACTCCAAGAAATCCACAATATATGGCTCATGGAATATGAAATTATAACTCCTGAAATCCGTAATTTGTGACTCAGATTTGTCTGCAATTTTCTGTGTTTTCTGCAAAGTCTATTAGGGTATATATAGTGGTTTTCCCCTGTATATTAATTGACCTGTCTTTGTGAACTGATGTGACTATTTTTTGGAGCTAACATGATTTTTACGCCGACTTGATCATCTGTTATGAGGTCAACTTCTCACTGCATATAGTGCCAAATTTAAGGGCACATTTCCAGTGTTAATGAGGTTATCTTGGAGCATCATTCAGGAGCTATTTCTTCACAGTATCATGACAAGGTCTTGGAGAACTTTAGATGAATATACTCTTCATATTTATGACCCTTAATTATATTTATAACTATAATACACAACCTAATAGAGATCAAGAAGAATTCTATTGACCTATAATAAAACCTTGCTCATGAAACCCATGAAGCAAGCATAACAAAAATGCATTTTATTATATTTGTCTTTTATTTTACATAAATACATAATTACGTAGTCAATATGAAGACCGACCCTAGTTACACTTTTCAACACTCCCTCTTAACTAGGGAGGTATTCATATAGATACATGGTCACTTTCAAACTAAAGAATCTCATAAGAAGAATCAGATTGGTAATCGCATCAGTATAGCATCATATCAACCAGCATTGTCCTAGTGCAAGGCCTTGACTAACAACCCCATCTCTCAATGAGACAATGGGATACAATTATGGTGAGACAAATGACTTATAGACACCATAGTCATTGTCTCTACAAGGTACATACTCCACCCAGGTGTTCCCAGAGTATGACCTTATTTGGACTATTCTTCTCTTGGGTAGCTAGCCCTCAAAGAATATTAGTCCCTGACTACTCTTATCTTGAATGCCCTATCACATTCTCAAAGAGTATCGAATGCCAGATGATTACCCAATCCTCCATTCTGTGAATGTTATGTCTATCCATTCTCTCCACATGGCCTTCACTGATATTTACGACTGTTAGTCCTAGTCTAGTGCATGACACATGTATTAGAGAATCATATACATCACTCCCTCTTAAATTAGGAAGGACATGCTTCAAGTTTCTTCCAAGCAAGAAACTTACCACCAGGCTCCCTCTCAACCAGAGACCTACAGCAGTAATGGTGAGACACCCAGCTACTCATGAATAATTCCTCCCCTCGATGTCATGGATTTCGATATTGAGGAATCTTCAACCTTTGGCTTCATAGGGCACAAATCATCCATCACTTTCAGTCACAAGTCATGTCAACCATCAAAAACTGATTCATTAGTATTTCTCATTTGGTCTGTATTTATTCCATGCCGCTTTCCTTCGAATCATCTCCAAGGATCATACATCCTTTCTCATGATTAGCAGCCCTTCACAAATTCATTTAGATAAACATATACATATGAAATTTAAAAAAAAATTACCTCAGTGATGATCTTTCACCATGACATCTTCCTGTAGGCATCGGCATCCTTTATTCATATTGACAATTCTCCTCATGATATGTCTTGTCAAGGGTATTCTTCTTTACCAGACTTCTGTTAGAGTCTACATATATTCCGAGGAGATATTCTAGTCACGTCTTCTTGGCTTCCAGATGATAATTGCCTCTTGACATGGTTGCACTTCACGATCTCTTCCTCTCTACACATCTTCATTCCCAGGAACTTCCATTTTGCAGTTCCTTGATTATATAACAACCACCTCATATTATGTATGAGGATATATTATGTTGATTTCATCTGTCAGTGCACCGAGAGATCCTCCTCCATATATCATACTTCTAAATATAGAAGTCTATTACCTATAACCATATGACATGACTTCACAGCATCCAGTGTCAGCATATAAATATATATATATACACCTCATACCTTTTCTTTTGATTCATCCTATAGCATTTTTACTAGAATGAAAAGCTTCATTCCCTTGACCTGCTCCATCAATATGTCATCACATCCCATAATCCTGTAGCGTATAATTCTTGATGAAACCATTATTCTTTCTTTATAATTAGTGAATTCATAGAGAACTCCATTAGAAAATGTCAGCACCAGTTTCCATGATGACCCTTGATCTTGATGAGTGCCTTCCATCTGTAATGTTACTGGAGAGGTTTTCCCAGAGTTGTTTCACCAAGAGCTCTTATCATGCTTTTATCACGATGCCATCAATATACATTGCTTCCTAACATACTATTTTACAACAAACAGAAATCACTTAAAGGAGAAGATGATCTCAATCATAGTAGAGATCCCTCGCTTCTTCTTTCTTAGATTTCTTTGCATAAGGTTCTTCCCTCGTACCTGAGATATGGGCTTCTTCCCTTTTTCTCTTTTCCTTTTCATATTTAGGACAATCTCTTTTATAATTCCCAAGTTCATTACATCCAAAGCATCGTACTTTTTCCATATTTCTTCTTTTATTCTGAGGACCAAAATTTCTGAATCTTCCTTTCTTCCTGTATATGGTTGCAAAGGCTTGATTCCCTTCACTTGGTCATGCATCAACTTTGGCTTTCAGTCTTGTTTCCTCTATTTTACACAGAGACCATAAATCATGGAATGGTGTGGCTTCTTTATTCTCTTAAAAACTTGAAGTGAAGTTTCCCCATTCTTTTGGCAGAGCATTCAGCACCACTGTAGTCATCTCAGTGTCAAACATTACTTCTCCCAGTTCCTGCAGTTGATCTCAGAGATATTTCTTCTCCTGCAGTACTAACAGAGAATGGCTCCACCAATTTTTCATATATCCCTTTTGTTGATTCTAGATTTGATACATCAGAGATGAGAGAGTATTTTATGGATTCTATAAGAATCCTTTAGGCTCTTATATCTCCCTTCATGAATTTGGCATGACTTCATTGTCCATTTCTTCCATGCAGGAAAGTTTGAAAACCTAACCAATTTGTTGCTTTCTTTGCAAAGAAGACATTTTGATAGATTCATATGAAGTCATAAAGATACTTACTTGAGTAGATGTTTGTCTTCTTTTATTAGCTTCCTTGTTGATAATGATGAAGATGATGGCAGGAACTCCCTCTTAGATTGATTTCAAAGTAGGTGATCTTGGATCCTTGATGATCAAGGATTACTTCAGAATGAATATGTCTTCAATAGTGTTGGTTGGTGCTTAATGATGTGTCTTCCAACAATGTCTTTAATATCAAGAATCTTTGATGTCAAAGGTTATTTTCTTGAAAAGTTGATCCTTTGAATGAGATTAATATCTTTCTCAAAAATACCTTGAGTGTCTTCCTTGCAAACTGATTTGACTTTTCACCCAAACTTGATTTTTGCTTCCTAGAGAGTCTCTTTGTCAGTTAGCCCTTGAGTTCAGCACCTTAGCTCTGATACCATGTTGAGAATTTGGAGGGCTAGATATTAATTCAAAATTATCTTCTTGATAATTAATTATGAGGTTACTTGAATGACTTATGGCTTCCCTTCATTAGCTTATTAAATATTTTATCAAGTCAATTATCAAAATACACAAGACACAAGTATTAGGCTCCTAGAGCCAAGGAAAAACCTCTCACACTTGGAGAGGAAAACCCACAACGAATTCTTCTTATATATCTTCAAATGACAAGTACCATGACCAAGACTTAGACCCTTGACCTACGAATGCCTCCAAGACCTTATCTTTATATTTTGCTCCAATCTGCACTGAATCTTATCTTCTTCACCTTGCATACATTTGTACCTTGTACATTGTTTTCAACTTTGCTTAAGTTTCAGGTTCTTTGCTTTTCTTAACCACGTACAAGATCTTAGATAACTACACTTATATCCTCTTAAAAAATATGCACATATAGACCTCAGAAATCACCATTGAAGTCCGCACTTCATCACTTCTGTGATCCGTATTTTTCACTCTTGTAATCTGCACCTTTTACTTAGTATCATCTGCAAACTTCAGTATATATGACCTTGATCACATTTTCAAAAATACACATTTATTACTCCAAGGAATCCGCAATATATGGCTCCTGAAATCCACAATTATAACTCCTGAAAACCGCAATTATAACTCCTAAAATCCGTAATTTATGACTCTGAGTTGTCTGAAATTTTCTGTGTTTTCTGCAAAGTCTACTAAGGTATATCTAGTGGTTTTCCCCTGTATATTAGACAACCTATCTTTGTGAATCGATGTGACTATTTTTGGGATTCGACATGACTGTTAGGCCGACTTTATTATTTATTATGAGGCTGAATTCTAAATACATATAGTGCCAACTTTAAGAACACATTTTCCAGTGTTAATGAGGTTATCTTGGAGCATCATTATTGAGTAGGTAAATCCTCTCTACGGACAGAGACAATCCCTCTAGCCCTAGGGTGGGTCTAGCAGCAAAGGATAAGCTAATTTTTTGGTTCCTAGTTAACAAATGAAATAGGTTGGGATAGATTTTCCTACCTGTAGTCCAACACGATTGTTTCAGTTGTAGCAGTGACAGCCTCTTGATCTTTGCCTCGACAAGCCGCAATCCTTTAGCAATGGTACTCAGATGCCTGCACAAATATCGAAGGACAAAAAGCAACATACAAGACAATAATTGCACTCATAAATAGCTAATCAATCAAGGAACATTAAACATATTGCGTAAAATGAATCATATCAACACAAGATGGGAACCAGACACTAGTCATGTATATATTAATGGAAAGAAAGAGATTACAACCAGAACCTTGACGTTGCAGCCTCCTTCAGTGGTTTCAGTCGAAGCGCGTCTCAAAGGTTCGTCGGAGAATTGGGACGAGGCGAGGATACAAGCCTAAGCTCTCTCTCGACAAAGGTCTCTTTCTCTGCTCTATCTCACGAGCTATCACAATGTTCAACAATTCTTCTTCAGCTATTCAATTGTTCACCTAGTGTATCTATGTGTGATAGGTTTATTTATAGAGGGAGAGAAGGAGGTTGGGATCCCTCAAATGGTGGAAGGGGGGCCTTATCCTTTGGGAGGTTCCCCCAAAAGGTGGAAAAAAGAGGTCAAAGGAAGGTGTTCATGGTTATGCAGGCGAACAACCCAAGCTGACTCGCTCACGAAGTTGTTAGCACAAAAACTTCGCCTCTATATTTAAAAAATATTTTTTAAATAGCTCGACGCGTGTAGCTCACTAGGACAGAGTGCCAATGGGCACGGGGCTCAGTGTTAATTTCCTTCATTGGCGCGAGGGCACAACAGTCTACCAATGCCAACCCAAAAACATGTGTTTCTGATGCTCTGCTCATAGAAAGGTCAACAGAGGAAATTTTGCCTTCATGGCAAGGGATGCAATGATAGTCTTTGTAAGGCATGACACTTCATATTAGTCATAGAAACAATCCTCCAATTTGTTGTATGGGGATTTCAGGGGCGGTGACAAAATGTTGTGTAAAAATAATTCAGGAGCTATTTATTCACAGTATCATGACAAGGTCTTGGAGCATTTTAGATGACTAGACTCTCCATATTTATGACCCTTAATTATATTTATAATTAGAATACACAACCTAATAGACGTAAAGAAGAATTCTATTGACGTATGATAAAACCTTGCTCATGAAACCCATGAAGCAAGCATAACAAAGATACATTTTATTACCTTTGTCCTCTATTTTACATAAATACATAATTACATAGTCAATATGAAGACTGATCCTAGTTACACTTTTCAACACTATTATCTCTCATTTCTCACAGGGTACTATTGATGAGGATGGATGGTACGTGGACAGTGGTGTGTTGAAACATATGATAGGGTCACATGATGTTTTTGAGACTCTAGCTAAGTGGGACTCAAAGTTGCACATGGTGTTGGGTGACAAGAGTCAAAAGGAGATCCAAGGATCGAGAGGTGTGTCATTCAGAATGGAGATAGGACAAGTGATGTGGGTCTAGGATGTACTATTAGTACCAAGACTCAAATATAGTGTGATATATGTCTTGATGATTGAGAAGAAGGGGTTTGTTTGAAATTTTTAAGACTGAAAATATTATTGGATTACTTGGTTTATTTCTCCGACTTATGAGATAATTTATTTACAAATGATTTAGTAAATTATGAAATAAACACATTTGCAGATTTTCACTTTAATCAAGAGAATAAGAACAGAAAGATAAATTACACAAGTAGCACAATAGAAACAACCATATGAACACAGTTATTTTTGGACAATTTTCCCCGGAAAATCCCAATGTGAGAAAACCGGTGCAGCAGATGAGGGTTTTGTATTTATCTTCATAAATGGAAAGTACATTTACAAGAGTCCGATGAGCAGAGAAAAATTAGCAAACACCTGGTTGAATTTTATGGATCCTCTAGACAAATTTCATACCCTCCGGGTGACCTCCTTCACCCTCTGCGTCATCCAATGTGAGGGCTCTGCGCAGTCTCTCCCTGGACTGTGTAACTCTGCATGGAGGGGGTCTTGTTGTCGATCAGCTCACCCTCCCCTTCATCTTCCAGACTTCTGCTTCTCCGATAACTAAATCCTCCCTCCTCCTTCTGCTTCTACGAACCTGCCTCTACAATCTCACCCACTGAAATAAAATTCTCTTGCTTCAGAATCGATTCCCTTCGGGTACTGAGAGTGTCCTCGGCTTGATTTCCAAATGGCCCTCAAGTCTCTTCTTATAGTCTTCTTGTTGATGAATCAATGGCCAATATTATATAGTTAATCAATGGCTCAGATTAAAAGACGACTTGATCTTCGTTTTCTAGAAGATTCACACTCTGCTCTATTAATACCCTTTAATTATTTAATTTCCCTAAGTTTAAACTTAGGGTCTTCACTAAAATAATTAATTATTTTAATAAAGTCATATCCGAGTGGAATTTCCATAAATTATTTATGGGTTCTCTGGATAACTGATGTTCAAACCTCTCTACCAAAAATGAGACTTACAACACTTCTTTATGCTATAGAAATAAAAATATTTAAGTATTGTTCTAGGATGGGAAGGCAAGACTCAAACCCAAAGGTCTTGGCTCTGCGTGTATTGTGCTTAAAGTTAGAGAGCATGATCTATATAAGTTGACGGGAAATCCTATGAATCATGGGAAGAAGAAGAAAAAAGAACATGTGAAGGTTCCATAGAATCAGGTGTAGGTGAAAGATTTAGAGGAGCAAGTATAGGTTCGAGAGAACAAGGTCTAGGTTCCAGAGGCTCAGAGGGAATATAGTTCTAGAGGGATTTTGAAGGTTTAGAGGGAGGCTTTAGAGCCTAAGAAGACTCTGTGGTTAGTGGGGAGCAAGGGTGGTCCTACAACTACCAAGAAGGAACCATGGAGAGAGTGGAAGACATTTCAGGAGAAGAAGAAGAAGCAGGATTCTTCCAGTGAAAACGACACTTCCAAGAGAGGCGTAGTTCATACTTCAAGAATTCTTGCAGTTATGAGCACCAAGAGTTGAGCGAGTGTTGCAAGTAGTAATGATGATGATGAGCTACTTCCTAGTCTTGGAAGTACCTCCCTCACTAAGAGGGAGTGTTTATTTTTGGTAGCTTGGGAGGTAATCCAAGCACTAGGATTTAGGATTTGGAAGTTGAAGCACCACAAAAGTAATTTGTGGGATTGGAACCCAAGGTTTGGGTTTTGCACCCATTAATATTTGGGTAAAAACCATGAGTAATTTTGTACATGTGATGGATGGTTATGATATAGGACATTGAGGAGAATCTAATGCAACAAGAATCATCGAATTCGGAATTGTCTAAGATGAAATATGAATTTTTGAAGTTAATGATGGAGTTTTGAACGGTCAAGTCATGTAGGCTTGAAGCAATTATGTCCAAAAGTCATGTATATTGGTGAATTCATGGAACTCTCAATTAGTGTATAAATAGGAGGTGATGGAGTTCGTTTCTAAGCATCCAAATGTGCGTCTATATCTTTGTAAACACATCTGAGGCGACGAATTTATGGAGGAGAAAAGGCGTGGAGAAAGAAGGCTTTGGGCATCGTATTATTCCTACAACAGGTCCGATTTTACCTCAGGTAAAAGCCGCAGGCATAAGATGGTTTCTAGGTTTTGTTTTGGTGTGATTTAAGTCTGGTTTTCCTCTACAAATCAGGCCATAATTCTTCCTTGTTTGGCACAGGTAGGGTGCAGAAAAAACTCATTGGACAGAGGGCCAAAAGGCTGAAACAACAGTTCAGGTTAGACATAGACCTAAACTTTCCTGGAACAAGGGCCCATAAGGGCTTATTTGGGGTTGGTATTAGCCCATAACAACAGAGAATTGTGAGCATAATTGATTGGAGGTAAGCTGCAATTGTGGGAGAAGGTTTGGATGTGGAGGAAGGGTGTTAGTGCAGTGTATCAACAACCCTAACTAGTAGTACAAACCTACAATAGATTGCAACAACCTATGAATAATCAATGTATGTGTTTATGATGGTTTTGTGTTGAGATAAATTTCTAGTTGGGTGATTTCCAAGTGTGGACAAGTTGCAGCCTATGGAAGCCATGTGTTAGGGTTGTCTTAGGTGATAAGAAACCCTAGCTAGGAGAAGATTCTACAGTGATTGGATTGGGTGCCTTTAGACTAGTGGAGGGAAATGTGTTGGTGACCCAAATTAGCCCTTGAACAGGTGGAGTGGATTATAAGGTCGTTGATAGCTATGTGTTGAGTGAATATTGGAGCCTAATGTGCAGCACTTTGATGGACAAAGTGATTTCTAGATTGGAAGATTGGAGCTCAGGTGTTGGCCAGCCTAGAAGAGCTTATTGGATCAACCCTTTTTCATTGTATCATAAGTAACTTGCAAAAGTGATAGATGGCAGCCCTCCTGGAGTCTCTATGTGTTGTTTCCTAATGGACTAAGGGGCATCTAGAGAGAAAAATGGAAACGAAGGAACGACAGGATGAGATACGATATAGAGGTTGTGATTATGCACTAGAGAAACGAGATTGTCATTATATCTTGTATTCTTATACTTGTGGATAATTGAGGGCCATTATCCCTTATACGGGAGCCCTAGACTATTGAATTATATGTTGATAATATAACGAAGTTGGGTTACATATATTTTTTTTGTTGTTCTTATTGTGCATGTGATTGATTTATTGCATTATCTTATTCTGTTGTGATAAGTAGCTTTGTTGAGATTCTTGGTTTGGTAGCGTTAGAGATTTTAATATTCTATCCTAGACACCAGAGTTGTGGAAATTAAATAAAGAAGAGACTTAAGGACTAAATGAACCTATGGACCCACCAAGGGTCATTGTACCTGAAACCATGAAGAGGTCGACATGGCTTGAAAGAACATTACAGGAAGCAGAGGGACATGCAGCTCCTTGTGCGAATTTCAGGGAATCCAAATGGGTTAATAAATACTTAGGATATGAAACATTGTTGAGTAAGATAATTGAGTCTGAGCCATCCAACTATCAAGAAGCAGAAAGTTAGCAAGGTTCGAAATATATTATGTTAGAAGAGTACCAGTGTATTATGAAGAATGGTGTATGGGAAATGCGGTCGAGACTTAAAAGGAAGTTAGTGGTGGATTCCAAGTGGATATACAAGATCAAGCATGCATTTGATGGAAAAATAAGAAAGTATAAAGCAAGATTCGTGGCTAGAGGGTTCTCATAGAAAGGAGAGGATTATGAAGACACATTTCATCCAATTTCCAAGTACACTTCCTTTACATCTATTATCGCTATTGCTTCTATCAAAGGTTGGAAATTATATTGAATGTATTTTAACAAATTAATTATCAATGGAGTAATTGAGGAGGAAGTGTACATATAACAACCTCAAGGGTTGAGGCTCACAAGAGGGAGACTCATGTTTGCAAATTGAAGAAATATTTGTACAGACTCAAGCAGGCACCTCGAGATATTTTCTATGTAATGAACATTCTGAGTCGGCTCTTGGTGGAACCTAGGCATGTACATTGGATTGTAGAAAAAAAAATATTGAGATATATGAGTGGCACAATTGGTTATGGATTGATATATGTATCGAATGGTAAACTACAACTACATGGATTCACTAACTCAAATTTGGGTAGAAGTGTTGAAGATAGAAATAGCACTTTCAATATATTGTTGTGCTTAGTACTGTTGAAGTTGAATATATTGTTGCTTGTTTGGGGAGTTGTGAAGTGGTGTGGCTTCAGAAGTTACTTGCAGGATTGTTTGGTCTTGTGTTGGAACCGACTGTGGTATTTGTGACAATAAAAGTTGTATGAAGCTTTCTGAACCCAATTTTCCATGACAAGTCGAAGTACTTTGAGATCAAGTACCACTACATCTGGAGCATTATTGAAAAAGGAGTGTTGAAGCAAAACCACATCTCTATTGATAAGCGAGTTGTTGATATTCTTACACATCCTTTGCCCCAGATGAAGTTAATTTACTTTAGGGATGGGCTTGGAGTTGTTGAGAATCAATCCCTTGGTGAAAGGGAGTGTTGATGTTGTAGAATATATGGACATGGATTTCTCCCTTAGGTCATGGGGTTTCACCAGGAAACTATGGTTTATGGTTGGGGAGATTGGCCCTATAAGCATAAAATCTTGGATTTCTCCCTTAGTCATGGGGTTTGACCTAGAAGACATGGAGTTTGGCTATTGAGATTGGATCCATAATAATCAAAGCCTAGAATGTTTTCTTGGTCATGGGGTTTGACCTGGAAGCCATGGAGTTTCGCTGGGGAGATTGGATCTGTGAGCATCAGGGCCTAGATTTATCCCCCAGTCATGGATTTTCCACCATATTTCCATGGGGTTTGACTAGTAGGTTGATCTTGTGCCTCATAGAATTGGGAACGTATTTACCATTCATGACATGTGACAACATGTAGGAATGCTAATGGGGCCCGATTTCACCTTAGGTCAAGTGTGGTACCTAACAAGTCTCCAAGTGACAACTTGTTGAGTTAGTGACCCTAGGACTAGTGAGTGACTAGTTCCTCTATTGGATGTTGATGTGAGGATGCTTTAAATATTTTAGTATTTCAAAATTTTCTAGGAATGTAGAATTTTTATTCATCATATGTAAATTTGTGGAATTCAAGGAGAAACACCTCCATGGCTAAGAGGGATTGTTGAAAATATGTAGTTGTGGCTTATGTTTGAAGCCTACAAGTCAAGGGAAGAATTATTATTCTTTTATTGTTCAAATCAACCCCAATTTGATAAGTCGACCCCAACTGATCAAGGGGTTTGACCCTTAGTCAAAAACCCACTTGATTGGACATGTATATATTGACATTTGACCCTCCTCATTTGGACATCACATCAATAATTTGGATTTGTTAAAGGAGTGTTTTGTTCACATGTGTGAAAGAGGAGAGAGAAAGGTTTGACCAACAAAGCTTGAATAGCTTTGAATTTGTTTTACTAGCATTGAACTATAGTTTTATGGGCTACTTTGACCAAATATTTGACTAGCTAATTGTATCGAATCTGAAGGAATCATTGACTAAACTGAATTTCTAGGTATAAATTCCTACATTGACTGAGTTGTTTTGAATAGTGTTGACTGCAGGTCAACTGAGGTAGATTAATCGAAGTTGCAGGGCCGAAATTTGGCCTCTTTGACTATAGTTGACCAGGAGCGGCAAAGGCCTAAATTCAACCTGTTGACCAGATTTGACTTGATGAATAGAAGTTTGAATTTCTCTCTCGTTTTATCATATTTTACTTGGAAAAGTGGTATGGTTATTTTTACTATGTTTGACTAGAAATTGATTGAATTGGACAATTTCTCCTAAGAAACGGTTGTTGGGTTTTTCACTTGATTTGGGGTTTTTCCCCTAGTAAAAGTTTTGTCTCTTGTGAATCTTTATTTTACTATGATATCTACTTCCCTACTGCATTTATGGTTGAAATTTTCTGAAGTGTAATTGCTTTATGATCTGAAATGTGTTAAAGAAGTAATTGTATCATTGGAAGAAATTATCTGGCAGAAAATTTGTGTTTGTTTTGATTGCACTATAAAAATCAACAATCACGTCCTTATGCCATATCTTCGAAGGAGTTGGATGTAGTATCCTTTTCACTAAAAAATTATATCTGACCTTTACGAAATAACATTTATGGTTGTATGACATCCACAAATGTTGATCTCTAGAAGTTATATCAATAGGCGCTAATCCTTTCAAGGATTTGTTCGAAAATTCCCATCGATGCTAAAGATTTGCAGGAAGTCTGAGGCATACTCGGAATTTCTAGCTACCTTGTTCGTCTCATTGAGAAATATCCTTAATTTTAACTTGACCGACCACGTCCATCCAATTTTCCAATTCTTTGATATTGTTCCACTCTCCCAATATTTTATTTGATGGGATATTATATTTCCACAAGTTTATTATTACTCCATTTATTGTGTATCATCCCAAACGTTTTTACAAAATGATCGGAGCTTTTGTCATACATAATTTCCATATTTTTTATCCCTTCTTGTCTATTCAACATTCTCAACCATTAGAAGTCTATTTTTATGGAAGTATTTCCTCGGGAAACACTGTTTCCACCACTCCTTAGTGTTTGATAATAATCTACATAAAAATATCGCTCCCAAATCTAGATTCGTAAACTAAGGATCCTTCATTTCCAAGACGCCATATTATTTGGAAAGACAACTATCTTCCAGTTTACGACATGGAAGTTATTTTCATTGCTTTTTCCTCCCTTCCATGGTAATTTTATGATCATACCACCGATTTTATTAATTACACTTTTGGGGGAAAGAAGGCCATAGCACAGGTATAACATCAAGGAAAAGAGACTTGATTTTAATAAGACCACTTTCCTTGTCACATTGGGCCAATTCACCCCCCATCCTTAAATATTTTTCTTGACTTTGTGAATAATTTCATCCCAATCCTCCATATTTGAGGTGTCCATTGAACTTAGAACACCCAGATATTTGAAATATTTACACCCTGGATCCACAAAGAAGTCTAATGTTGAGGAGATATCTCTTAATACTGCATCTGAGCAATTCAATCCATACAAATGACTTTTCCTTTTATTCACCAATCCCTCTAAGAGATAAAGGTATCCATCAAGGATATACTTGAATTTTTTTACTATTATTTTTTATGCCCCACCCAACAATATAGCATTATCCACAAATTGCAAATTATTTACATCTTTTACATTTTGGGCTATGCTTAATCCAAACAATTTCCCTTCCAATATGCCTTTCTAAAGATTCCTGCTAATAAGATACAATCAGGGGGATATAGGAACCTTGGTGAAGCCCCCTATAGGCTTTGAAAAAAGGAGTGGTCCTTCTATTAACAAGAGGAATGATCTGTGATGACCCTATACAGGCTCTTATCCAGTTAATGAAATTGTTGTTGAAACCCAGCGTCTCTAGAATTAAAAATAAAGATTGTCTTACCCAGTCAAATGCATTGGCCATATCAAGCTTTATAACAAATTCAGGCTCCCCCCCTTCTTTGCTAGAGTGAATTGCCTCTTGTATGAGAATTATATTATACAAAATATTCCTATGTTTCATGAAACCCCCTTGGTTTTCAAGGATAATTATTGATAGATTTTAATTCAATCTACATGAAAAAAAGTTAGTATTTTATATGTTTTATTACATAATGATATAGGTATTAAATGTGAAAAAAAATATGCATTTGATTCCTTAGGTATAAAAGCAATAAAGGAAGAATTTGCGTCTCCTCCTATCTTGTTATTTTTCCTCATCCAGTCTAACATCCTCAACAAGTCTTTTTTAATCAATCCCCATTAAAAATAATGGGAAATCCATCGAGTCCAAGTTATTTATCTGGATCTATTAACCAAATAGCTTCGCTCACCTCATCCTCTTCTATTTATTTAACTAGATTTTGATTATCAAAATCTATAACCACTGGCTGAAAGCAAGATAAAAACTTCTAGGATTTATTTATGTCAAGCTCCTTATCCTCTGTATATAAAGAGTGATAATGAGAAATTTCTTCTTGTTTTATTTCAAATAAATTTGTTAGTTTAGGTTTACCTTCTCGAACTATTTCTCTCACCTGATGTCGCATTTCTATTTCTTTCGTTTGCTTATGGAAGAGGTTGTATTTTGATCACCCGCTTTTAATTTTTAATCTCCATTATTCCTCCTCCTGTCAGCTCACTTGGAAGATCTACATACTTAATTTCCTTTATTTTTTAGATTAAATTCCTTCACTGTATTATTTTCCATCATCAATTTATGTTGTTACAGTTCCTAAAACAATTCAAAGTTTCTCTTACTTGGTGGAACAAATTCCTCCTTTTTCCAGACTCATAATGCTTATTTTATTTCTTTTAATTTCAATTCCTATACAAAGGTTGGAGATCCAAATATAGGGGTCATCAAAGCTTGTTTGATTAATTTTGGAACCCTTTCTTCCCTTAACCATCCCAAATTGAACCAAAATGGTATAGAGCTGAAATCCTCCATAATATCAATCTCCATTATTAATATATGATGATCAGACTCCCCTTGTTCCAATATTGAGGATGTGCAGTCCAATCCTCGAAGCATCCAATAATTGTGCAATAGGAAGCAGTATAATCACACTGTGATGTTCCCCCGGATGCGGGTGACAGAACTGACACGCTTGAAAATCACATCTCACACACCCCAAAGGACAGAGATATTCTTACCTACTGCAGATCCTCAAACCATTAGCCATTCGTATGAAACTCACAGAATCAGGAATGATGACGAGACGATGGGAACTGCGTCATCCTGTCCAGGGTATCCCTTCACATCTATCACCATAAATGATCATCATGATTAACATGTATTGCATCCATCCCCCTTCCCTTGAGCCTACTCAGGTGATTGATCATGGCACACAATTCCATGCGAGGCCTACTCATTGCTATCCTCCTCGCACACATCCTAGCCCCTTTAAAAAGATGAGCTCTCCACCCCTTCAAACCACAGTTTTTATCTCTGCCTTTCACCTATTTACCTATACTCTGGAATCTCCCTGACTTCAGAAGGTTGTGAAGCCCTATTCTCAGCATTGTGCTGCACAGTCCCTTCATGGTTGTTGCATCCCTTCTTGAGCACCTCCCCCTCTACTATTCTGACCCCCTAATCCCTAATTTTGCTTGCCCTTCTATGTATCCTTCCCTGAACACCTCTCCCCTGCCTCTTCGTGCAATGGCCCCCAGACTACGCCAAAGAACTATCCAAGGCAGACAGAGAGGGACTCTCCCTGGCTACTATCATCATGGTGAGGACAATCGACTGGAGTTGATGGAAGGCTCCTCCTCCAGAATTTTTGCGCTTTAGAGCCCCGATCTCAAGCAGGAGTAATCAGCCCCTGGGTAGGCCACACAGAGAGGAAGGTGCAGCCCGCGGAAGTCCACCATCACTCCCCAAATGCACCCCTAGTACAGCAAAATTGACGTTTAGGAGAAGGAAGATGATGATTCAGACGTCCGGGTGATGGATTCCGATGGCAACTAGACGCAGGTCTCCTGCGGCATAGATCTAGACTCCCCCATCCTTTGCGCACCGATCCATAAACCCAGGCATATAGTGGCAGACTCGGAGGAAGCCGTTGCACAGGCACCTGCTTTCCCCATTGAGGAGGAATTCCCCAACAGCGATGATGAAGATGAAAAGTGAGGCCTGCGCAGCTCTTCCATGTTTTTTTTCAAGCTTTCCATCAGTGCTTTTTTTTCTACCGCATATGTTGTGCTACTTAGATACACCAGTGCTACTGCGCATAATGTAATTTTTTGTTTTAAGTTTTGTTCGGGTTAGTTTCCTCCTCTGAGGCAGCCTCAAAACTGTGTAACTAAGGCTGGGATTGGCTAAGCGCAGCCTGCCAACCCAGCCTGTAGAATATGTAACTTCTCTATTTTCGAATTAATATAATAACCTAAATTACCAACAAACAAAAAATCATACTATAATGTTCCCGTTGTCGCTTTTTATATTTGTCCAAGTATATTTTCCTCTTTTGGGCTTGATATCAATTAATTCTCGACCATTAATCAAGTCCTCACACTTCTCTCTAAAGGGATCTTGAACTGTATTAACCCCTTCGCTTTTTTGAAGAGAATAGTATTGTGTTAAAGTCCCTTTTGACTATGTTATTTTGACACTACTGGACCTCCTTCAACGAGATTAGTGTGTCCCAAAATTCACTTTTTTCTCCCTAGCATATTGGGGAATATACATTGATCACCAACATTATATCCTTAGTATCCTTTCTTTCTAATAATATAGTGATCCAAAGCTTAGTTTTAACACAGTTTATCATGGCAACAATAGAGTCTAGAAAAAACATGCCCAAGCCTCTAGAAGCACCACAAGAATTGTGTGCAGATCCTGCACTGTCTCAACAAAATGACCTGGTAGAGTTTAGGAGTTCATTTTCTTCTAATTTTGTTTCCTGAAGAAGAAAGATCCAAGGCTTCACCTGTTTTATCAAATATTTTACAGTCTAGGATTTTTTTGGGCCTCCAATACCCCTTATATTCCAAGAAATTATTTTCATTATATTCTTGGAGGGTTGTGAGAATTACCTCTTCCATATGCAGGACATTTTGATTCCTTGAGTGGTGTTGTATTAAGAATTTCAATAATTTAGGGTTTTCTTCCTATTTTTTTGTTATGCTAAGCTTCATTTTCTCTAGTAACTTTATTAGATTGTTTTCCTCTCTTTTCTTTATTACTTTTTATTTCTTGACTACTAGTCTCGTCAGCCTAATTTATTTTCTGTACCATATTCCTTGTCAATATTTTCTTGATTCTCCCATTAGTTCCAATGGTTTATTTGGATTACTATCTATCTTGTGGTTAATCTCTATAAGGTATTTTCCATTGTTTCTTGCATTATTGGGGTATTACCTTCTTTCGGTATTGGATTAGGGTTTTGAATATTCCCTTCCCACTTTTTTTCTTATTCTCTTTTTGACACACAAATATCCCCATATTATTGTTCTACATTCTCCACATTATCCTCATGGGATTCATTTCTATCCTCATGATCTGATACTTCGTTTTCATTTTCCTCATGTGATTCAAAACCTCAAAAGGATTTTATGAGGTCGAAGCCACATTTCGACCTTGATTTTCTTGATCCCTATTTGTTGTTGTTGTCCTTATGTTTCCTTATTTTCATTATATTTTCCATTGTTACTCCTGTGCTATTGGTGTTTCTTCACCCTTTCGAGGAAGAGCCTTCTTTCAATCTCTTGAAAATTGGTCATATTCATGGCATATTCAACATTTGAATGGAAATTTCTCACAATTCAGTACTTGACAATGACTCCATTCTTCGTGGGTGAGATTGATCTCCATGAGGAGTCCTTTTCTAGGTCAACTTCCACATAGATCTTAGCACAATCAAATTGTTATCCATTGGGCTCAGCTCTTTCCAAATATTTCCCTAAGCCATTTCCAGTCCCTCGTAGACAATCGCCACACCAACTAGACAAGGCAAGTCAAGGTAGCTTGACCCAAACAGGCACTATATTTGGAATATGATTCGTTGGGTAGAAATCTAAAGACCATTATTCAAGTACATTCCCCATGCGTCGAATAAATATGGGTCGTATTTGAATATTACATCTCTTTCCTCCTTCAGTTTAAATAAAAAAGTGAAAAATCCATTCCCAAAGGCATATAATCCTATATTTCATTTCATCAACAAACTCCATTATTTTTTTATCCATTTATCCATAGATCTGGGGGACGAACACATGCCTGTAAATTTCCCCACTAGAGCACGATCTGTAAAAGCCAAAGAAGTTTGTCAAAACCCTAGAGGCAATCTGACAAAAGGAATGTTTTATGTCTTTTTCACAATTTTGGAATGTGCTTCTCTCGTTTGTGGTTTTTTGGAGAGTGATACAACAAGGGCCTAAAATTTCAATGCCTCATCCAGTGGAGTGGGACGAGCCCCCTTTGGACCAAGCATGGTGGATTCCCGTCAAGGGTTCAATTAGGGTTTCAAAAACTGCAGAGTAGAGCACTTTTGTTATAACTTGAGATACCCACTTCAAAAATTTTGAAAGGTATGTATTTTATTTATTTTCCAAAACAAATTTGAACATGCCAATATCCTAATTTCCCATGGAAAGGCTAAAACTACGTTGTACTTAACTATAAATATCACACCCCTAAAACTATGCTAGCCTAGACTATAAATAATATGTGTCCATAGTAGAGAGAGAACCTTGGATGGTGTGCACTATATATGGTGGCAAAGCTCCAATTTGAAACTCAACCTTGCATGACTTCACTTGATTTTTTGCATCAAGGAGACCCTTTCTTGTTCACAAGGAAATGAAGGTTTGTTAATATGCATACAATAATATAAATTTTAGACAACATGCTTCCTCTTGTAACCAACAAATCTCAAACCATGAAACTGCTTTTAAAGAAGTCCATAAATCCAATGGATATATACAATTTTTTATTTTTTTTTAACAAGTATGGATCACTTGAAGAATAACAAGGGCTAGTCTAAAAAATGGAGCCTTAAGGGTGTATGTAGCCATGAAATGGACATTTATAAAATTAATTTCACATGTAACAAAAAATTACATGAAGAAATGAAAATTCTAGTTTAATATGGTCAACATTTAAAGGCTCTGTGAAGTAGTGTTACAATTTTAAATGGAACTATGTTCCATAATTATTTTCATTAAATCCTATAGCACATGCGAAAATTAAAATCCACCTAAACTAGGGTAAATTTAATTTCACATAAAGAAAATCCCTTGAATAAATAATAAAGCTTGAGAAATGATGCTTAAACTAAACATAAACTAAATAAGAATAAATGAAAATGAACAATGCAATATGAATACAATTCATGTAGAATGATTATAATATTTAATTAAGAACTAGGTTCCAGAATACATAGAAATAATTGCATAAAATTTCATATATAAACATCCCACAAGCCATGAAAATGCAAAATGAAACTACTAATTGAAATACATTGAATAGCATAGGAAACATGAAGTTTCTAAAGTACAAAATAACAAGACCTATAAGGAACATTTTCCTATGATAATTAAAGCAAATTAGAGATAGCAAAGTGTTGTAGATTTCTTGTAGCTTCCCTAGGTTGGGTCAACGATAACTTTCTTCTATGTTGAGAAGCTTTTAACACATCCTACGATAAACCCATAACTCAAAATCAATTAAGTCCAAAAGAAATATTATCAAAAACGTCAAGTCAAATTTATAGAGGTATTGTGAAAATGAAGGAAATTAAGTGTTTGTAAACCTTTGTGGTTAACTAATTGATTAGCAACAAACACCACCTCTACCTATTTTAGATGGATTAGGTAGGGACGATTACTCTTCGCATGCTCCTGCATCTATAATAATTACCCTGATAATTAATATTCTTCAATATTCCTTTGAATAAATTCAAAACCCAATTGATAGAATTGTAGCTCATTATTTGCTATTATCAATTCTTTTTATTGGCCTATATCCTAAGATATATAAGCCACACCCCCAATTCCCTATATGAAATAAATGGTTTCTTTTAGTGGATATGGGATAGAGAAGTTGATGGAGTCCAATGTTGATATATAAGTTAGATGCATCAAGCAATCAATAATAAGTCAATTTAGGTAAATAGTCAATCAATGAAGTGGTTTTAAAACCCACCAGTCAAATATGTAGCAAGAAACCCATAAAAAAAAAAATCATAAAGAAAGAGGCAACCCACCCATTGCAAACCCATGGATGAAATCCATGAAAATGTTTAAAAGTGGGGTAGATGAACCCATAAAAGCTAGTAATTATGAATCCATTCTAGAACCATTTTAAATCCATTTTGCATATAATATGAACTACAATGAAAAACAAAATCATTAGAAATTAAAAAATAAAAATAAAATCATAAAAAGCAGCCAAAGCATAGATTCAAACATTGTAAATAATTAAGTTTAGCAACAACAAAGAAGTTTTGACTAGTTATGGCATTTTACCACCCATTAAGAACAAATTCAAAGGTAAATAATGCTAAATGGTATTTTAACCCCCAATTGATTCTACTTGTGTGATTGGTTTGGTCTAGTCCATGTGTTTTGAATATTTTCCCAAAAAAATCTCATTGAAATTGAGAGTTTGGTTACCACAAAATGAAAGTCAATTTTTTAACATCCCTTTGTTAAATATGCAAGAGTAGAGGCCATTGAAGGGGATTTCAATCTCTATGATACTTGCAAATAAAAAGATACCCCCTCCATTCCTTTAGAAAAGTGACCATGAAAACAATGGGTGAGATTTATCTTCATTAAATTGCGTAACAAACCAAGACAAGGGAATAGTCAATAAATACGTGGAAAAATAACAAGAATATAAAAAATGGATAAAAAAGAATACAACTAACAACCATGTAGAGATAACAAATGGGCTTAATCCCCTCCATGGAAGCCATGTTTGAACAATAAATACCTTTGAAAACCCAAGTCTAAGTGTGGAAGAGAAGGAAAGAGGAAAGGAGGATGAAAATAAGTGAAAATGAGGAAAATAAAACTTAACATAATTAAATTCCATTTTGATAAAGTAATTCTAAGGAATTGTGGAAAACCTTCTAGAGTTTGAGTTTGAGTCGGGGGTGAGAATCATGCCACTTAACATTATGAGGAATTAAAAAAATTAACTATTTTTAATTAATCCATATGATTGTGGGTTTTAAATAAATTTGTAAAATTTATATTTATAAGGATTATGAAATTCTAGGAAAAGAAAAGAAAGAAACTCCAAATGAAATTATCACAATATGTAGAAAATGAAATGACAACTTATTCTATCATTTTTCCTAAATTGGCATGAAAAATGATAAAAGCTAAGGTGCAAGAGAAAAGATTCCCCCTTAACCCTTTCAATACCCCATAAGTTGTCAAAAGTGAAACAAAACATGGGATATTCCTTAAAACATGCAATGGTATATGTCATGTCTTAACCATGAAATTTCCCAAGTTTTGCATTATAATAACTAATACTATATTTATAGTGAGGCCACACATGTGTGGGCCCCATTGATATCAAACCAATGGTTGAAGTTAGGAGACAAAAATATTAAAGTAATTTGCAAAATTAAATCGACTCACAAGGCTATTGTAGTTATATTTATAGTGTAATCTCCCACAATGACCTAATTATGGATTGGTTCAGTAGAGAGAAATTGTACAACGTGCCACGTGTCATTGTTTCCTCCTTCGGCTCTCAAATTGATACACAGGAAACTACAGTCTGTGTACTTGTGGCCACTTCTTACAAAATTCCAATCTTATTCTCAGAGAGAAAGTTATGATGATTTTACCATGGTCACCTCTTTGAGATAAAATTCGAGAGCTGGAAGAAAAAAAAACCCTAACTTCCACAAATCATATCTCTGAAAATTTTGTGAACCAAGATCTGAAATTTTTACACGACGTTCCTCAGAATTTTGCCTTCACTATGTAAAAATTTCAGTTTCTGAACCTTCATATAAAAAATGTTATAGCGCAAATTCCACGATTACCTGTTTAGGTGAAATTCAGGAGCCTGAAAAACCCTAACTTCCAAAAATCATATCTCTAAAATTATTGTGAACCAAGATCTGAAATGTTTACACGGTGTTCCTCAAGATTTCGGCTTCGCTCTGTAAAAATTTCAGCTTCTAAACCTTCGTAGAAAATAATTTACTGCGAAAATTCCATGATGACATGTTTGGAGCAGTGAAACCCTAGAATCCAAAGCTCTTATACCAAATGTTATAAAACCAGCTCCAAAATGGAAGAAAAGAGATATCAACACATTAGAAATAAGCCACTTAGAGGGGGAAACCTCCTTTACATTACATAAATGAACAATTCTTGGATGATACACATGACAAAACCTCATTTCTATATATAGGAGTCCATGGGGCCACAATATAATCCTAACCGACCTAGCAATAATAATGTAAGGGCACAATAATAACAAAATGGGGGCTACAGGGGTGCAATAATAACAATAAGGGGGCTACACTAACAACAATAAGGGGATACATAAGTATTATAGGGACCTAACATAGATTTTCAACTTGTATTGGAATATTTAAATTTTAATGGGAAGAGCCCTCATAGATAGGGTAGACACACAACAAGAACTAAGCATATGCATGGCAGAGCTTATTGAGAAAGTAGAAAAACACAATAGAAAGGTCATATTGTTAGCCAAGATCTTGACAAGCATGCACCTTTCTTCATCAAAATCTAACAAATAGCCACAACCACCTAGCATGGAGGACACCCCTATAGAATGAAGATCAACAAGACACTTATGTTCAACAACATTTTAATTTCTAGTAGTCTTTTTATGTTATCTAATCTATCTTTTCTTTTTTATGCAATACTCTCTTTAATTTTGGTTATCAGACTCTCAAGTTGAGAATAATATGAAAAATCAGAAAATTTTGGGCCTATGCTAATGGTTTTATTTCCGAAGTGGTACACTAGTAGCGATAAGTATCATTTTATGGTAATGCTTTTGATATTAATATAATTATATTGATCTTGCAACAACAAAAAAATCTTCGTTCTTTTTCTGGGGCAAAATTGAAACTTCTTTAAAGCCCATGGTCTTAACAACCAAAATCTTAAAATCAACCTTCCAATTAAAAAAAAAAAAAGGTTGTTACTAGCTACCTCTATCTTTTTTAAACTTAAAATTAAAACAATTTTGAAACTATAACCCAAAAACCTAATGCAATTACAAATAACATATTAAAATAAAATAGGAGGAAGAAAATGTCTTTCTTTCTAATATTTTTATTAAAAATAATTTTAAATTTAAAAAAATAAAATAAATAAATAAAAATTAAAAATTCATCCATTTTTTAATAAAAATTAATAAAAAAAACACCCAAAAAACATTTTTAAAACAAACTAAAGAAAAGAAAAAAAGTTAAATTGTATTTTTCAAACATTTGAAATATATAAGTGTTAAAAAATAGATAAAACAAAAAATAAAAGAATCGTGAATTATTGGTGGGGAAGTTAGGGGGTTTGCAACTTGCCCCTTCACCCCCTGCATGTTCCCATTAAAAGGAGCACCTCCCCACCTCTCAACCCTCTATTCGTCACTCACCTCTCCCAACTCCCATGTTGAGAAATTTTATTATTTTCACGTAATATTATTCAACTGAAGTTCAATCGTTTGACTGACTATTTTGGAAATTCAGTTAGGGATGATCTTTAATAGGTTTAGTCGGGGACAATTGACTAGAGGAATTATGTCAAAAATCATTAGAAATCCTAAGAATCCCAATATCCTGGGCAATATGATTCAATCATTTATAACTAGTTTGGGAGCTAAAAATTAGGGTTTTATGTGCCTCTAAATAGAGCATGATGAATGGTTGATATAGAGTGATACATAGTAAGGAGAAATTCACGATCGATGGAGATCGAGCAATGTATGAATGCATTGACCTTAGGAGCGAACCAAGATCAATATTCATAATAATATGGCTAAATATTGAGTCGATGATATATGAGTAGTGAAGCGCAAAGGTTGCCTGGTTTTTTCGATTAAGGGTTTTTGGGTTAAAATATTTGTGTACTATGTGAATATTTATTGTGTGCCATTTTTTTATTTTTTTTCTCTAAATTTTTTCATGTGCATTTAAATATTTCTATTATTTGAACTTCTAGACTAGTTTATATGTTTATTTGACTCAATAATTGGATGTAAAGAGTATTTAAGATTGGTAAAGATTGTTAAATATCATTAAGTAATTCCATAGCTTGGAATCATACCTATAAATTTGGTGCTTAAAATCCAAGATACAGCAGTAGAGAATTTTTTCATTGCAAGGGGATGCCTCTACCATAAAAAGTTGTGAATATTGGACCTATATTTATCTATGAAATATATTCTTGATTAGGCCTAAGATAATCCTGTTTGAGTGGGGGGTTTAGGGAAAAAATTTAATTACAAAAGGATGGTCACAATTTTGAGCTCTGAGAGCTAAAAATGAAATATCTCCTCATGGATCGAGAGCAATGGATCATTGTGCAACACAAAACACCTCTAACTAGTATGTTGATAGAGGGTTGCGAGAAACTCAAAAGAAAACCAAGGATCACAATTCAACTTTGTCTTGTAGATTTGGTATTGTTGGATTTATTGGGGGAAAACATAACCAAGAAACTAAGAGAGAAATTGGGAAAGTTGTACTTGTCAAAATGACTAGTTGAAAATTTGATCACAAAACACTTAAATGCAGTCAATAATGTGATTAACTATTTATTGAGTGTGGATATCTCTATAATAAAGGAGGATAAATATATCAGTATTTTGGGTTCTTTTTCAAACTCATGGCACAATCTAGTCATCACAATTGGGAGTAATTTGACCACATTGGTGTTTGATGATGTGATAGCATCTTAGTTGTCAGAGGAGAAGAGGAAAAATAACATGGAAGGATAGACCAAATATGAGCTATTGGTGAGAGGTTGATTGATCAAAATAGGTAAAGGTAAATTCTCCAAAAGAAGATCTATCTCAAAGGGAATAACAATGTCTCATGGTCAATCGATGAGAAGATTTTGGAATGTGGTAAAATAGGGAATTACAAGAGATATTGTGAATCAAATGTTACTAATTAGAGAAAGGGATCTAATGAGTAGTCGACTAAGGGAAGAAAATTTTTGCATGAGACTTATCTTCGACAAGTGCATGGTTTATTGACTTAGGAGCATCCTATCATATAACACCCCATAAGGAGTGGTTTTGTGAGTATGAAGAATATTATGGAGGGGATATCTACATGGGGGATGACTTGAGAACCAGGATAGTCAGTCAAGGTCAAGTGTGATTGATGCTCAAGGATGATTAGTGTAGAACATTGGTAGGTGTGCTCCAGATTCAAGGTTTGGCTAGAAACTTAACATTTGTTAGTCGAATGGGTGATGCATGGGATGCATACTATATTTGATAAGGATTCATGTGGCATGGTTAAAGGTGAGATGGTGCTGATGAGAGGTGTTAAAATTTGGACATTTTACATATTTTTGAGGCAAGGTAACCAAAGTGGATGAAATAGTGTAGTCATTCCTGGAACTGACGAGTCATCCTCTTCTCTGGTTGATGAAATAATGTTGTGGTATCATAGGAGGTGAAATATTGGGGAGAAATATATTCGAGTTATGCTGAGAAAAGGTATGGTTGAATTTTTTCCTGGTAACTCTCTGGAATTCAATTTATATGACTATTTATTTATGGGAACTTGTATAATTGTGTTAGATTCCCATCTGGTGCTACAAGGGAAAAGGGGTATCTTGGAGCTAGTTCATAGTGTTGTATTTGTGTTAGTACCAATATAGTCACTAGATGGGTATTTTTATTATGTTTTCTTCATAAATGATTTTCCAATATGACATGGTTGTATTTCCTAAGGAATAAGACTCACATTTTTTGGAAATTTCATAAGTTCAAGTCTCTTATGGAAAACCTAACAAATAGTAATATAAAGGTGTTGATAACTAACAATGGAGGTGAATTATATGGTAATTATTTTGGGAAATTCTACAAACAACATGGGATACTATGCCAAATGAATACTTTATCCCTAATTAGAATGGAGTGGTTGAGAGAATGAACAAGACTTTCATGGAAAATTCAAGGAGTGTACACGACAATGCAGGATTGACACAAGAATTTTGGGTAAAGATATTCAACATTTCATGTTCTTAGTAAATATGTCTCCATTAGCACTAGTCAATAAGACTCGACATGAAGTATGGTTTCATAAAAATCCATGTCTCACACATCTCAAAGTCTTTTATTTTGTCTGTGTTCCAAAAGAAAAGAGGACAAAGTTGGATAATAACGGAATCAAGTATATTTTCATCAGCAAGGATGGAATGAAAGGATATAAGTTGTGGAATTTTGTGAAAAGGAAAAAAAAAAAAAATTCAAGATGTGGTATTTTTTAAGGAATTTAGGTGTACTTTTGAGACTAAAGAGGCTCTAAAGGAGGAGGAACAACAAAATCTAGTGTTTGACTTAAAGAAAAAGGAAAGTGATTCAGATGAATATAGTGAATAAGAGGAATAGATGTAACTACAAGCTTTGATATCGAGGAAGTATAATTGAGCAAGGAACCAACTTGATAGGTATAATCCACTATACTTCCAATATTGTTTTATGTTATTTCCATTGATGACAAAGCTAGGTCAATTTAGGAGGTAGTCAACTCAACATAGGGTAAAGTTTGGTCAAAGGCCACAATTGAAGAAATTTAATATTTTCACAAGAATGAGACATGGGACTTGGTCCAATTACTTATGGGAGGAAGTTCATTATTTGTAAGTGGGTGTTCAAAAAGAGTTTGAACACAACAAGTAAAGTCAAGAAGTTTAAGTCTTGACTGGTAGTGAAAGGTTATTCCCAAGCTGAAAGAGTCGACTTTGATGAGATATTTTTCCTTCTTTCAAAATTAACTTCTATTAGAGTAATAATGTATCTAAATACAATATTTGATCTAGAGATAGAGAAAATGGGCATAAAGCTAATATTTTTGCATGGTGACATAGAGTAAGAAATTTACATGAAATATCTTGAAGGATGTGTTGTAAATGGAAATGAGAGGATCATTTGCAATTTGAAGAGGTCCCTTTATGGTCCAAATAAATCACTGAGGATATAACACTATTGTTCAACATGTACATCCGAGGATTGGATTTCTGATAAGAAAAGATGATCAACTATGTCTATCTCGTGATCAAAATCAGGTGTTTCGTATATGTAGTATTATATGTCGATTATTTTTTGCTGGTTATAAAGGATATGCGTGAAATTAGGGAGTTGAACATGCAACTATTATCCAAATTCAACATGAAGGATATATGTGTTGCACATTTGATTCTTGGAATGGAGACCAATAGAGACTACCCAGTTAGAAAACTTTGGGCGAATCAAAGGAAGTATGTTGAGATAGGTATAAAACAATTCAACGTGTAAGATTGCATATTGGTGAAGGCACCAATTCCTATTAGGGCAAGGCTAACTGTTGAACAATGCCTAAAGACACAGGAGGAGATAGAGGACTTGACTTATGTTCCCTAGGTTGGTGTCATAGGTAGTCTAATATATGAAATGCTTTCCACTCAACCATATATTGCTCATGCAATGGGAATATTAAGAAGATACATGAAAAAACTTGTTAAATAACACTATACCATTAGCAAAAGAGTATTAAGGTATTTTCATGGCACTAGTGACCATGTGATAAGCTACCATGAAATTCCAATGAATGACAATGAAACAACTATACATGGTAGTAGATGACATGATCGTTTGTGTCGTGCATGGATTTTGTGACATTAACTGGGTTGCTAATCTCAAAAAATGAAGGTTGATTATTGTATTTAATTTATTTATATGAGCTAATAGTTGGATGAGTAAGTGATAGTTAATTTTGGCACTATATATGAAGAAATATAAATACATCACAACCACCCATGCAAGAAAGGAAGTAGTTTGGTTGCGACAGGTATGTTCAGAGATCAAGTTTTCTCAACTGGTATGGATAGGTTGTGATGACCAAAGTGAAATCTTCTAAAAAAAGAACCTAGCTTACCATTAAAGGATAAAATGCATTGACGTGCATTAAAATCTAATTAGAGATATGGTGGAAAGAAAGGTGTTGTTGGTAAAGGTAGACATGATGAAGAATTTTGTAGAATTTCTAAGAAAGTAATTGATTGATGTGATGTTATCTTAATGTAGAGAGGTAGTGGGAATTGATGCCCATGTTCATTGAAGCATGATATCAACTATCCATGCAAATAACACAACAAGTGGGTGAATGTTGAGGTTTTGAATTCTTTGTAGGTAATCTTAGTCCACTAGAGTTCAATTAGTCAGATAAGTAGTTGAGCAAGTCAACTAGGGACAAATCTTGACAAGTCTAATTGGGGACAATCGACTACGGAAGGAACTCAACTAGGTGGTTGAATATAAGTAAATGATTTGGTCGGTCAATGTTTGAGTCAATCGGTTAATGGTGAAGTCGAGAGAAATTATTGCAGTCAGAGTCAATAAGTAATAAAGTAGCCCATCAAAGACAATAATTGATTAGAGCATTGGAGATAAATTGTGGTTGAGGGTGAGCATAGTCAACTAATATTATTCATTTAGTGGTGGTGAAAATGAAATCAACTACAATAAAACTATGTAAAAAATGGTTAGAAATATTGAGATTCTTGGGATCCTCCCCAACAAGATTCAGCGGTCTGTAATTTGTATAAAAAATCTTTCGGTGATAATCACATCGAAGAATATTTTGTCAACGCGTTTCGAACCAGCCAGTGTGGTACATCATCAGGACCAAATGAGAAATCTTATTAGTTAACCAGTTTAAATAGATAAAGGGACACTCCAACTAGCCGTTGTAAAGTGACTAGTTTGACTAAAATAGGGAAAATAAGAAATTTAAATAAATTAAAAATGAATTTATTAATTTTTGTATATCATTTTAACATATATTACTATTATTATTATTATTATTATTTTATTAATTTATTAATTTATTTATTTATTTACTCTCTTGTTTAACTAAATAAAGGAAAATAAGACAAATTAGGGTTTTCTATGCCTATATATAGAGCATGATGTAAGGATGACATAGAGTGATGAAAAGTAATGAGAAACTCATGATTGATAGATATTGGTTGATGTGTGAGCGAATTTTTGTTAGTGTGGAGCAAGGTTGAAATTCATGTTGACGTGTTGTATTGTTCATAGGTAATCTTAGTCAATTGGAGTTTAGTTAGTTGATTAATTGGTTGGGTAATATGACAACACATAAACCTCAAAAATTCTAGTAAGGCATAATCAACTACGAAAAAAATTTAATAGGACAATCAAAGTCAATTCAATGTGAAGAAAAAACAATGATTGATTCTATAATTCAATGGTCAAAGTTACACCAGTCGAATTCAATGGGAAATAAATCAATCAACATAATTCAGTAATTGACTAGAGTAATCAAAGGTATTATGGTCTGGAACACATGCCTATTAAATTGATACTCATAGTAATTTGGTAGTTGAAGGGAAATCAACTACATTTGAAACTCGTTGAAAATGGTTAGAGATCTTGATATTCTCGGGATCATGACCAATGGTCTTTAGCCACCTATACTGATTTGAGAAGCTATGAATCAAGTTTTCATATGCCTATAAATAAAGCATGATTTAAGTTTGATGAGAGATGATAAATAGTCATGATCAATAGATATTAGATGATGTATGAGTTCCCTGGTATTGGGTGTAGACTAAGGTCAACATTCATCTTAATATAGCTTTGATATTTGGTTGAGAATATAAGATAAATCAAACTCAAAGGTTGGTTGTTTTTCCTAGTTAAGGGTTTCTAAGACAAAATATATGTGTGTTGTGAGAATATTTATGGTGTTACATTATTTATTTTTTGTTCTTTAAGTTGCATCATGTGCATTCAAAGGTTTATGTTACTTGAGGTCTAGTCCGTTTACATGTCTAATCAAATATGCAATTGGAATTTGGTGTTTGAATTGTAAATAAAGTACCTAAATCCCAACATCTGGTATCATATATCATTTTGGCTACAAATGGTCTCCTATACTACCAAAGGTTTTGGATATTGAACATAGATATATTCAAGAAATATGTTCTTGATTAGATCCAATATAAGCATGTTCGAGCATGAATCTAAAGACATAACTTCGGCTAAAGAAGGATGGCTAGTAGTACAAGAATTGTGATTGATAAATTTAATGGCTATAATTTTGATCTTTGGATGCTTAAAATGGAGGATCTCCTTGTATATTGAGAATATTAAATCGATGTGCATTCTTAAACACCTTCAACTAGCATGTCAACAAAGGATTGGGAGAAACCTGAAAGGAGAAAGGAGTATGACTCAACTTTGCCTTGAAGATTCAATATTTTTTTACTGTCTCAAGGGAATACCTTGCCAAGAAACTATGGGATAAACTGGGAAGCTTATACCAATCAAAATCACTGGTCAATCATTTTTTTCATTAGAAGAAACTTTATCTTATGAGGATGAGAGAAGGTGATTCAGTCATAGAACACCTACATGCATTTAGTACTATGATTAGGCAGCTATTGGGTGTGGATATTTATATTATAGAAGAGGAAAAGTGTATTGTTTTGTTGTGTTCTTTTTCGGATTCATGGGATATCCTAGTCATGGCTTGGGAGCAATACAATCACACTAACTTTTGAATATGTGGTGACATATCTATTATTAGAGGAGACAAGGAAAAGGAACATAGAAGGATCAACCAATATGAATTTTTGGAAAGTGTTTGTTTGATTGATACAGGTAAACATAAATTCTTAAAAGGAATATATAGGTCAAAATTAAGATATAAGTATCCTACTAAGTCAAAAAGAAGATGCTAGAAATGTGGTAAATCATAGCACTACAAAAGAGATTGTTAGTGGAAGATTGTTGAGCAAAATAAGTGATCTGATGAGTAGTTGATTGAAGGGAGAACTTCCTTTGATGGAGGAGGGTATAGATGTTTAGCTTAGATAAATACACAGTTAGATCACAAGGCATGTTGGATTGAATCAAGAGCATCCTATCATATGATATCCCATAGGGAGTGGTAATGCAAGTATGAAGAATATGATGGAGGGGGTGTCTATTTGGGGGATTACTTGACAAAAAGGATAGTTGATTAAGGTTGACTTCAACTAGTACAAAAGAATAGTCAAATTATAATGCTACCAAGTGTGCTACATATTTAAAGTTTGGAAAGAAATCTAATATATGTCAATCAAACAGGTGATGCGGGTGTACATACCATATTCAAGAAGGATTCATGTAATATGGTTCATGGTGTAATGGTTTTGATGAGAGTTGTTTGGATTGGTACATTGTGTAAGTTGTTGGGGAATGTTAACCCAAGTGATCTCAATAATACAGTCATTCATGAAACCGAAGGGTTCAACCTCTTATCTAGTTAACAAGACGTTGTTGTGACATCTGAGGATTGGACACACTAGAGAGAAAGGACTTCAAGCTATGGAAAGAAAATGTGCAATCAAATTTTACTTGGTAACTCTCCATAAGTCAATTTATATTAAATTTGTATCTATGGGAAATATAATCATGTTATATTCCCATTTGGTGCTACAAGGGCAAATGGAATCTTAGAGCTAGTTCATTGTGATTTATTTGGGCCAGTACAAGTACAATCACTTAAGTGAATCTATATATCATGTTTCCTTCATTCAAAATTTCTCTGGGATGACATGATTGTATTTCCTAAAGAAGAATAATGTTTTCAGGAAATTTCAAGAGTTCAAATCTCTTGTGGAGGACTAGACAAATAAGAAGGTAAAGGTGGTGATAATTTATAATGGAGGTGAATTTTGTAGTAAAGAGTTTGAGAAATCATGAAAATAACATGGGATAATATGCCAAATGACTACTCCATACACTTATCAGCGGAATGGAATCACTAATAGAATGAATAGAATGTTAATGAAGAAGTCAAGGAACATGCTCAATAGTGTGAGAATGACACAATAATTCTAGGTGGGGGAAATCAACACTATGTGTTACCTAGTAAATAGGTATCCATCATCAACATTGGTCATCAAGACTCCACATGAAATATTTTTTCGTAAAAATTCATCACTCGCATATCTCAATTTTTTTGGCTATAAGGCATTTTCCCATGTTCTAGAGGAAAAGAGGACAAATCTTGATAATGAGGCAATAAAGTTTATTTTCGTTGAATAGAATGATGGAATTAAAGGATATAAGTTATGGGTTCTAACAATAAGGAAGACAAATTATATTGGACGTGTGATATTTAGGGATGTTTGGTGTACTTATAGTATTGAAGGGACTATAGAAATTATATACAAGATGCATGTATATATCCAGATTCTCCTGATCTAACAATATTTATCTTCTTGCTAAATATAGAATCCTTCCACTATTAATCTTTTGCGGAAATTAAAATCAATTGCAAACACATGAAGCAATAAAAACAATTGCACATAACACAGTTGTTTAACGGGAAAGCCTGAAGATGAAAACCCAAACTATCATATATTATGTATCATGGAGATCATGTGGCAATCTCATACAAAGCTTAGTACATCAATCTCTCAGTAAAATCAATCGTCACACACTAATCAGAAGAAATCTACAAATCCATGCATTGATTTCTTTCCACCTGATAGCCTGCCTCCACTGCGAAATCCCTACTGAAGAATAGATCTGAATGAATTCGAATTACCCTTGCCTTGACTGCACAATCCTCATTGGCATCTCCAATGTGTGTGTGGTGCAATCAATGCATCACTATAGTCACAACAGATAGTCCATCTTGCCCTTTCACCTATCTCTCCACTGGAACTGAAATGCACTGTATTTAACTGCTATATTTGTTCAGTTGATTAATGAGTTATTATTTGTGAATTAATTAACTAATTAATTCACTCCACTCTCACTAGTGTATCATTCAGTTAGACTAGATACAACTAGCTCAATTGAGTTTAACTCCATTAACTGAGTTAAACTGAATAACAACTCCGTGAACTACTCTTCGAACTCTGTCATAACTTTTCCACTTCAGTTCTAACTGAGTCCTCCATGCATGAACCACCAGTAAACCCTAGGAATTGTGTAATTCCTTTAGCCCATTGATTTGCCAAATCTGTACACTGAAATTAAGTGCTCCAAGAGAATAAGTTGATGTTTATTGTCGGATTATTATTAAGAACTAATAATAATCGACACTTCTATTTTTAGATCTACAATCTACAAATATACTTCGCCCAATATTCTAAAAATATAAGTTCATCTATTTTCCCAACTTGACCAACCATCCACAAATAGCATACTGCAACTTCTGAAATATGATCACCATGTCTAAAAATAGACTTACACCTAAAAATAGCCTACGGGCCCACTTAGTGAAGGTGACTAATTTTCACTAAGCTCATCATCTTGTTGAATCTTAGCAAGGACTTTAGAAAATAAGAAAAGAAAGAAAAATTTGGTGTCTATATTAAAGTTGGAGGAAAATAACTCAAATGAGTCGACTGAGTCAATTGAAGAGATTGAACACCAAACTCTAGTTATGAGGAGTTATGGTCAAGTAGAGAAAGAACCTAAAATGTATAACCCATTTGATTTTTAGTTTGATTTTATGTTATCTACCACTAGTGATGAACTAAGGACAATCAAGGTGTCAGTTGACTTCACACAAGCTAAACTCTAGTCAAGAGCAATGAATGAAGAAATGGATTATTTGGACAAGAATGAGAAATGAAATCTAGTCAAATTGCCTAATACAAGAAATCGTGTTGGTTGCAAGTGGTTGTTCAATAAAAAATTGAATGCAACAGGTCAAGCCGAGAAGTGCATGGCTTGACTGGTGGCCAAAGGTTGTTCCCAATTTAAGGGAGTCAACTTCAATAATACATTTTCCCTTGTTACAAAATTAACTTCCATAATAGCACTAATGTTTCTAGTTGTAGCGTTTTATCGAGAGATAGAGAAATTGGAAGTAAAGACAACATTTCTATATGGTGATCTGGATTAAATAAGCTAAACTATTTACAATAAGGGAAAGGAAAAGTTAGTTTGAAAGTAAAGGAATTCCCTTTATTATCTGCACCAGTCACCTAGGATGTGTGACCATAAGTTTGACATATGCATATAGGGATTGTGATTTTTTAGAATCCAAGTTGACCATTATGCATATTTCAAGTTAGAATATATGTTATTCTATATTTCAATGAAATGTTGTTGATTGGAAATATCATGGGTGTGATCATGGAAGTGAATATGTAGCTATCCTAAAAATTCAACATGAAGGATCTCAATGTTGCACATTTCATTCTTGTAATGGAGATCAATGCAGAGTACACAATTAGGAAACTTTGGATAAATAATAAAAATTATTTTGAAACATTTTTGAAGCCTTTCAATATGCAAGATTGTAAACTAGTAAAGGTACCAATTCCTATTGGGGGAAGACTAATTTTTCATTAGTGTCCAAAGGCATGGGAAGAAAGGGAGGACTTGGCCCATGTTTGATATATAAGTGTTGTAGGTAGTTTGACTTATGCAACAATATGCACTCGTTTGGATATTCTCATGGAGTGGGAGTATTGAGTAGGCACATGACAACACTTGGTAAATATCACTGGTTTGTTGTTAAAAGGGTATTTATGTATTTGTATGACACAATTTATCATGCAATATACTACTATGGAGGATATGAACATGAAAGTGAAACAACTACATGAGGATTTGACGCGGTCGATTGTGCTGATGATCTAGATAGAAGAAGGTCAACTAAAAAATGTGTATTCAAGTTATTTGAAAGCATTATTGTTTGGATGAGTGAGTGGCATAAATCATGGAATTATTGATGACAAAAGATTAAGAAATGGAATCCACTCATGCAAGCAAGGAAGCACTCTTATTGTAGTAGTTGTGTTAAAATATTGGGTTTTCTCAACAAGCTATAAGGATAGGTTGTGACATCCAAAGTACAGTCTTCCTGGTGAAGAACTATGCTTACTAATTGAGGACAAACATGTTGATGTATAATAACATTTTATTAAATACACAGTGGAAATCAAGGAGGGACTAGTAAAATTAAATACAGTGAAGAACGTTGTATAATTTCTAACAAAGTTAGTGAGTGATGGTGAATTCTCTTGGTATAGATAGGAGTTAAGCCTAGTTGCCCTCGTCACTAAAATAATCATAGTAATTGTCCATGCAAAGAATACAACAAGTGGGATAATGTTGAGGTTTTCTACTCTTTGCAAGTAATCTCATTTGATTGAATTTTAGTTGGTTGACTAATTGGTAGGGTAAGATGACTAAAATAAGCATCAACAAGTGTAATAGGGAACAACTAACTAAAACAGTAAGTCAAAAGGACAATTGAGGCCAAGTTAATGAAAAGACAATTTTATGGGTGAGGAAATTAGTCGATGGTAAAATTGATAGTAGTTACATTATTGGAGGTCAACATGTAGTCGAGCAACTCACAAATGCCATTAGTTGACTAGAGCAGTTGCAAAGTTCACATTAAAGCACACATGTATAGTCGATTGAGATTGGTGTTCGAATGGTAGTTGAAGAGAAATCGACTATATTTAGAATTTTTTAGAATGATTATGAATCCCAAGATTCCTTGGATATTGGACATTGATCTTCCACCACCTATACTTATTCAAGAAGTTATGATTTAGGTTTATTTGTGAATATAAATAGAGCAAGATGTAAGGACGATGAGTGATGATGAATAATCGTGATTGGTAGAGATCAAGTGTTGTATGAGAACATTAGTCTTAGGTCTAGTCTAATTTCTATTTTCATTGTAATCGAGGTTTGACATTTGTTTAAGAATATAAAAGCGGTGAATCAAAAAGGTTGGATAGTTTTCCTGGTTAAATATTTCTACAATAGAATTTTGTGTGTTGAGTGAATGTTTATGGTGTGCCATCTTTTATTTTCTATTCTTTAAGTTCTCTCATGTGCATTCAAAGGTTTATGTTACTTGTGCTTCTAGTTTGGTTTACATGTCTATTCGACTTTGCAAATGGACATTGTATCTTAATAGTAAATCATGTGCCTAAATCACAACAATTCATTGTAATTTAGCTAAATACTTGGTCTAGAATATAAGAATGATGAATCTAAAATATTGGTTGGTTTTCCCAGGTAATGGTTTCCATGGTAAAATATATATGTTTATTGTGAATATGTATGGTGTGACATTGTTTATTTTATGTTCATTAATTTCTCTCATATGCAATTAGAGATTTATGTTAATTGAGATTCTAAAATGGTTATATCTTTGATTAACTATGTAATTAGACATAAAGAGTGTTCAATATTAGTAAGGATTGTTAAAGATCACTGTGTACTTCCATAATTTGATATCAGACTTGTAAATCTAGTGCCTAACGTATAACACCCTGCACCAATATAATTGGCAAGTCGCAGGTGAGAGAATTGGGGCGCATTTTTGGAATCACACAAACCCACCCCATTCTTAACCCAACCCTCTCTCCCCTTTTTCTTTATCGTTAAATTGCACCTCCCCACCTCTCTTGATCCTCCATTCCTCACCTACCCTTCCCTGACCTTGTGTTTTTTTAGTGGGTGAAAGAGTAGGGAGGGGACAATGGGAAAGGCTAGATGAGTGGGTGGGGAATGTGGGGTAGGGGTGATTCCCTAGAGTGCACCATTTAAAAAATATTTTATTACTATTATAATTATTTAATTACTTGGTTTTAATATTTTTTTCTTATTTCAAATATAAATAAATAAGTAAATACACACACACAAATATATATATATATATATATATATATATGGCCCCTAGAGTTAGCTCAATTGGTCAAGTTCTCGTCGCTAAATCACCTCGTTATTCGAAGTTCACAGGGTTAATTCTCCTCGATGCCCTTAAGGGTTAGCCTCTGCTAATAAGCTAACAGGATGTGATCCCTTCAAGTGGATCTACCCAGATATTTCCTCATAAAAAATGTTTGTTATTTCATTAGCATAATGATATAAGGAAACAAAAATTGAAGAAATAGAGATATTGAATCTCTCCAAAGCTTTCTGGAAAGAAAGCGCTAGAGTAGCTCAAAGTTCCCATGGAGCTTCTAGTGGTCTAGCTACCCTTTGGTTGGATTCTCATTTCACACAAATAGATAACATTAAATCAAAATTTTGGATCATGGTCTGACTAGAAAAGAATGACTCCAAGGAGAAAATATCCATAGTAAATGTTTACGACCCAGTAAACTATGGAGACAAAAATGAATTCTGGGACTCTCTTATTAACCTTAAGGAAAATCAATGGTATACAAATAGTATCGTCAGGGGAGACTTCAACAGATTTTATTCTCGTCAGAAAAGCATGGGGTGAATATAGTCAAGGACCCCTGAAGAGAAGGAATAAATGATTTGATCATATAATGTGATATCATTGATATTTTCCCAAAGAAATGGAAATATACATGGACAAACGAAAGGGTTGGGAAAGGGCATATAGCAGCCTGATTAGATCGATTTATTCTTCATAGCAACTGATTAATTAAAGGGATAAAATGCATATCATCAATTTTAGCACAAGGAGTCTGACCATCGACACATCAACCTGGAAATCAACCAATTGGAATATTTGGGGCCAATCCCATTTCACTAAAATCCAAGATGGCTACAATAATCAAGAGTGGTGGACATCATAAAACAAGATTGGATCTCCCCTGTAGAAGGATCTCCAACCTTTGTATGGGGATATAAACTAAAATAATTTAAGAAGGCTCTAATATCTTGGGCCACAGATAATTATAAACCCCGTGGACACAAAAAAGTAGAGTTATACAGGAAACTGGAGCAACATCAAAACATGATGGAATCTGGACCAATGGAACATTGGAAAATTGAAAAAATGGAGTTATCCACAAAAAAAAAAAAAAAACAGGTAATCCACAAATAGGAATAGGAATAGGAATCTCAGAGGCTAAAATCACAAAGAATATGGCTAAAATCAGGGGAATATAACATGAAATTATTCCACAAGCAAGGCAAGGTCACAGAAATCCACAATCAAGTTAAAGAAATAGTTCTAGAAGGTACACCCAAAATAACCTCCTTTACATAAATAAAACAAGAAGCTTTCTCTCATTTTTAGGTGTTATACATTGAAGATAAAGAGGTTGATCTAGCCAAAGAAAGGTACTTTATATAATGTATCCCTTCTATAGCCTCCAATTCATAAAACCAACATCTCAATAAGGAGGTAGATGAGGATGAATTAGTTGAGGCTATCTCGTCTTTAGATAAAGCCCCGAGACTAGGTGGCCTTACAATAAGTTTCTTCTGATCCTTCTGATCACTAATAAAAAATGATTTTATGAGAACGATCAACTCATTTAGTGGGAAATACAAGCTATGAGGAAGCACAAATTCCTATTTCTTCTCCCTGATTCCAAAAGAATCAAATCCTACTTCCTTTTCTCATTTTAGGCCAATCTCCCTATGTAACATTGCATAAAAAAAACCCTCACAAAGGTCATTGCGAATAGATTAAGGAAGATTCTACCAACAATAATATCATAAAATCAAGGGGGTTTCATGCAGCATCAACAAATCCTGGACAATGTCATACTAGTGCAAGAGGCCATACACTCAAGCAAAGACAGTGGGAATCCTAGTATCGTCATCAATTTTAATATGGCCAACACATTTATCGGGTAAGAGATTATGTCCTCCTTTCAGCTCTCAAAAAAATTTGATTCAGTAAGGAAATCATAAGATGGAAAAATGCATGCATAGGTTCCCCTTGGATCACTCCCCTTGTCAATGAAAAACCCTCAAATTTTTTTGCTACCTCCAGGGTCCTTAGGCAAGGGTGTCCTCTCTCCCTGCTATTATATATCCTGGTTACCAAAATCTTGAACAAAAATTTGGAACTGGTAAGGAGATAAGTTCATTTTATGGTCCTCAACATTGCTATAAACATCAAAGAGGTCAATCACCCCCAGTTTGCAAATGATATGCTTCTCTTGGAGGGGCCTCAAGAATTATTACTAGTCATTGCAAAATAGTATTGGATTCCAACTTGGAATTATCAAAGGTATTTGTGAATAAAAATAAAATCCAATTATACATATGGAATTGCTCTAATGCAAAAATGTAGGATATTGTCAATTCCCTTGAATTCCAAGTTGGAATGGGATGAAGGAATTTCAAATACATGGGAATCCCCATTTCACTTGGAGTTATGATCTCATAGGATTGGAGCAAGGTCCTTTAGAAGATAAAAAAAATAAAATGTAAGCATGGGGAGCACAGTTTCTCAATACTATAGGATGAACAATAGTGATAAAAAGTAGTTCTTTCATCATTCCCAATATACTTGTATTTTTCATCTCTTATCCCCCAAAGGTGTGGTCAATCAAATAAGCACTCTCATCTGAAAATTCCTTCAATGAAGGAAAAATAATGAAAAAAGGTTTCATTTGTTGCATTGGAACATTGTTCAACTGTTGAAATCTCATGGGGGGTTGGTGATAAAAGACACATACTTAATGAATATGGATATTATGTATAATATAGTGTGTAGGTTGCTATCCAATTCAAATGGTTGGTGGAAACATGATTTCCTATAAAAAAAATTACCACAAAACTCATTTACTCATAGAATTCAGTAGATTAGTCTGAAACAGGTTCAAATTTTTGGAAGTTATATAAATAGGTAGCCCCAATTATGTCAGAGCACCTAAGCTGGCAAGTGATTAATGGAGTGACATCAAAATATGGCAAGGAAACTACACCCTAAATGTCCCATTGCAAAATCAATAACAACTTCCCAAATTAGCAGATTGGATGCAACAGAAAGGATATATAAAACTCAAAAATATATCAAATTGGAATTATCATGGAGTGTGGTTCATATGGTCTATCCCAACCTCCATTAACAATATTATTTGCTAATATGCAATAGTAAAGTAATGGCCCCCATCTCATCTTCATCTGATGATCAATACACCTAAAGATTGAGTTCACTCCAAAGCTATAGAGTAAAAGAAGTTTGCACTTCCATGCTTAAGAAATTACCTCATCCAACCACTTATAAATTGTGGAAAGAGATTTTCAATAGGGATGGCATTCCAAAATTCAAAACCTTTTTTTGGACCTGGGTTCATTAAAATATTTTAATAACTGAAAATCTAAAAAATTGGAGCATCCAAGGCTCATTAATATTTCCTTTATGTATGGTTTTGGAATAGAACATTCCCTGTCTATTCAAACTTTGTTCCTTTTCCCTAGAGGTTTGGTAGATGGCTTATGTGAATCTAATTCATATTGAGGAATTTCTTAAGACTTGGTCTGAAATGTTCGTAGCATGAAAAATCAAACTTCATTGGCCTTGAAATCCCTCATCTCTTGTTGTTTATTATTGGACAGATATTCCAAAATATATTTTTTGGTTAGTGTGGCTAGCTAGAAATGGGATAATATTTAAAGATGAAAATCCAAATCTTCTAAAATTGGTGTTGAACCCTTAGTTAAACTGAGAGGAGGGGTGAATCAGTTTAATACATTTATGGACTTTTAAAACTTTATTTTAAACTTATTTACACCTTCATTTCATGATCAACTTAATGTATAATGAAACAACATTCTTAATATGTGAGTAGCAAGTATTAAGTAGATTAAATATAGAACATCAACATAGAATCATCATGCATATAGACAACAGATATAAGTGGAAACCCATAAGGGAGAAAACAACAACTTATTATTGTTGTGATGCAAAGGCAAGCTGCAACTCCCTCTCACCACTGATTTTCTGTAGGCTCCAACCTACAGGAGGCTACTACCTCAAATTTTGCAAGCTACTACTTACAAGGAAGCTCCAACTCCCATCTATTTTCTGTAGGCTATAACCCACAGGAGGCTCCTACCTCAACTAGCTACAACTTGAAATGGAAGCACCAACTTCCTCAATACAATAAAATCATATGTTGATTTACCTAGATATCAGTTTTGTTTTACTCCTTCACTGTTGTCCTTTCAGCCTTCAAATTTGTTTTATATTAGCTTTGGATCTTCACAGCTTCTCTATCTACTCTTTCTTATTCTTCCACTCTCTAATGTCTTTATGCAGATTACAATAACATCATTTATAGAGATTTATTCATGGTTGTTTGTATTCTATATGGGAATATGAAGTGAACAAGCATGATTCTTGCCTTCCACCCATTCATTTCCTCACTCACCATATTCAGGATGTTACAACACTAAATACACTCATTTAAATATTAAATTGGAGTTTTTCTTTGCCTACGGAGACTTGCATTTGCATTACAAACAATATAAAATAATTAATACATTTACAGTTACAATAATATTCCAATTCATCCCTTTCATCTTCTTAGCTGTGTTGTATGTTTGTCCTCTTCTGCTTGTTGTTCCTTTGTCTTTTATGTTTCTGCAGTTATATTTCAACTGTGTTGCATAACTGCCCTTTTTGCCCAACTTGACCCATGTTGTTGCACTGTTCTGCACGAGGTCGGGTCCTCTTACTTACCCTAGCCTTTAATTGTTGTGTTCACCCCTTTCCTTTTGTTACTTGAGTCTTTTATTCCTCATTCAGCCTTTTCTCTCAACCCACATAGACTCCCTTTTAACGGAGTGGAGTACAATATCAGAGTTTATTCCACATACATACATTAGTGATCAAACAACACACACCTTATTAACAGAGCGTACATAACAGACGCGGAACAGGGGTTATTAGGTCCCACACTACTTGACCAATCACAATACGTCGTACATTTCTTGCCCGCAGCTTTTAATGTTTTACACAGATATCAAAATACGTGTGAAATCACACATTATTACTTTAAGCCCGATTATACATAAATCCCAAAGAAATTACATACAGGAAGAAATTCTTTACTAGAGGGTCCCACATCACTTTCCACCAATCACAGGTGATAGCACTTCACAACCTTTATGATTTAACTTAGTGGATAAACCTTATTTCTTGTGATCTGCAATATTTGTGCTGGTGCGTAGCGCTGACACATGGCTCTTTCCTCATCACATCACATGCAACTTACCATACGATCAAGCGAACACTTAACGGTAACCTCTAAGATATGCAATGTGCACTCATGCGCAGTGCTGACACGTGGCTCTTCCCTCATCGCATCACATACAACTTACCATACCGAGCGAACTCTTAATCGGTAACCTCTAAGATTTGTGATGTGCGCTCATGTACAGTGCTGACATGTGGCTCCTCTAATTCACATCGCAACCAACTTAACTTACCATGCGACGCCTTAACGCTAAAATCTTAAAAGTTTCGATTTGTGAAATCGCTCCTGATGCGATTCGATCTCCGTCGTCCATATCTCGCCTTCACTTTTGAGATCTAATCCTGACCATTTGTTCACCTCCTTTGGAAATTTTCAGTTTTCTCTGCCTTAGTCGATTTTTTTTTTTTTATCCTGTCACTGCTCTGCAACATTGGTTCCTCCATGCTACTCCTCTTGAGCTTGTTTTATATTCTTCAATGTGATTCTCTCCTGAGATTTATATTTTCGCCGCTTTGCAACACCAATTCCTCCACGCTACTCCTCCTAAGCTTGTTATGTATTCTTCATTCACTCCAATTTGGGATTATTACACTTGTTGCACGCCTTTTTTGATTCTATGCTATGTTTGTTGCTTCTTTGCTGCCTTTGCTGCTTCTCTGTTTCCTTTGCTGCTTTTGCTGCTTCTTTGCCATCAATGACAAAATTTCCAACAGTCTCCCCCTTTGGCATTGATGGCAACACATCCACCTATACTCTGATATTTCCTCCAGGACTTCCTCACCCTTTCATTCTAAGAAGTGTCTTTCTTCCTCTGCTTGATTTTCATAAGAGCATTTCTTCTTCTGCTTGCTTTTCCTCCCCCTTTGACATCAATGGAAAAGGTTTGCACATTTCCCAGCGTAGTTTCTACCTTTGCATTTCCTTTCTCTGAGTTGTGTTTAGGCCTTATTCTTTTGACTTTATACCTTGCTGCTCCAGACTGGTGTACAAGAGTTGTTGGTAGAACACTTTGAACATTATTGAGATTGCATAGATGGCTTGTCACCATAGAATGTTCTGTACTTGTGTTCCTTACTACTTGATAGAGGTGATATGTGTTGGTCTTTTGATGTACTTATGTCGTAATACTCTGATCTTGAGGACACGTACCATACCACTACTCCATAGTTCTAGCTCTTCTGGGACACCTTTTATGGGTTTCTCTCGCCTTGGAATGATGCTTCTTCTCTGATACTGACTTATCTACTGCACTATTTATGTTCCTTATATGGCAGTCTTTGCTGGTGTATCATCATTTTTATTTTATTTTTTCTGATCGTATCAAAGAGTATCATCTACAAACACTACCCCTAGTTTGTCTCTTAGATATTCGAATGGTTCTCTAGCAAGAGGTTTTGTGAATATCTGTTGTGTGTTCCTTTGTTGGTACATACTCCATATTTACTATTTTCTCTACTACTTTTTCTCTGAGGAAGTGGTACTTTATTGGGATGTGCTTGGTTTTCGAATGAAATACTGGATTTTTTTATCTACTTTTTGCACTTGTATTGTCACATTTGATAGAAATGGGTTCATTAATGCTTACCTTAATGTCTTGGAGAGTTTGTTTCATCCACATTACTTGTGTGCAACAAGCTGTTGTTGCTATGTATTTTGCTTCTATTGTAGATAAAGAGACAGATGTTTGCTTCTTTCTTAACCATGCCACCATAATTTCTCCCAAATAAAATGCACCTCCACTTGTGATTTCCCTGTCATCCACACAGCTGGCCCAATCTGCATCTGTATATTCTCTCAATGTGAATTCTTTGTCTTTCGGATACCATAGACCATAATGTGCAGTTCCTTGCAGATATCTAAATATCCGCTTGATTGCTAGAAAGTGATTTTGTTTTGGTGCTGCTTGATATCTTGCCACAAGTCCCACTGCCAACATAATGTCTGGTCTAGAGGCAGTTAGGTATAGCAGACTTCCTATCATAGATCTGCAAAGTCTTTGATCTACATTTGCGGATCCATCATTAGCACATATCTTGCATCTAGTGATCATGGGAGTTGACATAGGTTTGGAGTCTTTCATTTGGAACCTTTTCAACATGTCTCTTAAGTATTTTTCTTGTGAAATGAATATTCCTATGTTATTTTGTAGAATTAGAAGTCCTACGTAGAAGGTAAGCTCTCCAATAATAGACATCTCAAATTTTGACTTCATCTCTTCTGCAAATCCTTTTTCTAACTCATCTTTGTTGCTACCAAACATGATGTCATCTACATATACTACTACAATTAAGAGTTCATTTTCATCAGCCTTTATGTACATATTGTTGTCTACTCCTCCTTTCTTAAAACCTTGTTTTTGTAAGTACTTTTCCAGCCTAGAATACCATGCACGTGGAGCTTGTTTGCGACCATATAAGGCTTTATTTAATCTGCACACATAGTCGTGTTTATCTGTTAAGGAAAATCCTTTAGGTTGTTCCATGTAGACTTCTTCCTCTAGATCTCCATTCAAGAAGGTAGACTTCACATCCATTTGATATACCTTGAAATCATGATAGCATGCAAAAGCCAAAAAAATTCTGATTGCTTCCATTCTTGCTACAGGAACAAAAGTTTCATCATAATCAAGTCCTTCGATTTGAGAGTATCCCTTGCATACAAGTCTGGATTTATTTCTTATTACTTGACCTTTTTCATTCATCTTATTCTTGGATATCCACTTTGTGCCAATGACATTTTTCCCAGTGGGTCTTGGAATTAACTCCCAGGTCTTGTTCTTCTCAATTTGGTCTAGTTCTTCAGTCATAACATTTACCCAATTTTTGTCTTTGTTCACTTCATCGAAATTCTTTGGTTCTATCTGTGACAACATGGCTAGGTACACTTCCTCAGTCTGTTCAGCTAGTTTTCTTCTAGTTTGGACTCTTGCACTCTTGTCTCCAATGATTTGATCTTCTGGATGGTTCTTTTGAGTGTGTCTCAAGGGTCCTATTGAGTTTAATTCAGTACCTTATGTTGTCTTACTCTGTTCTTCATTTTCTTGATTCTCATCTTCACTATCGTCTGTAGGATTGGAGCAGTTTGTGCTTCTGGTTCAGTTTGGAAAATCTTCGTCGAATCTCACATCAATGCTTTCCACAATTTTATGCAATATTTTGTTGTATCACATGTATCCCTTACTCTTAGATGAATATCCAAAAAATATTCCTTCATCATCTCCTACATCTTACTTCCCCAATTTTTCATCATTATTCTTAATGAAACATTTGCTGCCAAAGACTCTAAAGTTCTTGATTGATGCCAGTTTCCCATGCTACAATTCATATGGAGTCTTGTCACAATTTGGTCTAAGATGAGATTTGTTAAGAATGTGAACAGTTGTGTGTACTACTTATGCCCAGTAGGTTTGGGGAATGTTACTTTCTTGCATCATGGCTCTGGAAATCTATTGTACTTACATGTTTTACCTCTCTACCACTCCATTCTGTTGAGGTGTATTCATAATTGTAAATTGTTTCTTTATCCCACATTCATTGCACAAGTTTGCAAAATCATCATCAGTGAATTTACCTCCTCGGTCTGATCTGATGCATTTTAGCTTACATCCAATTTGATTTTCTGCCAGTGCCTTGAATATCTTGAATTTCTCAAACGCTTCAGATTTATATTTGAGAAATGCCACCCACTTCAATCTGGAAAAATCATCTATTATCAGCATGAAATACGATTCCCCACCTAGTGCATTGGTTCTTGAAGGTCTACACAGGTCCATGTGTACAAGCTAAAGAGGCTTAATTGTAGATAGTTGGTCTTTAGCTTTGAATGATGTGCAAGTTTGTTTGCCCAGTTACCAGGACTTACATATGGTATTTGGAGGCTTCTTTATTAGAGGAAAATCTCTGACAGCTTTCTTCTTGCACAGTTTGATGATGTGGTCAAATTTTAGATGTCCCAATCTTCTATGCCATAGCCAAGATTCATCAAGTTTTCTGATGTGGCATGCTTCATTCTCTTCTTCTACTATATAGACATTACTCTTTGTTCGAACACCTTTGATCAGGGTCTTTCCTGTGGTGATAGACCTTACTTCACAATCTTGGGCTCTCAAAAGGACCTCACAGCCTTTATCACACATTTGACTAACACTTAGCAGATTGGCTTTCAGACCATCCACAAATAGTACATCCTGAGCCTCTCCTCTTCCATTATTCAGGTTGATTGAGCCTTTTCCCTTGATTTTCCATGCTCTATCATTGTGGAATGTTACATTTCTTGATTTCTTTTCATCAAAAGTTATAAACTTGCTTCGGTCTCGAGTCATATGTTTTGAGCACCCACTTTCTACATCCAATTGGCTTTTCAGATCTTGAGCTATTATAACCATATCACACTTATTTAGTCTCTTTTTCCATTGCATGCAGCTATTTTTTTGGTAAATTTCCTAAGGAGATGGACCAAAGTCTTTGAGAGGACATTCGTGAGACTTGTGCCCAATTTATGGCAGCAAAAACATTTGATTGTATTTCTGAATGGATTATGTATACGAGTGAATCCACCATTGTTCTTAATTCCCCTTGAGTTTTCATACACTAGTCTCTATATATGTGTTCCGCACTCCATGGCTTTATGACTGAACCCTTTACAATAAAAATAAATACCATAGAAGTAGTATCTGTCTCTAGTAGAGAGATTTGTTTGAGGTAATATTTGTGTTTGTTGCATCTTTTGTTGGTTGGACTGGATTTGCTTTATCTTACAGTATGCCGCAATATGTCTAGGTTTGTGGCAGGTGAAGTAAGTGATACTTCTCACAGGAGGAAGTAACCTCCTTTGACATCTTCCAAATTTGTTTAATTCATCCTTAGGAGCACATGAGACTTTTGTAGTTGATTGTTTCTTCATTTATTTCTTTGTCACTTGAGGTTGTTGCTTGTTTCTGATTATTTCATTATATATCATGGTCTTACTCGTTTCTAATTCTGTGGATTCCCTTTTTGCTACTTCATTGTCCTTTAGAGCTTTTACAAAGATGATATTCTTGTTATCTTCTGCCTTGGATTTGTTGGTTTCTCCTTCATATCCTATCCCAGCCTTTATATGAGGAGATCTTTGAGCATTAAGAATTTTGTCCAAATCACTAGAGCTTTTCATTTGAGAAATATTCATAGTTAATTCAATTTTGATCTTTTCTAATTTCTTCCTCAGGCTTACCACTTCCTCTTCCAGCTTTTCTCACTCCTGATTTTTCTCCTTTATTTCTCTTTTCAGAATATCCTCTATTTTCCTTGATTCTTATAGTTCAATCTTCAATTTAATAAGATATTTTGAATATGGTTTTGTCTTTGCATATTTTAGAAGAATCTATTTCTATTTCTTACTCTTAAGTTTAAGTATACTTATTTCCTCTAGGGCACTAATTAGCTCTCCCTCAAGATCTACCTCACCATCGTCATCAAATTCCAGGAGATCTTCCTCAAAATCTTCCTTGGCCATAAAAATTAATTCTAATGCTCCTTGTTCATTGGGGGATTCATATGAGCTCTCAGTTGCATTTTTGTCTCGTTGAACATAGAATGATCTTCGATTAAATATATTTACTTTTGGCCTATTGCTAAAATTGGTTTTCTCTTTCCATCTTGACTGATTCTCCATTTTCTTATGAGGACATTTAGATGCATAGTGCCCCACTCTTCTACAGTTAAAAAACTTAAATGGAAGCTTACCTTTATACTTACCTGTTCCTTTCTCCAATCTTCTGACAAATTTGGCCTCTTCTTCATCAGAGCAGGAGCATCTACCTTCCTTCTCTTCTCTGAACTTATCAACCTTAAATGTTGCCTCCCTCACATTTGACTTCCCTTTTGGATGTCTCATTTCATAGGCCGTCAAGTTTCCAAGCAATTGGTTCATGGTCAATGTTTCTCAGTTTGTTGTTTCTTTTATGGCAGAAACCTTAGGGTTAAACCTGGATGGTAAAGATCTCAATATCTTTTATACAATGACAAATTCCTTAGTGGTTTCTCCTATAGATTTCATGTTATTCACAAATTCTGCATCCTTTAAGAAGAAAATGGCTATATCTTCATCTTCATTCACTTTTACATTTTCAAACTGAGCTCTATAGGTTTGCAGTTTGGCCATCTTCACCTTTTTATCTCCCTCGTGGATATTTTCTAATGTATCCCATATTTCTTTGGTAGTCTTACTGTGCATTACTTTGATAAATTATGACTCACACAGACCACTCAAGAGTGCATTCATTGCTTTTGCATTAGCTATGAAATCTTGTTTGGCTTCTTTCTCTGTGTCAGTATCCTTTGGAGCATATCCTTGTTCCACAACATCCCAAACTTCTATTCCTAGAGACATTATGTACGTCCTCATTCTTATTTTCCATAAGGCATAGTTTGTGCCAATAAACAAATGGGCTTTATTTGTTGAGCATCCTTCTAGGCTATCCATCTCAGGGACTTAGGATCTCCTTCCAGTTGTTAAACTGATACAGAAGGAACTGACTCTGATACCAATTGTTGAACCCTTAATTAAACTGACAGGGGGGGTGAATCAGTTTAATACATTTATGGACTTTTAAAGCTTTCTTTTAAACTTATTTACACCTTCATTTCATGATCTGCTTAATGTATAATGAAATATCAATATTAATATGTGAGTAGAAAGTATTAAGCAGAATAAATACAGAACATCAACATAGAATCATCATGCATAAAGACAACATATATAAGTGAAAACCCATAAGGGAGAAAACCACATCTTATTATTGGTGTGATGCAAAGGCAAGCTCCAACTCCCTCTCACCATTGATTTTCTGTAGGCTCCAACCTACAGGAGGCTACTACCTCAAATTCTGCAAGCTACTACTTATAAGGAAGCTCCAACTCCCATCTATTTTCTACAGGCTACAACCCACAGGACGATCCTACCTCAACCAGCTACAACTTGATATGGAAGCACCAACTTCCTCACACTACAATAAAATCATATGTTGATTTACCTGGATATCAGCTTTGTTTTCCTCCTTCTTCATTGTTGTCCTTCCAACCTTCAAATCTGCTTTATATTAGCTTTTTATCTTCACAGCTTCTCTATCTACTCTTTCTTATTCTTCCACTCTCTAACGGCGTTATGCACATTACAATAACATCATTTATAGAGATTACTTCATGGATGTTTGTATTCTATATGGGAATATGAAGTGAACAGGTATGATTCTTACCTCCCACCCATTCATTTCCTCACTCGGCATATTCAGGATGTTACAACACTAAATACACTCATTTCAGTATTAAATTGGAGTTTTTCTTTGCCTACGGATACTTGCCTTTGCATCACAAACAACATAAAATAATTAATACATTTACAGTTACAATAATATTCCAATTCAGCCCTTTCAGCTTCTTAGTTTTGTTGTGTGTTTGTCCTCTTCTGCTTGTTGTTCCTTTGTATTTTATGTTTCTGCAGTTATATTTCAACTCTGCTACATAACTGCCCTTTTTTCCTGACTTGACCCATGTTGTTGCACTGTTCTACACGAGGTCGGGTCCTCTTACTTACCCGACCCTGTAATTGTTGTGTTCACCCTTTTCCTTTTGTTACCTAAGTATTTTCTTCCGCGTTTAGCCTTTTCTGTCAACCTACATAGACTCCCTTTTAACGCAGTGAAGTACAATATCATAGTATATTCCACATACATATGTTAGTGATCAAACAACGCATACCTTATTAATAGAGCGCACATAACAGACGTAGAACAGGGGTTATCGAGTCCCACACTACTTGACCAATCACAATACGGCGCACATTGCTTTCCCGTAGCTTTTAACGTTTTACACAGATATCAGAATACACGCGGAATCACAAACTGTTACTTTAAGCCCGATTATACATAAATCCCAAATCAATTACATACAGGCAAAACTTCTTTACTGGAGGGTCCCACAATAATTTCCACCAATCACAGGCGATCACACTTTGCAACCTTTATGATTTAACTTAGTGGCTAAACCTTATTTCTTGCAATCTACGATATTTGCGTTGGTGCGCAACACTGACATGTGGCTCTTTCCTCATCGTATTGCATATAACTTACCATACCGAGCGAACTCTTAACGGTAACCTCTAATATTTGTGATGTGCGCTTGTGTGCAGCGTTGACACGTGGCTCTTCCCTTAGCGCAACGCATACAACTTACCATACCAAGCGAACTCTTAATCGGTAACCTCTAAGATCTGCGATGTGCTCTCATGTGCAGTGCTGACACATGGCTCCTCTACTTCGCATTGCAACCAACTTAACTTACCATGAAATGCCTTAACGTTAAACTCTTAAAAGTTGCAATTTGTGAAATCACTCCTAATGTGATTCGATTGTCCATCTCTCACCTTCATTTTTGCGACCTAATCCTAATCATCTGTTCACCTCCTTTGGAAATTTTCTAAGTGTTCTCTGCCTTAGTCGATTTTTGTTTGTTTATCATGTCATCACTCTGCAACACTGGTTCCTCCACACTACTCCTCCTGAGCTTGTTTTGTATTCTTCATTCACTCTGATTTGGGATTATTACGCTTGTTGCACACCTTTGCTGCTTCTCTGCTATGTTTGTTGCTTCTATGCTGCCTTTGTTGCTTCTATGCTACCTTTGTTGCTTCTCTGTTGCCTTTGCTGCTTTTGCTGCTTCTTTGCCATTAATGACAATATTTCAAAAAATTGGTTCACAGGGCATTAAATATCATGTCTGAAGTAGTCACGACCCATGGATACAAAGCTTCATAGTTGGATGATATTACCTCGTTTGAAAAAAAACTATCTTAGGGTGGGAAAGCTAACATATCATGCTAGTAGCTTCAAGCTTCGTCCAGTTGGAAGAAGAATACCCTTTATCAAACAAAACACAATGGATTTCCAATTAACTAGTGCACAAAAAAACATTAATATTCTCTATTATTTGATGGAGCCTCGAAACGTAATCGAGGGGTGGAAATAGTGGGAGGGTGATCCTTTGCCCCAACAAAAAAATTGGGATCCAATATGCTTGGTGTCTAGTCATTGTAACCAATAACCAGGCTAAATTATTAGCTCTCTTAAAAGACTTAGAACTAGAAATTGAAAATAAAATCCTAAAAATCATGGTATTTGGAGATTTGTTGATTGTAATCTGACAAGTATGGGTAGAAAAAGGATTACATAACAACAGTCTCTCCCCCTTATTGCAAATGATTGTTATTCAACTTTAGTAATTCGAAAAGAAAAAAAATGATTTCTTCCATGTTCTAAGGCTCCTAAAACATACAAAGTATGCATTGTCAAACAAATGGACAAGACCAAGGGTCCTTTGAATTGAATAATGGACTTGTAATAAACTCCCCATTTCCATGATCCACCGATGTGGCAAAAAAGTATTAATTAATGGCATTAAATTTTGTTCAAGTGAGTTTGAGCATGAGAATTTAAATGTGTGGGTGTATCTATGGAATTTGAATGCCATGTTACCACTCAAACCAGCAGGGGGCCTAAAAGGGACTCCTAAGAGGGCAACTACTAGGTCAAGGGAACTGATGGAGACTCAGCCCACTGTCACCACAGCTAAGACTCCCTTATCTTTACAAACTTTCACCGATGGGAGGAGACTCGGTAATTAGGAAGTCACGTGTAAAGGATGGGTCAAAAAATAGGTATGAAGTGACCATCGAGACCCTTTCCCAAAAATAAGAGTATGAATGGTGCTTGCTTGCTCTTTAAGCAAGTTGCAAGACTTTCTAGGGAAAGGGGGTGAGGATTTAAGGGTTAGGTTAGAGGTATATGACTTGAAAAGGAATTTCCCAATCCCTAAAAATCCTTATAGAACTTGGATTCCCGAGTTGTCCTTAATGATTTTTTTTGTGTAATAAATGGGACCACACAGGGTCAAGTGGACCCAGCCCAAGTTAGGGGATGGAATTTAGCAACCAATGATATTTTTAACCTGACCAAGGTGAGAGGAAAGGATCAAACAAGAATTTTCACCCAAAAATGTCAAATTGATCCTATTAGGTACTAGCCTTGAGAACACCATGGAAAAAATTGATCCTATACCTAGTGCTTGGGATATCCCGAGATTACACCGTCAGATTTCCATCAAATTCATAGGATACATAGGGGACCCACCAATGCAGTATATCCTAGGAGATTGAAGGATTTTTATAGTCAGATTCTCTGGAAATTGATACCCTGGGTGACCTAATGAGGCTAGACCTAAAAAAGGGAGGGAAAACGTAAAAAATTTGGGTTTAAATGATCACCCTTTGATGGACCAGTGCCCAATTCCTCTTGGGGATATGGAGTAAAGGAGAATTGTGAAGAAGGATTTTATTTCTTGCTTGAGGAGGTTCCAAAAGTCAACTTCGTCCAATGTCATAGGGAAGAGAAGAAAAGTGACTTTAAAGAATTTATAATTTGTTCCAAATGGTTAAGTATTATGAACATAACATGATATATAATAAATTTCATTCATCCAACATGGTCCATATATAGGAATAAGCTAAATAGACACATAATTCCACATTAAACACATGCAGCAATTAGCCCTAGTAATAGGGAGGTTCCAGTGTATGCAACAAAATGAAAAATAGCGTTAAAATTGCACTTACATGTTAGATAATATATCCAACCAACATCACATTTGCAATATAAGAAGCTTAAAGATAGAAAATAACCCAATCCATACTTAAAAATTCATCCATCGTCCAAAAATATACACCAAGGAAAAAGTGTGAAGTTCTCTAATGAGAGAGAGATTTAAATCCAAGTAATTATACAAATGAATCCATCCAAATCCTATTTATACACAAATTAGGAGTTTTAATTACCTAATGGGCCTACCCCCTGAAAATAAAATAATGTGAAAATTAACTAACTGTTGATGACAAGCACACCAAACTAGCTCACAATTGAAATAATAAGCCTCTTAGAAGGTCAAATAATAATCTATGCATGTTGTAGTGCCCTCAAAGAGGGTTGATGAGGTTAATAAGTGCGATAATGATGAATAAAATCCTCAAAATGATGGACAAGGGGCTAGCCCCTTGTTCTCAAAACAATAAACTTGTGGTGCTTCCAGTGGGTGTGGGGGCATAACAATGACCTCATGGGTCTCCATATGAGTTGAAGATTCTTGTAGACCATCTGTAAGGGCTCATATGATGGAATTAATACTGCCACGTCATCGTACAAGTCTTGGGACACCTGCCAAGTGTGTGGTGCACCTATGGGGCCAATTGGGCATAATGTACCAAATGCAACTTCCTCGTCCAAAAGGTGGATCTCTAGCAATCTCTAAACATCTCTGGGGATCCATGGAGTGTTTTCTACTGCTGTGGAGGCCCATGGATCTCTACACACACCCTACATGTGCCAATGTATCCCTATTGAAGGTTAGGACCTTTTATAGGGAGACAAAACCCAAATGGACACCATCTGCAATCTTACATAAGATCCAATGCGTCCCCTAGCCTTCCAATACAAAAAGTCATTAAAGTAATCGGGTAAAAGAGATTACAAACCATGGACAACAAGTGGACACTTTGTAATGGCATGTCCTTCCATAGTGAGCTTTGGCATGTGCTAATGTATCCAAGCTCCAAAGGGGGTTAGCCAGGTACCTTATTAGGTGGTTTCTACCTTTAGAGGGGATCATGTGTCTAAGGTACATCCCTCAAAAGGTGGTGGCATGTCCTAAAGAGGTGAAATGGAATAGGGAATGAGAGGGGCAATCGTGGACCACATATTGGGGCACAAGGGTAGATAGAGAAATGGAATCCCACACCTGGATGTATAATGTGTAAGAGGGGGGCATTGTGGTACATGAGGTGCCCTGACCTTGATTTTTCAACCCTTCTTTATATACCTTTTGACTTTTATGATTTTTCTTTGATTAACTGCTCAGGGCTCAAAGGACAACAGCATGATGCGTAATATATAACAGTGATTACCCCCTTTTTGGTAGGGTGGTTCATTTCCCTCTAAGGGTTGGGATAATCATGGGTTTTCAAATGATAAAGGAGGCTCATCTAGGGCCTATGGAACCAGGATGATGGCCATGGATATTGGGTAGATATCATGTATTGGATTTTTCCCACGTACTAATTATGTTTGTCCCATCCATATTTTGCATCTTGTGGTATGTTTTCCTATTAAATGTGACCATTTATGCTTTTACTTTTATTTTACTATTTCAACCTTTGAAGCATCATTCCAACCCTGACCTAAGGTCGGGGCAAGGGAATGGGGAGGCTAATCCTATGTGGACCCAGAGAGGGAATGTGGACCCAGGTGGGAGAGATGATGAATGGGGGTATATTGAATGAAAGGGGAGTAGTATATATGGATAAGGGAGCGGGACCACGCAACCAAAGTCAGGGTTTCCTAAGTAGTACTACCCTAAAACCAAATGGTCAGTAAAGAAGATCCCAAGGGACTAAAATCCAAGGATAACATCCAAAAGAGGTCAAGGGGACAAAAGAAAAAACTAAGCGCACTCTTTCCACCGAATCCCCCCATCAATCCATGCCCATAAGTGTCCATGATATGTAAACCAAATACTCAATTACCAAATGACAAGACATACCTTTAGGTTCGAGAGGCCCATCTTTAAACATACGATTAATAAAGATGGGTGAGGGACTACATGGCTGGCTTAGGTGGCAGAGAAATGGCACAACGAACTAGTCAAGGGCTTACAAGTGGTTGTTGGCTGTCAGTTGAGGTTCATCATGGAGGAAAAATGTCTCCTAGGGATATCACCCATGAAGTGGTGGGTAACATCTGGCTCCAACTGGGACGTGGTTTCTCGAAGAGGTGGGAAAATCTACTCGAACTAGAGGTAGCGAGAAATCCATCAATCTCTTAGTCACCTTTTATCTATTATCTGCATGTATCAATGACCAAAAACATGGGAAACATGTTTTTTCAGGGTGTCTTATGATCACCCATGCTTAATTTCAGGCCATAAAATCAACAAGTAATAAAAATATGCAAATTTTACTCTAAATGCAGCTAATTTATCATGAGAAATATCATATGATATTAACTCTAATGCAAAAAAATAAACATGTAATGCATTCTACTCTAACTTTCATAACATACAATGTCAAGTACTAGTTATAATCATAGACCCAATGCAACCAACATGTCAATTGATCAATATAAAAACACATGCTTCCATAAATATTTTTGCAAAGAACCTGACAACACAAATGGGAATGATGATATGAGGGGTTGCGAGGGCGTGAGGGGGGGAAAAAATAGACTCATATGCCACAAAAACAAAAACTGGAGGAAGGAATAAACATCAGTCGAGAGGATTTAATATGATCCTCCAACAAGGAGATGGTGTAGAAATTTGAATAATAACTGAATTATTCACCGAGATTATCCTGATTACACACTATTTAAGCTTCATGCATAATACATAACCTCTTCTACAATTGATCATCAATATGCAGAAATAGAAGCAGTCACATGCGCACATAAACACAATAGTCAAGCACACATAAACACAGTATGTAATGGGGAAAGCGTACAGCTGAAAACCCCCAACTATCTGTATATTATAATGATAGATAACATGTAACAATACATAGCACAAAGCTCTCACAACTCTCAGCACTATCTCACAAGCTACACACAAAACTAGCTCAGATCTGAACAAGTCACAGGTTCAAATCTCCTCCACAAGTCTGCCTGCCTCTACTGCGCAATCCAAGATGAATAATAATGAGATCCAAGTTCGAATCCCACTAGCTCCAACTGCGCAATCCTCATTGGCAATCTCCATCAATGTGTGTGCAAATCTCATGCACAGCTATAGTCACAACTGATAGTAGACTCACCCTTTCACCCACCTCTAACACTGGTCTCCACTGAACTGTCCATGCATTGCAGTTAACTGATGTGTTCTTTAGTCGATTTATGAGTTAATAATTATTGAATTAATTAATAATTAATTCACACCACTCATCACTAGTGTATTTTTCAGTTAGACTAAATACAACTAGTTCAACTAAGTTAAACCGAACACAACTCCACCAACTATCTCATCAACTCCACCAAACTCTATCACATGAGTTCTAACTCAAGTCTCCATGCAATAGCTCCACTTAACCCTTAGGTCAGTATTTCTTCTCGGCCACTGCAACTGTCACATCCAAGCATCAAACTCAAGTGCTCCAAGCGAAAAGATAATGTTTATAGTCTAAATATTATTAAGGGTTAATAATATTTCCGATCGTTTCTATTTTTAGCCCTAAGTAGCCTAAAAATAAACCACCTAATGTCTAAAAATAGAAGTCCATCTATTTTTTCCGACTTGACCAACCGTCCACAAATAGCATCCTGCAACTCATAGAACATGATCCATATGTCTAAAAATACATAGTCTAAAAATAGACTTTGCGCTAAAAATAGCCTCATACCCACTTAGTGAAGGCGACTTCATTCACTAAGCCCATCATCTTGTTGCATTTTCAACACTCCCTCTCAAAAAAGATATGGATTATCTTAACCCCTATCCTCAAGCTTTGTGGTATTCAAATTTTCTCATGGTGAGCACTCGCCAAGATATCGCATCCCGATCTCCGTGGGAATATATGAAAGTAACATGATTCTCCGCCGTACACAATCTCCGATATGATGGTACCTCGATGTCAATGTGTTTGGATCTATCATGAAATATCGGATTAGCCAGAGAGTTTAATGCAACCTCGATTATTAGCACCAAATCACATGAGGCCCCAAGTGTGACCCGAACAAACCCGACTGTAATCTTCCTCATCCATATGGCCTCGCATGCGCCCAAGCTTGTCGCCATATACTCACACCTCTCGCTCGAACTCGAGTGCCACGGATCTCTGCTTCCTGCTGTACCAAGAAACTGCTATCGACCCGATACTAAAGATCCCTCCAGATGTGCTCTTTCTGTCCATTGGGCTCCCTGCCCAATCTGCATCCGTGAAGCCACATAGCTTCACCTCATCCTCCTGTCTGTACCACAAACCATATCCTGATGTGCCTCTAAGATAACCCAATACATGCTTTCCTACCTTCCAGAAGAGCTTGGTTGGCTTAACCATAGCTTGTGAAAGCTGGTTAACAGCATAGCATATATCGGGTCGTGTATTGACCAGATACATAAGCGACCCCACCAACCGTCGATAAACAGTGGAATTCACTACCTCCGCTGAAGTAGCATCTTCCTTCCTCTACCCTCCAGGAAGAGGAGTATCAATAGGCTTGCAGCCATGCATGTTGAACTTCTCCAGTATCTCCTGGGCATACTTACCCCGAGAAACAAATAGTCCACCACTACACTGCCAAATTTCTAATCCCAGGAAATAATGAAGGAGGCCCAATTCCTTCATCTCAAACTCTTTTGCAAGATCATCCTTGCATGAGAGTATCAACAGCTCATCACCTGTCAAAATCAAATCATCTACATAAAGTGCAATGATCAACAACCTATCCTCCACCAAAATCTGGTATAGGTTCGGATCTGCCTCACTCTTGGAGAATCCAAGTCCAGTGAAATAACTGTCTATCCATGTGTACGAAGCACGAGGTGCTTGCTTCAACCCATATAGTGCTCTCTTGAGTCTGCACACATGCGACTCACTGCTAAAGATCTCGAAACCTTCGGGCTGCTCTATGTACACCTCCTCCTCAATGACTCCGTTGAGGAACGCAATTTTCACATCCATTTGATGGATGTGCCACCCCATATGCACTAAGAGAGCTAGGATCGTCCGTATGGAAGAGTACCTTTCGACAGGTGCAAAGGTCTCCTCATAATCGATCCCCTTAGGGTAGAACTTTGTTAAAAATGTTGATTTTTTCCACTTATTAACTCATTCCTTTACTGCTTAGATCAAAATTTTCAGGCATTCCTCATCATTAATTATATTTAATTTTATCTATAATATCTCACTTAAAAATAATAATAATAATAATAAATAAATAAATAAATTTTAAATATTCTTCTTTATAACTTGGTATTTATTCTTTAGAATGTTTTCATTGGTTATAATGAATATAATACTATGAATGTTGGTGTCCATGATAATATAAGGTACTTTAGGCAAAGCTTTACACATTTTCAACCAGACAAATTAATTTAAGTGAATGTTGATAAGCAATGTAATGCCCTCTACATTTAATTGTTGTTTTTGTCTTTTATAATATTTCAAAGAGTGAGTCAATAAGTGGACAAGCTCAAGACTTATCTCATGGAGATTATTCTCCAAATCTTCGTAGGAATTTTTTTTATAGTTCCACATGATTGAAAAATAGTTTTGACCATGAATATTTTCCCTTAAGGATTTTGACCCATTTTAAGATGACCCAAATCATTAAAAGTTTAAAACATAGAGTGGATTGATAAGGAAATTTGCTTCACATTTCAAAAAAATAATTGTGAAAAAGGTTAAGTTTATCCACTCATTAACTCTATCCATATTTTAATATCAATTTCTTAATAATGATGATATTATAATAATCTCTTCACTAAATTTAATTAGTTTATTTCTGTTAGGGGAAATTTATAAATGTCATCCATTTAAAAAGAAAAGTAAATATTACCCCCTCCTTGGGTGATCCCACATCATAAATAACAAAAACATTATTAGCATGAAACTAAAAGCCTCTCTCATATTGAACCTTCACATATGCTCAATATAAAAGTATGAAAATTGTCTCGATTTTATCTTTAAACAAATCACACTAAATCCCAAAAAGTGCCATAATAGTCATTACCAAATCTAATCACATATCATAAACATTGTCAAACAATTGTAGCCTTACCTTAAATATTAAAGCCAAATACATAATATATAGAATGTTTAACATAACCAACTAAAATCAATCATAAAGGATAAACAAAATTCAATATGGTGGCATGCCACTCATTTGTCTCTCTCAAAATACAAGACCCTAATTCTAGTTGCAAGCCCTCTTTTGAGATAATATTTGTAGTTCCATTATGCTTCGCATGTACATGAGAAGACAAAATTAGTTCTAATGTATTTGAAATAATTGACTCTTCAAACATGGGCCTTGAAAGAAAATTTCCCATGTTTCAACCACCCCTTATCCAATTGATAACCGTAATAAACATGTCAAAAACTTTTAGTTTTGTGAATTTTTTTTATACCAAGGAAAAACAAATTTTCAAAGCTAGTAGTTCAACAAAATTCTTTATTCCTTTGACTAGTCTTGCTTTGAAACTAAAAAAAATGGGGGTCATTGAGAAAATAATCTCTCCAACCCCACATGCATGGGGGACTCCGTGGCTTGCCCCATAAAAATAAGCCTAGGGCCCATTCTTATCAATTTCTTCTTGCCTAATAGATCTACAAGGCTTGACTTTAACATGTAGTTTAAAATTTTCAACGATCAACTTACTTTGGATATCACAATAAATTAGCAACATGCTCCTTCCTTTAAATATGCTTGCATTCCAAGCTAACAAAAGTCCCTGTGTTGTAATTATGGGAAGTGCTTTGAAGCTATTTAATTATATTTTGGATATGCAATTTCGAAAGATGATTAGAAATTGTCTCTTGATTCCAAACATCTTTTAAACTAATTAGTGGCTTCAATTCCTTCAAAATAAAAATAGATAATTCATGGTAAATAAATAGGTGGCATGTGGATTTTTCTCAAGACTTGAAAAGTAGACATTTATTTGGCCTCTATCCATTTCTCTTCCATCGTACTTGTTATCTCAAAATCTAGCAAGCCTAATGCAAAGCCTCACTAGGAAAACCTCAGCCTTATGGCAACAAGAGATGGCCATCATTGTTACCTCAACGACCTTTCTCTACTTGTTTTGTAGTGAACTAAATCATGCAAGGGAGGCTTCCCTACATAGATCACCTAAAGGATATTTGCTAAGAAGCATGTAAGGTGATGTGATGTCTAATGATTCATATAAGGTATTGGTAGAGCCTAGGAGGTTGAGATAATATTTACTAGGGTTCAAGTACTATATCCTTAGATCTCTTAAATAGACAAGAGAATTGTTATAACTTAGGATTTTAGAGATATTCAATAACATAGTATGCAATGTCATATAACAGCTAGAAGAAATAACCTTTCAAGCATAGATTTAACAAGATTATCAACTAGGCATGCAAGGTTTAAGCCAAACAAGTGAGTCTCTATGGTTCAAACATGCATAAAACAACATTAAAAGTGATCACCTCAACCCTAATTATAGGGTCTTTCCATGCAATTAATTCTATATTTTATGTTTTTTCAAGTTATTAAATGCAATCCCTGTTGAGAGGGGAAAACAAAGTAATATATCAAAGGGGAATTGTACCAAGTTTTCACCTTTTTAGAGTCGCAAAATATAACCCAATTTTGAAAAGTGTTGATTGACAATACACTTTTTTTTGGAGCATATTTTTGACACTTTATATTTTCTTATGTATTAAGTATGCACATTTTTTTAAAATGTTAATGATTTTCATGTCAATTTGAAAAGTGTTGATGCAACATCAACCCCATTTTTTTGGGCTTATTTTTGACACACTATATTTTTTTAGATATTAAGTATGGATATTTTTCTTTAAATGTTGGTGATTTTCATGCGGACTTTGAAAATGTAGGTTTTAACCCTATACAGAAATTACCTACAAACGAATTCTTAAAACAAAAAATAATCAATGGTGAGAAAATAAAACAAATATACACATAGATTGATTTTCATTATATTCCTTTCAATGTTGCCGTACATATATATATACATGTTGAAGCATTCATAAACCCCAATCCATTAACCCTGGATTAGAACACCATCATAGTTCCCTTGATCAGATCTACAAAATACCATGGACAGAAAACCATCATGCCCAAAACCATGTGCAAAACACATGCACAAAACCATAGGTAGGTCCGCCCACCTATTATAGGGTCCAAAAAAATTAATCTTGAGGCGTTTCCCTGGACCCCGTGCACGACCGCCCCCCTTACTATGCCCTGACGCAACGAACAGGAGGGGCTATAGCCCTCCTTGTCATCGCCCGCGTGTGCGACTAGTCGTGGAAATAATATAACATGCACACAATAGAAAAGCATCAATATTATTTAGGCATATTTTTTACACTTTAATTTTTTTTTTTATGTCCTAAGTATGCACATATTTTTTTAAATATTGATTATTTAACCATTTGTTCAAAACCAGAGGGGGGTGCAGTATATATGCCTTCGTAGACTTAGCAGTCAAATCATTGTGCGGAGGTGGGTCCGTTGTCCCATAAACAAGGGGGTCTCATACACCAATTTGGTGTCTCACTTGGTCATGACCTTAAAATTGGGTAATAATAATATAATTCCTCTTCTTGTTTTTCGTCCTAAGACGTTTTCTTTCTAAGGGTTTTCCAAACTTGTGTGTGTGTGTGTGTGTGTGTTTTTTTTTTTTTTTTTTTTTTTTTTTTGGCGAAGTTAAAAAAAAAACAATAAATCAATATTTTAAGGTTAATATTTTTATATATGAAATTTCCTTTCCCTTGCTTCCATTAACGACCTAGTCTCAACAGAGTTATCTCATGAATCTCTATTGCGCTGTGTAACCTAGCAACTGCTGCAGCCCCCGCACTTCTGGAGGAGGTCCTTCGCCCCATGACCTCCCCGGAGATGGATCTGGGGTCACCCACTCTTAACGTTGGAGCTTCCGCTGTGAACAATGCTCTGCCTAATGAATCTACAGCAACCTTTGCATCTCTGATAAACTCTCTGGGACCTCAACGAACAAGACCGGTCATTACCAAGTTTGTCAAAAAACTTGATTCCATTCCTGAGATCTCTCTGCCTCCCTCTCTGCCCAGGAAAGTTGAGATCTCATTAGCTGAAAAAAGATTGGTTGGACAATTTACAGGACTATGGCCTTCTCCCAAAACAGTGCAGAAATGGGTGGAAAGGAACTGGGTTCGGTTCACCCAAGGGAAAATCATGATCCGCTTCTACGGAAGGGAATACTATACCTTTCACTTTGAATACAAGAGCGACCGGGATCTCATTTTTCGAAGTGGACCTTACTTCATGGACACTAGAGGATTATATCTAAATCGCTGGACCCCTGAATTCGACCCTGAATTGGATGTCCCCAACGCAGTCCCAGTCTGGGTTAGATTACCTCATCTTCTGCTACACTGTTGGGGAGATGACTTGATGCATGCAATAGGAAATGTTGTCGGCAAATATATAGACAGGAGTGAGCCCAAAGATAATATGCAATCCTGCGCCAGGATCTGCATTGAAGTGGATCTAGGAAAGGGTCTCCCGGAAGCCGTCAAACTCAAGGTGGACAGCTGGACACATATACAACAGCTGGACTATGAGAAAATTACATTCAAATGCAAGGTATGTCACGAATACGTTCATTTTGAAAAATATATGTAGTAGAGAGAAGAGACCGAAAAAACTGTTGAAGAAAACCCAGATCCGAAATGGGAATAAGTAAAAAAAAAAAAAAAAGACGGCCTCAAAACCTCATACAGCCCCCCCCCCCCCCCCCCATCCTCCTGGATCCGCCTCCCACTCCTCTCAACCCTCTGCCTCCCTCCCTAAATCCTTCGTAGGGACCAATCCCTTTGACATCCTTTCCAAAGCATCCATCCCAATCGAGTCTCCATTCTCCTCCACCTCCACCAACCCTCTGATCTCTGCCTTCCCCCCCTCCCTTGGCTCTCCCCTCCCGCAAGGCCTCTCCTCTCAGCAAGAGGAAATTCTCCCCTCCAACCCCCTCCCCCAAATATTGGATCGTGTACTCACTCGGAATCAAACAAAATAAACTCCTTAAAACATTGAAAGCACTAAGAAAGTCGGAAGGAAATCAAGGATGAGGCTGCAGTAAAAGACATCTCCTTGGGAACACAACAGGGCCTTGAAATTTTCCTTGAAAAAGGACCAAAGAATAAAGAGAAAGTTCAGTAGACACAAAAAGGGAAGGGTCCCTCAGCCGTCAGCAATAGTAAATAATGATATATGTCTCTTGGAATTGTAGAGGGTTGGGTCACCCTCCAAAGTTAATTTTTTAAAAGACCTCATCAAAACTGAAAAACCTGACATCCTCTTAATCCAAGAGACGAAAATAAGCAGCCAAGAAATGGAAACAATAATAGCAAAATAAAAAATCTACGATGGGCAAGCAATATCAGCAATTGGTGCATCTGGAGGAATATGCACCATATGTAAAAAAGGGAAATGGCACATGCACAACCATACAAAAAAAGAGCACTGGATAAATACAAAACTGGAAAATGTAGAAAATGGTGGAAAAATCAACATATACAACATATACTCTCCTAGTCATTACAAGGATAAAGAGACTTGTTGGCAAACCTTAAGAGACATCAAAATGGAGGACTTTGAAGAAAATCTCATGGTGGGAGGAGATTTAAATCTCATCCTTAAAGCAGAAGAAAAAAGAGGAGGGAAGTTCCTGCCTGATCCAAATAGAGATATCTTAGAAGAGATAATAGAGCAGTGCAACCTCCTTAACTTCCCACCAAAAAATGGCAAATACACTTGGGATAATAGAAGAATAGGAAAAGAAAATATCAAAGAAAGACTAGATCGGATCCTCATCAGAGATAAAATGATGGTAAACTACAGCAGAGCCTCCTATAGAATCATCCCCTATGCAGCTTCAGATCACAAACTAGTTCTAATAGAACTTGGAATGGTTGAAAACTATGGTCCTCTTCCTTTTAGATATAACCAGCTTTGGGGCAGTAGTGAAGAAGCCAGCCGGGAGGTAGAAAATGTGTGGGGGGGAAACATTAGTGGATCGCCAACTTTCATTTGGGAATCAAAGATAAAAGAAACAAAATTCAAACTGAAATATTGGGCTAGAAGCAGCTACTAGGAGCCAAACAAAGAGAAGGAGACTCTAAAAAATGAATTAATAAAAAATTCAAGAGAATCTCGAAAACAATGATAACACTATTGAGAATCAAGCAAAGGAAAAAGAAGTGCAATGGAAAATCTACGGAAATAACTGGTAGGAAGAGGAGACTTGGAGGTTGAAATCTAGGCAGATCTAGATGCAAGTTGGGGACAAAAATACAACCTTTTTCCATAATTCTGCTCAAACAAGGTTGATAAAGAATAACATAGAAAAAATTACAGGGGAATATGGGCAAGAAGTAAAAGGGCAAGAAGAAATTAAAAAGGAGGCATTTAACCACTTTAAATCCCTCCTATCTGTAGTGGATAGTCAAGCAAACCTAAAAGAATTTATGAAGCACATCCCAAGGATAATTGATGATGAAACAAACATCTCTCTCACAAAATAAGTCACAGAAGAAGAAGTTAAGGTAGCAGTTTGGAGTCTTCAGCCAGATAAGGCTCCGAGCCCAAATGGTTTCCCCATTGCCTTCTACCGCACCTTCTGGCAATTCATCAAAAAAGACTAACTGAAAATGACCATATATGTAATGAGGAAAAGAAAAATCGGGGGATACACAAATTCCACTTTCTTGGCCCTTATCCCAAAGACCCCCGCCCCTCTTCCCTAAACAGATTTCGGCTAATCTCCCTCTGTAATGCCTCTTACAATATCATCTCCAAAATAATTGCTGGAAGGCTTAAACCTCTCCTCCTCTCCCTCATTTCAGAAAACCAAGGTGTCTTTGTTCCCAACTGATAGATTGTCAACAACATTATTCTTGTACAAGAAGCTCTTCACACTAGCCTCATTAAAAATGAAAAAGGGTTCATCCTTAAAATGGACATGGAAAATGCCTTTGATAGAGTAAACCTCCCTTTCCTCACTACTGTCCTTAAAAGATTTGGTTTCTCTGAATATTTTGTTGAAGTAATTCAAGCCTGCATAACCGGCCCTTGGATAGCTCCCCTTGTAAATGGAAGGTCGTGCAATTTTTTTCAAATCTCAAGAGGACTTAGACAGGGCTGCCCTTTGTCCCCATTTATATATATTCTCATGGCAGACTCTCTAAGTCAGAAATTAGAACACAGCCGAAGAAATTCCACCTTAATTGGCCTCTCCATTAGCAGTGGAACTAAAATAATAAATCACTCCTTGTTCACTAATGACACTCTTCTTCTGGGCAGAGCCTCAAGCATTGTCGCAAGAAGATTCAAAAACATTCTTGATAATTTCATGGAGGTCTCTAGCGGTTTGGTCAACAATGGTAAAAGTTGTATATACAGCTGGAACACTTCCACAAGAACTCTACAATGGATCTCTCAAATTCGGAATATCCCTTATCAAAATAATTGGGATCATTTCCAATATCTTGGGCTGCCCATAATCAAGAAAAATATGAAGACTAAAATCTGGTGCAAATACACTGTGAAAATGAAAGTGAAAATCCAAGCACAGGGCATGCTCTGGTTTAATCAAGCTGGAAGAATTATCCTTATAAAATCCATCTTGGCAGCTCTTCCATTATATCAGTTGGCACTCATTGCGGCTCCTACAAGCATCCACAAACAAATAGAATTAATAATCAGAAGCTTTCTTTGGCAAGGTGGGAAAAGAGAAAGGAAAAAATTCAGTCTAATAAATTGGAAACAAGTGACAGCTCCATACAAAAATGGAGGACTCTCCTTAAAATTGCCAGGGATAATGAATATGGCTTTAAGAGGCAAGATTGCCTGGAGATTCTTAACAGGGGAAAAATTATGGTGGAAGGCAGCACTTGAGGCAAAATACCTCAACGCAACAAGAATTTCAATATTAGAGAAAAAACCTCCAACCAGACCAAGCACTCAAATTTGGAAAGAAATCTCTGAAGCAACCCAATTAATCAAGGAACACGTCTCCATGGGGCTAGGGAATGGGAAACAAATAAATATATGGAAGGATAGCATTATGGGACATCCATCCCTAGGCAACAACTCAGGCATTGTAGAACTAAAAAGATGGATGATAAGGGAAGGATTTCAAAAATTGGAAGACACTTCAGACTGGCATATGAATGGAGACTGGAAGCATTGGGCCAAACCAAACCTGCCCAATGATCTTATAGCTTAGTGGAATCTTATGACCTCTCTTCTTGCCGGAGTAGCCCCAATAGACAAAAATTCTAAAGATGCCTACTACTGAATTCCAATGGGAGGAGAATACTCAGTGAGGACTGGATATCAAAAAATCCAAGAGGAACAGAGGCAGCATGAGTGGCAATGCTGGAGATCAGCTTGGAAGATTGAATCCTTACCAAAATAAAATAAAAAATAAAAAAAGTTATGTGGACTATATTGCACAATAGATCACTAACAACAGAAAATCTAAAGAAGAGAGGAATTTGTGGACCCTCACAATGTCCCCTTTGCAAGAAGGTAGAGGAAACAATCCAGTATCTCTTCTTGGAGTGCCCCTTTTCAAGAAGTTGTTGGAAGGCGATGATGACACCCATTGAAGTAAATATGAATTTCAATCTATCTATAAATCAGTTTGTGAGCAAATGAAAAAGCATATACCCTCATTCCTTCAAGAATAAACTAACAATGCAACGATTCTGGAACAACTTGCCATCTTTCCTTTGTTGGCAAATTTGGCTACCTCGAAATGGGGTAATATTCAAAAACAAAGTCCCTTCAGTCAATACAACAACATCAAAGGCTTGGGGGATGATGATAGAATTCTTCTCAGCAAAAGGGATACAAGGTTTAAATATGGCTTATCTACAAGAGGATGAAAGAAGTTGGTTCAACTTCATTGACAACAAGATCAATCATGGCTTTCAGCAAAGAAACACAAAGGTGCAACAAAAATGAAAAATCCGAAAGACAGAATCTGAGTTTCAATCCTAGGTACTCTCCCTCAACAGTGTCTGCCTCTTCTTTGATGGGGCTTCAAAGAAAAACGCAGGTAAAGCTGGGTCTGGAGGACTCATAATTCTCCAAGACAAAACAATTCAGATACCATACAATTGGGGGTTGGGACAAATGACAAACAATAAAGCAGAGGCGTATGGTCTTTTATTAGGCCTCAAAAGCCTTAAGGAGAAAAAAATAAATGAGGCCATTGTCTTTGGAGACTCCTCACCCATAATCCATGCAATGATCAACAAGTCTCTTCCCAAAAATGCAGGCCTCAATCAAATTTTAAGCAGAGCTCAAAAGCTAGCAAAGCACATAGGCAAGATAGACTACTTCCACATCTTGAGAAAGAATAATAAGCATACAGATTCACAAGAAAACGAAGGAGTCAATAGAAATATTGGACAAGCCAAAATTAGGGAAAATATATCTCAAATTCCCATCCCATGAACCTCGTTACATCTTCTCTGATGACTAAGTACAACCATCTCATCGCAGGCCAGAATACCAAGAGATATTTCAAGATCATAATCAATCTCTCATCCCAGCAAATGTCCAAACAACAAATCAAGCACGATCTCAGTGAGATACATCAAATCTCTGTGCGAAGTACTCCCTTATCCCATAGTGCACAACCTCTCGCGACCCCTCTGCACCTTGATCTATCTCAGCGAGGCTATAAGAATGGTAGACTAGTATGGATTTCCATAGACTCTGAAAAACCTTGGAATTACATTACGCAACATCTTCATATCACTGCGGCCCTCCCTTATTTTGGCTCGTGCCTCTCTTGCCTGAAGCAGTGGACTCCTTTGAATTTTTTCATTGCCCTCTTGCATTCTTCGTTGCCTCATCCCACCTCTCATTCCTCCCCCTTAATTGGCTCCCCATCATCGCATTACTTTCTGCCTTATCCCAATAGCTCTTTCCCATCTCCTCTCATCCATATTTTCTCCATCAAAAAAGAAGCAACACAGCATCAAAAAAACAGAGTTATCTTCTCATAAAACTTGGAAAAGTGGGAAGTAGCACCAACAATAATAGAAACAGCAAGTAGTGAGGAAATCAACCCAAGTGAAAGAAATTCTCTTTAGCAAATGGATCCCCTGGAAGATAGACAACACCCTTGCTCCTTCTACAAATCACATCGAGTAGTGATTGAAAGCTTAAAGAATCAAATCCAGCAAGATAAGGAACGCTCCAAATTAGAGGTGGCTTATATTCGATCTCAGTGGAAAACGTGCAGTGAGGACATGAGGGAAGTCAAAAATCGTTGCAGCCACCTAGAAGAATCCCTCAAATTCATAAAAGAAGCACTCAACAAGAAATCAGAGCAATGCTCTACTTCTCAGGATCAAGGAAGTAGATATAGAGGAAGTGAAAACACCGTCAACAAATGACTCTTTAGAATCTCTGAACCCTCATGTTTTTGTTTAAAAACGCATCAATATATCTAGTTTTACAATGAAAGTCAAATGCATTTTGTTATTAGATCATTTTGTTAAGCATTACAGTACAAGTGTAATAGTCACTATCTCCAAGAGAAGGGAAAAAAATAGCAACTCAAGCAGCAAATATAATGTAATGGTCCCCAAACAGATTTCACTCTGCACAAAAATTGGGAAAATTTGGTACTGAGGAACTTCTTCTCCTCACTCTTTTTCAGAAAATATAACATAATCGAATTTGTTTGAAAAAAAAAATTAAAATAAAAATAAAAATATATATATATATATATATATATATATATATATATATATATATATATATATATATATATATAATTAATACTTTAATATACATAAAATAGTTGTCACTAAAAAAATTAACATTCAATAAAAAAAATACACATTTTGCATATAAATATAATTAAAAAATACTTATTTCAAAACCTTTTGACTTAAAATTATATTATATGTTAAATAAATGATTTAAAAAAAAAAGAGACAAATTTTATGAATTTTATATAAAAAATGATGAGATTTGAAATTATTTTTTATTCAAAATAAAATGATGATAATAAAAATTTAAGTAAAAAAAAAAAACATAAAAATATAATTGAAAATTTAAAACATTAAAAATAAAATAAAATAAAACAAAACATGAAAAAGGAAAATATTATTAAAAAAGAAAAAAAAACAATTATAAAAATCATTTAAAAGAAAATGGTACCTCGCCCAGCCGCCCAAGGGGTCATAAGCCAGGGTGGCAGGAGCTGCCTCGCCCGCGGTTAGATATGGGTACCATTTGTTTTAATGTTTTTTAATAGTGTTTTATTTTTATTTTTAATTTATTTTATTCTTTTTATTATTGTATTGTTTTTATTATTACTACAATTTTTTATTATTATTTTTCGTTTTTTTTTAATTTAATTAAAATTTATTCGAATATTTTGTTTATTTATTTTAATGGTTTTTTTAATTATACAGTTAAGCATTATTATTATTTTTTTTGGTTTATATATATATATATTATTTTTTAAATTATTTTGTTTATTTATTTTAATGGTTTTTTTTAATTATCCAATTAAATATTATTTATTTGTTTTTCTGTGTTAATATATATATATATATATATATATATATATATATATATATATTAGTTTTTTTGAAATTGTTGTGTGTGAGAATTTTATTTGTTTTTTGTGTTAATATATATATTATTTTTTGTGAAATTGTTGTGTGAGAATTCTGGGAGAAGCGATGGCGTGCAATGCTAGGGCAATTTTGCATTCTGAAACAAAATGGCTCGTCGCCAGGTTCGAACCCGAGCTTGTTTGGAAAGAGTACCTCGTACAATCTAGGTTATAGATCGGACCCAGATACACCCAATACCCAGATCAAGTTTCTCACTGTCTTACCTTTGAATTTCGGTCCCAGGATTCTCGTCGGCGATCTGCAACAGTCACTCACCACGGGGTCTGGACATGTTGCTTATCGAAACGATGGGTGAGACTGGTGTGTTGGGGAATCGATAACAAGTCGCGGCCAAATCTCTTTACTCGTGCAGGGATTCTTGTCAAAACCCACCTTCATCATATGTTTTATGCAATCCGAATGGCGTCGATCAGATCGATTATCTCATCAACCTGATTCTGTCGCAGTAGCAGATTTGCCACGCCCGGATCTGGAACTAGATAGACTGAAAAAGGGTTATTTTTACATCTATCCTGACGGGTCGTTTTATCTCCGCCCAGATCTGGGCAATAGTATGGAGCTTCCGCGTTTTTTTTTGCATCTTCGTGGGTCTTCTGGTAGAGAAGGATGAGAGTCCAGTGAATACAATCACTTGGTAGCCTTGAATGTGATTTATGGGAAACCCTTGTTACAACATGAGAAACTATCCGTCGAAAAAAATATAAGGATGGATTTGGTTGGACAATCCCCTAATCTGGTAGAAGGGGTGTCGATTCAAATTTTTATTAATACGTCGAGAGGGAAATCGGTGTGTATGAGGGTTTAGAGCATGGATCGGGTTCAAGACCTTAAGCACAATATGCATAAACACCTGGGTATATCAACCAAACTCCAAAATTTGATCCATGAGGGGAAATTAATGCAAGAAAGCTTCAAGTTGCAGGTTTATGGCATTAAATCTCATTCAATTGTCATTCTAAACATGAGACTTTTTGGAGGTTGCCGTGGATCCAGTTCCAAAGGCCGAACCTCCTTCGAGGATGCAGTTAAAGGGAAAATGGATTCACAAAAAAAATTAGAACAAACTCGCAATCTCTTTGGTCCCTATATCGTGGAGCAAATGCATCAGATGCATCAGGTGTCGGCATTAACAATCAACTTATCTGGTAAATGCACTTTAATCTGAGTTGCACATAAAAGAAGTCATATGTCAATGGTTTCTAGTCCAAACTAAAAAGTTTAAATCAATGGATTTTCTCTTCTTGGACAAAAAATTGTGATATTTACCTATGTCTTAAGGGTGTTTTTATTGTAAATTTTGATACAGTAAAATATCTGGGATATGTAATTCATGAGGGACCATGGTTTTGGGGAATGTGTATCTATTCATGACACCTTGGTTCCTGGGATTTGATGCAAATACCATCCTGGTTTCTAAAATTCCAGTGTGGGTCAAATTACATAACCTACCCCGGCATTTTTGGCATCCAAAAGTATTAGAAGAAATAGGAAATTTGTTGGGGAAATTCCTAAAAATAAGTGCAAATAGAAAAGACATTTTCACTTTTGCCATAATTTGTGTGGAGATCGACCTTAGTAAAGGTTTCCTGACAATATTACTCTAATTCAAAACAAGTTGCACTGGTCCTAGTCCCTTGATTATGAGAACACAGTGTTTCATTGTCGTATATGTCTTCAAACAGAGTATCTTCAAAATTATTTCCCTCGAGCAAAAAAGGATCCCAAAAGGCAGAAGCGACAAACTCAAAAGCAAAAGGTTGATGACAAAGTAGAATATGAAGAAATCCCAAACAACAACTCAAATAATAATGATCAGAATACCCATTTTTGTTTTGTTTTGCATTTTTCATTTTTATTTATCTATATATTTATTTATAATTTTTTATTTTATTTTTCTCGGGTTCTATGTCGATCATCGACTAGCAATTGGATCCCATTATGTGTCAATTTCATGGTTGGTTTTTAAGTTTTCATTGCAATGGATCAAGTTCACCTACAGTGCATATCAATTTGATGGTTGATTTTTTATTGTTTGTTGTAATGTGTCAAATTGTTTTAGACTAAGATTTTAAAATAACTATAGCTTTAGCACTTAAAAAATAAATTACTCTTGGTATAATTACTTTTTCATTCAAGTGTTCATTTTTAAATGATTTTTAGTCATATAATTTGTCCATGATGTCATGGTTGAAATATGTTGAAAACTTAAGGTTTTTTGTAGTTATAATCTTTGGCTTTAATTCCATGGTTGAAAAAATTGTCATAATTTTAAAGTTTTTATGAGTCATGATATTTTATCCCACATGTGTTATGGTTGTAAACAATTATAAGTATTTTATCTTTAGCGTCGTGGCTAAAAATGATTGTAATCTTAAGGCTTTTGAGAGATGGGATATTTATCTTTAATGTCATGCCTGAAAATTGTTGGAATTTTAAGGTTTTTCAGAGTCATGATATTTTATTTTTAACGTCTTTTCTAAAAAATGTTGAAAATTTACCCCATAGAAGAAAAATAAAAGTTATTCCAACATTCAACGCTTTTCATTTTCAGAGTTTTTTTAGACAAACTTTTTTTGTAAGCTTGGTAGGATTACATTTTCTTCATGTCCAATATATCACCCCGATTGGAGCGAGGAAATGAACCAATGACTTCACATCAAGGAGTTCCTTAATACAACACCCGATCACTGTCTATCAGAGACCCCGTAGACTTGCACAAAAAAAAAATGGTTTTTATTGTCATTTTTAAAAAATGTTGAAAATTTACACACACACACACACACACACACACACACACACACACACACACACAAAAAAAAAAAAAAAGAAGAAGAAGAAGAAGAAGAAGAAGAAGTTTTCACTATCATTTTTAAAAAATGTTGAAAATTTACACAAAAAAATGTTGATGCAACATCAACACTTTTCGTTTTCGTGCAGTTTTTTCATGTTTTTTGGGGGTTTTTTTGCTAGAGTTTTTGTTTTGAGGTTACAATTCCCGTTTGATAGGTTACTTGTTGAAATGACTCATCAAGTGAATTTACTATTTAACACAATTTCAAGGAAAACCCTAACCCTCGATACACATAAATTATAGACAATAGGTATAGAGACAAGGTTGATAAACACCTACTAGTCTAGTGCCTTGATATATTTGGGAAATGGAGTCTTTTAGGGCAAATTCTATGAAGATGGCCTTGATCAAGAGGGTGAGAGAGCAAAAGTCTCTTTTACAAACCCTGTCGACTTCCTTGAATGGGAGATTTTAAGTTCAAGAGATGCAAATATAAGAGTTCTCTTGAAGAATTAAAAGAAAACACTTTTAAATACCATGAAAAAATAAAAAATCCAAGATAAATATAGCCATTTTAACATGTCTCACATGGAAACCCTAATTCACATACTATAACATACAAAAATGGAAAAGAAGATAAAAGATAAACTTACAATATTCCATTAGAATCTCTTCATTTTATCCCAAAAAAGCCTTCTTGTGCAAAAATCCTCCTCAAAACACAATTTCCTCCATAAGCTTATATTGTGGCCAAGTAGAAAAGAAGACAAGAGCAAGTGTGCATTTTTCTAAAGAAGAACGAGTGTGGTGAATGATGATGACGAGTAAGTAAGTGAGACTCTCCTCTATTTATATGAGGGTGAGCAAGTCACACTTTGCTAATTTTACAAGAAAAAACGATAAAATAAGTTTACTTGAGCATTCAACTAGGTCAAAGGTCACAAGCTCATCTTGAGATGACTTTAAAACACAACAATGTGCAAAAAATAACCCACATGTGTGGGAGAAAAATGATCTTCACCATAACATCGTCCTCCAAAATGGGAAATAATGCATAAAGTAAGTAAGGCAATGGTTTTAGAGTGCTCCTCACTCCAAGAAAACCTCAAAGTGCATGTGTGCATCTCTAAGAGACACCACCTTCACCATGATGTCATTTGAAGACATCACCCTTCCCAAGCATGTAGGGGTGATCTAACACCATCTAGGGCAAAAATTAACATCAAGGAAGAATGTGTGAATCCTCCCAAGTCATATCAATGACAACCATCCTCATTCAAGCTCAGAAACAAGGCATCGTCCATCAAATAAGGTCAAGGCCAACCTGGGGCCATATTGAGTCCATCTTGGCACATTGATGCCCAAGGTTTCAAGCCTGATATTTCAGCATCTAGAGGCACATAAATAGGTGTAAAAGCATGTGGAAGCTACTTAAGACACAATGATCATATATGGAGGGGCAACGTTGGGGCCACAAAGTCATATTTACTCTTAGAATGGGGAAAAAATACCCCCTCAAAGGTGCTAAAGAAGAGTCAAGTTATCCCTCTAGAGATCTTTGCTACATGTGTGATGCCACTTGAAAAAAAACCTCTCAAGATAAAGGGAGATCAACTTCACTGGGGACATAAAACCATTATGGCATCACAATAGACCATATCTAATGTTATGGGCACAAAAATACTTCACACAAAACTCACCTTCAAATATATAACTAGCTTAGGACCTATAAACAAGTTACTTCACTTATGTTATGGTTGATCAAATCAACAACCCTATTAGGCGTTGCCAACTCCCAAGGAAGTGACATGTTCCAGATTGGCCCATCAAACCATAGGTGTGTGTGATATGGTGGTCATGGGGTGGGAATATTTTAAGGAAGGCACCATATCTATTATACCAACTAATGGGGGTCCAACATCCAAAGTGTGATTATGTAAGGATGAAGCAATCATGGTGGCATGAGTTACCCCTTTCTTCAACTTGTTTTTTTTTTCCATCCCTCTAGCGAAGATTTTTTTTTCCTCGGAGAAGCACACCTTTTACTTTAATGATTTCTCTTTATTTGGTGCATAAATTAGGAGCCCAAGATTTCATTATGTTTTTTCCAATACTCCTTTAAGATGTAGTAGTTTCTTTCTCATTAGATTTGGGAGTTTCAAGAGTTTATTTATTTTATATTAAGCATTGAATGTTAGAGGAATACGGTGATGGTTAATGAGGAGGTTAGAGCTCATGTTAGGCTTTTACCTGCATGTTAAATATGTCCGAACCATTTTTTGCATTATATATTTTCTTTCCATTATGGCTTCATATTCTTTTATCACTCTTTTAGCTGCATCAACCTATGGGGCCAAGTTTCCAGGCCTTGACTCAAGGATTTGGATATGAGGTGCCAATCCAATGGCCAATTACTATCAACCTAATGAATGTGTATATACAATTGGGGGAGATGTAAAGTGACAAGTATGGATTACTCCAAATATGATATATTAATATGCCTCCCCATTCATGCCCTTCCTAAACCCAAAGGTCCTAGATGGGGTCCCATTGGACTGCAGTTAAAGATTAACATCCTAGGTGAAGTGTGGGAACAATGATACAATCAAGAGCATTAATCATCAATTTTCCCCATGATTCATATTAATATTCCCATAGAATTTAATGAAAGCACACAATTTCTACAATGGTTAGAGTACTTGTTGATAGATCACCCACCTTCCTTCAAGAAGCATGCCAGATGAGAGGCAACAGTAACTGGTACAATGGGTGAAGAATTCTGGCATGATGCTTTATATTGAAAATTACAAGTTGTTGGCTAGTGTATTGTCAAATTAAGAGAAAAAAACTTTCTCCTATGGGTGACCCACTTTTGGTGGGTAATAGGAAATTCCATATGAGAGCTTTGTTTTTAACAATGAACCACAAGAAAATTTTGATTTCAAAGGAAAATTGCTTTTCCAAAGCAACATCCACCACTATTGGACCTTGTAAACTCTCTCATTCTCGTATAAAATCTTATACCTTAACCTTTAACCTAGGTCTATAAACTCTTAGGATTTGGATTTTGGATTAGACCATCTCATTTGTTGAGTGCTTGATAGACTCTTTGTGCCTTCAAAGAGCACTCTTAACCTCCTAGATATTTTTGTAACCCATGAATACTAATTCCATAAATAAATAGCTAAGGGTAGTAAAGTTGAAGCCAAAGTAACCAAGGTTATTACTAGCATACAAAGGAAGTTCTGGGCTCCATAGTCCAAGAAAGAAAGTCATTAGGATATTTTAGTTCCAGATATTTTTGGAACCTAAATTGAGATTTCCAATAGATCCAATCCAAAGCATAACCAAATTGATGTATCCCAAACCTATAAAGACCAATTCATAGGTAAGCAAAACTCAATCTATAATAATATAAAGTGAATCAAAGAAGTGGGCACAACGAAGGAAGAGCGGAAAACATTGCATGAAAACTTTGACATGATCCATAACTATAACCCAAAACTAGCTTCCAAATTGAAAAATCGAAATGCAACCCAAAAGGCAAAGAAATATAGATATTATCAACTAAAAATTACCCAAAAGTCATGAACTGTAAACCAAAATCCCAATATACTAATGAAATAATCAAATGAGCTCTCACCATCTCGGTTTAATTTTGATTAAGGATTCCAGAGCTGCATTGAACTTTAGCCTGGGCCTCATCAATAATGGCATCTCACCAACAAGAAAACATACAAAGGGAAACAAAGGACATGACAATTTTTAATTATCACATTTAGCCGATATGAGGTTGGGTCTTTTCATATCCCATCCCCACTCTTGAACACTAATATGTGAGTTGTTGAAATATGTATTGTTTAACGAAGATGTGGCTTGAATTCAAAGTTTAAAGACTTAAGGGATGAACAAAGAAGGTGGCTTCCTTGGCTAACTACTTAGTCTGGGAGTTAAGTTCTTACAAAACTTGATAGAATGAGGCCCTACTCAGAGAATTGACTTCCTTGTTGATACATGCAATGATAGAGGCTAGCTTATTATTTGTTTGATTTGTGTTCAAAACTATCATTTTGATAATGAAACTTTAGTTCTTAGTGATGCTCAAAGATTTTATGTTGGATTCGTTTGCGAGGAGGATGTCTTCAAGAAGAGCTTAGGCCTCTAATTATTTATTTGTGGATGTTCCTAGTCCCCATGCAAAAGTGTTCAATTTTGAACATGATCGTAGCGTAGGACAGATGCAGAGATCCATATAAGCCCATTTAACTTTCATTTATTTCCATTAATTATCTCATAACTCAAAACTGAAGAAAGAACATAAACAATGAAAGCAGAAGACAAACCAAGACAAGATAAAACGTGTATATGGCTCAAGCCAGGGAAAAACCCAAAGATGGGGAAAACCCTTTATAAATTCTTCTTATTATAGATGTCAAATGTTCAATGGAGAGAGACAGAGAGAGAGAGTACAATAACATTAAATTTCCAATTCAATATCCAAAAAAAATTCCCTCAAGTCCAATCAATCTAAAATTCTGATGCATTAAGGGTTGGAGATATCTTCTTTGGAATTCTGAATACTGCTTAAGGTAAAACACAATTAGGTTATAACACTTGTACACACCAAATAGTCCTTAATTTGACTACGACATCCTTGCATATGAACCTTCCATCATAACTTTGTCTTCTTCTAGGCATCAGGAACGAACCATACAACCCATTTTTCAAGAATGACAGACAATGGCCTCCTACTGAGACTCCTGAAATGAGGATCAAGGTTGTTCCTTGGATGAAGATGGCCCTATCAAGTGCGGTCTGCTTGTCGGAGGGATATTCCATGAGCATCATGACCAAGACAATGTGAGACAACCCTTAAACAGTGCGAAAGCTTTGCCCCAAATTTGGACTTGCAAGGGTGACTGAATAAGCCCCATCTCAAGTCATAAAAGAGCCTAGAAAACTTTGGTTAACTAGCCCATGGAATACGACCCATCAAGGAAACTAGGACAATGCTGACCATGCCCTAATCACTTTTGCTTGGAGACTTAATTCTGTTGCGGCCATTTCAAAGCAAAGAACGATCTATGAATGATGTGAGTGATGATGATGAAGGTTATCTTTATATACAAGATGGAGGGAAGGCCAACCTTAAAATTTGGAGGCAATTTTGAAATTTTAAATTTTCGATTTTTCCCGCGTAAACAAAAACATAACTTATAGAATTTCTTTTTGAATAAATAAATATTTTCCTTGACCAAATTTGATGATCTTTAGATCGATTTTGGTCCGCTTGAAAATAGGAATTCTATGGGATTATTATCTCCATCAATTGAGCATACCAAAGTGGAATGTGGCCCTAGTTTCCTTTAACAGTCCCTCTCAACTAAGGATAATTCCATCTGCTGCCATAGATCATCATGCTATCCTGCCATCATGAACCATATTTGTCTTCTCTGCTCTGATATACTTTGCTCTACTGAACATTGATGTGAATAATAAAGAATAATTTATCGAGAGTGAGTCACAAGACCTTGCCACTCTCCACTAACAAAAGTCAGTCTAGAGGTAGAACCTCAATTGATCCCAAATCAAGTGATAAACGCCATGCATCCTAGCATAGGGAGTACGATAGTATGTGATGCATCCATCGGTAATGTCATGGTCCCTAACCACTTTTCCCAACCCATTGTCCAGATGAGAGGTACTTCCCATGTGTCCCAGACTACATGCGTAGGATGATGCAGGAATACCAACAAGGAAAGAATATATCACATCCTGCACAAGATCACATGTAGGGAAAGGAAGAACCACATCCTACAAACACACATCAAAGTCATATGTAGGGAAAGGATGAACCACCTCCTATATGCATGCAAAAACCATCAATAGTAGGAAGAATCCTACACACAGGGAAAGGAAGAACCACGTCCCACTAACATGTCAATCATCAATCACAGAGAATGATCTGTTAATTCAGATTGTCATTGATGTCAATATGACTTTGACTAAGATGAAGGCTGCACTATGACATATCACTGCATTATTATATGATGACATTGTTGATACATGATGCTACATGGCATTAATAACAATGAAGAAACCAAAGAATGTAGAAGCCAAACATTCCTCTTACTGTTCCAATCTTTTGATACATAAAATTAAAGGACGTCACAAAGAAAATTATGTTTATGTCATCTTGGAGGCAGTATCACAATGAGTCCTAGACCATCTGAAAGAGGAATTTTTCCTTTTTCCAATGAGCCTTTACTTGCCCTGAAACTCCCAGCAGTTTGTGAGATATTGAATTTTCAAGTTTAAGAAAATATATTTTTTATCTAGCTGACCTACACTCACAGTTTCATGTCGGCCTCCCTCCAAAAGACATGACACTTCATTCCAGTTGAAAATCACTATAAATATACGTCTGGAACTTCATTTTCAAATTATCAATTCGGTGAAGAGATCGTAGAGATATAAAAAAATTCACAAGTCGTGAACTTAGAAGCACCGAGGAGGATTTTTAAAGAAATATTTGCTTGGGTTAAAATCTGAATTGATCATCTATATAGCTCGGACTTGTAGCTGTCTCAGACCTGTGATAAGAAGTATGCTCAGATCATTTGAGGACAAAGGTATAACCTACCATAGAACTCATGATATTCACTTCAGACCTTTTATTATTATAGCCTAGAACCTACCACAGAAGTCAGACTTGTTGAATTTAAGGCTCAGCTCAGATTGGAGGTCAGTTAGCTCGGATTGGAGGACAATTAGGACAGTCAGCTCAGATCACATGTCTCGGACCTGTGGTATCAATAGTTCAGACCTTCTACACCTGCGATCATACAACAGTGCCTTGGATTGGGGCAAAGGTTGGAGCTCGGTTGCAACCTAGGTTGGAGCTCGGACCTGTGGTGTATTGCCTCGGACCTGTGGTATTGTCTCCTGCCTATGGAGTATTGCCTAAGAATTGTTTTATCTTTCACCTGTCTGTTGGGTGCCTCTTTGAAGCTTAGATTAGTGAAGACTTTAGAAGAACTGTCACCTATTATGATTCTGATCTGTGACTTGGCTTGAACCTGTGACATTGTTTATGAAGCTCAGACCTGTGGTGACTTGTAACCTCTGGACAATAAAGAACTTATGAAGAATTGAAGGCTTGAATGGTGATGAGTTGGAGACATGAAATATTAAATAATCTATGATTTTGAGCAATGAAGTGGAAAAGTCTTAGACAATGAAGACAACAGTATTGATGGATTAATTGAAGGCCAGTGATGAAGACAAGTGGACAGTGAAGTCAGTGAAGAATTTTGGAAGAAATAATACAGTGATGAATATGTCAAGAACATTCAAGTAAGCACTATTCACATTCTCTATTAAACCAAGCAAAGAAGGATTGGTGTCCTTGCAGTAGGAGCTCCTAAACACAAGGTTGGTGCCTTTGGCAGATAGGTTCAAAGCCCTAGAGGTCAGAGCCTCATCAAAGTCCAAGTTGGTGCTTGGCAACAGGTTGGTGCCTGTTTCATTAAAATGGTTGGTGCCCTCACTCATCTATTGTATGCTATTATTAGAAAGGGAATTGAAATTCTCATTAGTCCTTAATATTATCATTATACACCTCTTTGTCTTTAATTGTGAAGAATCTAACTGGCATTAATTAACAATTGAAAATAAATATTGATTCACCCCCCTCTCAGTATTTCCAAGAATTGGTTTCAGAGCCAGCTTCTTCATTGTCAGCCTAACAATTGGAAGAAGGATTCTTAGGCACAATGAAGAACATGGAAGCAACAGGGAAATTGCCTATATTTGATGGAACAAACTTTAGTTTTTGGAAAAAGAGGATGTCCTACTATCTAATGTCTCTTGGTCCTAAAGCATGGCACTCTGTTTTGGATGGATACAAAGCTCCCGCTAGTCTTCCAACTGATCAAGATGAAAGAAGAGCCTACATTGCTAATGCCAAAGCTTTAAATTCCATCATTGGGGGAATTACTGATTCTGAATTTACGGAAGTCATGGATTATGACTCAGCCAAAGAAGTATGGGATAAGTTGGTTTCTCTATATGATGGGGACTCCAAAGTTAAGAAGGAAAAGCTTCAAACCTATAGAAGACAATTCAAGAGTCTGAAAATGGATGATGAAGAAGATATTGCTACATACTTCCTCCGAGTAGCTGAAGTAGTTAACTCTCTTAAAGGACTAGGAGAAAATATTGAAGAAAGCACCATTGTTCAAAAAATCCAGAGATCGCTTCCTGACAAATTTGACTCCAAAGTAAGTGCCATAGAAGAAATGAAGGACCTAGATACTCTCAAGATGGATGAACTTCATGGAATTTTTATTGCCTATGAGATGAGGAAAGGGAGCCCAAATTTCAAAGAAGCAGCTTTCAAAGCCTCAAGATCTAGAAAAGAAGGAAAAGGATGGAATTGTAACAACGATGAATCTGATATTGAAAACGAGTTAGCTCAATTTGTACGAAGACTAAAAAGGGGATCTAAGCTAAAAGGTAAGTACCCTCTTATTTGTTTCAATTGTGGAAGAATAGGTCATTATGCTGCAAAATATCCTCATAAACATGATAGTGATGATGAAAAGGACTCTAAAAGAATGATGTACAAAAAGAAAGGGTTTAATAGGAATAAATTATTCTCCAAACAAGATGAGTCTGATGAAGATGAATTTGTAGTCATAAAAAAGAAATCAACTAGAAATGTGCGTCATTACAAAGAAAGTGATGATGAATCAGACGAGGAAAGTAATTACGTTGGAAGCAAAGAAACGTTATTCATGGCATTTACAAATGATGATGACTTAGAATTAGAAGATGAAATATACATGGATAGTTTGCTAATGAGTGCCATTGAAGAAAATGAGAATCTACAAAAGAAGATAATTTCTCTCAAAATAGAAAGAGAGGAAGCAAAAAGAAGGGAAGACTTCTTGAACATTAAGCTAAAAGAGAAGGATGATATCTGTGAAAAACGTGAAGCTGAAATAATATCTCTAAGAACGAAATTAGAGAAATTTAAAAGGAGTTGGCAAAGATCTCTAGCTCTTGACAACATTCTTAATACTCAAAAACCTCAACATGACAAGTCTAGAATTCGTTTCAAAGGAGAATCATCAAGTACAAAGAATAATGCCAGAAGTTATGTTGATGTACTCTCTTGCCATCCAAAAGAAGAAAAGTCATCTTGTCAAGAGCAAAGTCCCATCTCAAAACCAAGAATTGAATAAAGAGCAACTCCAAGGAAGAATGTTGGTTCAAGCTATGGATACTATAATAGGTATCAAACTATTTTTCTTGGGCATTGTTACAATTGTAAAAACTTTGGGCATCAAGCTAAGCATTGCAAGGCTCATAAGAATGAAACACCGAGATTGAATGATCAAACAAACCAACTACGTGATCCTAAAGAGCAAGGACAAATCAAAACTTACAATTCCTTTGATCCGTTAGCTAAGTTTGATCCATCTTGCTCATTATGTGATAATTATGATCATAATGAACAAAATTGCCCTCTCAAAAGGGAGAAAGCTAAAAATCTCAAAATTGATAAATGTGGCCTAGCTCTATGTGTTCATAGTGAAGAAAATCATTGGTTCATGGATAGTGGATGCTCAAGACATATGACAGGTGACCAAAATAAGTTCATCTCATTAAATAAGAAAAATGGAAATGTATCCTTTGGAAGTGGATCCGCTAAAATCACTGGAAAAGGAACTGCTACCCTTGTCAATGGACTAGGAAAGGCTCAAAATACCTTGCTGGTAGAAGGGCTCAAACATAATCTCTTAAGCATTAGCCAGATTTATGACCAAGGACATAATGTTGTTTTTAGTACAAAAATTTGTGAAATAAGAGACTCATCCTCGGGAGAACTTGTGGCGAAAGGAGTAAGAACACCAGATAATGTTTATATTCTTAGTAGAATACAAGAAGATAAATGTTACTTAGGTCAAACAGATGAAATTTGGTTATGGCACAAGCGATTGGGGCATACAAGCTTTGATAACCTAGTCAACATCAACAAAATTAATGTAGTAAGGGATATTCCAAAAATGTGCAAACCGAATCAAGTTGTATGTGTCCCATGCCAACATGGAAAGCAAACCAGAACTAGCCACAAAACTAAGGAGTTCTAAAAAAAAAAGACCTTTGGAAATCATTCATGCAGACTTGTGTGGGCCAACTAGAACTCCAGCTCTTCAAGGTGAAAGGTACTTTGCTCTATTTGTTGATGACTATACTAGAATGATGTGGATATATTTCATAAAATATAAATCCGAAGCATTTGAATATTTTAATAATCTTAAGGCTCTCATTGAGAATGAGAAAGATTCTAAGATTAAATGTCTTAGAACAGATAGAGGAGGAGAATTCACCTCAAAATAATTTGATAAATTCTATAAAGAGAATGCAATCGAAAGAGAACTCTCTACTGCTAGGACACCCCACCAAAATGGAGTAGTTGAAAGAAGGAACCGGACCATTCAATAAATGGCAAGGACAATGATACTAGCAGCTGATTTGCAACCAAAATTTTGGAGAGAAGCAGTTGACACCGCAATTTATACCTTAAATCGAACTCAACTAAGACCTAATAATGAAAAGCCTCCTTATGAATTATGGAAAGGAAGACCTGCTTCAGTAAAATATTTCAGGGTTTTTGGAAGCAAATGTTTCATAAAAATAAATGATGACTCACCAAGTAAATTTGATTCTAGAGTTGACGAAGGAATATTTCTTGGATACTCCACTAGGAGCAAAGCCTACAAATGTTACAACAATCGTCTAAGAAGAATAGTGGAAAGCATTGATGTGAAGATTGATGAAGGCCTTCCAGAAAAAAGAATTGAATATCATGAAGTTGAGCCTTTCTTTGAACAAAGTGAAGAAGAAGAACCTAAAAAAGAAGAGGAGAATGAAGAACCTCAAAGTGAATCTTCACAAAATCCCTCCAAGATCAAGTTTGTTCAAAGATATCATCTGGAAGAACAGGTCATCGGAAATATAGATGAAGGAATCCAAACTCGAAGAAGGATGATAAGCACCCCAAGAAAAGATGATGTGACTCTATTATATTTAATAGAACCTGAAATTTTTTCTCAAGCAAGCAAATATCCTTATTGGATAAATGCCATGGAAGAAGAATTGTCTCAAATCGAAAAAAAAATGAGACTTGGGAACTGGTACCTCGCCCAAAAGATAAAAATATAATTGGAACAAAATGGGTATTCAAAAGCAAGATGAATGAAGATGGACAAATCATCATAAATAAAGCCAGACTTGTCTACAAAGGATACTCGCAAATCGAAGGAATTGACTTCGAAGAAAACTTTGCACCAGTAGCTCGAATGGAAGCCATAAGAATGTTTTTAGCATTTATTTGCTCAAAAGGATTCAAGGTTTATCAAATGGATGTAATATCAACATTCCTGAATGGAGATCTCAAGGAAGAAGTTTACATGGAACAACCAAAAGGATTTGTTCTTGCTGAAGGAAAAGACTTTGTATGCAAACTAAAAAAGGCCTTGTATGGATTAAAACAAGCCCCTAGAGCATGGTATGCAAAGTTGGATCACTATTTGCAACAAGAGGGTTTCAAAAAGGGAGTGGCAAGTAGCAATCTCTACATGAAGCTGGACAAGGAAAAACTTCTAATCACTCTTATTTATGTTAATGATCTAATATTTGCTAGCAATAATGAAGAAATGAGCCATGAATTTGCTCTAAATATGTCCAAAAAATTCGAGATGTCAATGATTGGTGAGTTGTCTTACTTTCTTTGGCTACAAATATCTCAAACCTCTGTAGGCATGTTTGTATCTCAAGCAAAATATCTTAAAACATGCTCAAAAGATATGGGATGGAAGATTGTGCACCTATGAGCACACCAATGACCACAGATTGTAAATTAAGCAAAGATGATGATACCCCTCCCATAGATGCAACTCTTTACAGATCAATAATTGGAGCTCTCTTATATTTAACTACTACAAGACCATATATTATGCAAGTAGTAGGAATGGTAGCAAGATTTCAGTCAAGTCCTAAACAATCTCATCTAGCAGCTGTGAAGAGAATTCTCAGATATTTGAAAGGAACGATTGGTTTCAGTCTTTGGTATCCTAAGAGTTCAACTCTTATTGTGACAACTTATTCTGATGCTGATTGGGCCGGAAGCGTGGATGATAGAAAAAGTACTAGTGGAAATGCATTCTTTATGGGAGATTGTCTTGTATCTTAGCTCAGCAAAAAACAATCATCTATATCCCTTTCTACAGTTGCAGCCAAATATATAGCTGATGCTAATTGTTGTACACAAATTCTATGGATGAAGGAAGCCTTTAAGGATGTCAACATAGAAACTGAGCAACCAATTACTATTTTTTGTGACAATACTAGCGCCATCAGTCTTTCAAAGAATCCGGTGATGCACTGAAGGACCAAACATATTCCAATCAAATACCACTTTCTCTGTGAACAACTTGCTGAACACAATATCAGGTTGGAATACGTCAATACAAAAGAGCAAATTTTTGATATCTTTACAAAACCCCTTCCACGAGAAGCATTTGAGTATCTTCGCCAAAAGATGGGAGTCATTCCTCTTGCATCACATTAAATCACGCAGCATGTCAGGAGTACAATATGTTAGGGGGAGCAGCTTGACAGGGGGAGTACTTGGGCACCCAGTTTGCCATTGATGACAAAGGGGGAGAGAATGTTGGAAGGGCAAGAATATTTCCATCAATGACAAAGGGGGAGATTGTTAATTCAGATTGTCATTGATGTCAATATGACTTTGACTAAGATGAAGGCTGCACTATGACATATCACTGCATTAGTATATGATAACATTGTTGATACATGATGCCACATGGCATTAATAACAATTAAGAAACCAAAGGATGTTGAAGCCAAACATTCCTCATACTGTCCCAATATTTTGATACATAAAATTAAAGGATAGTCACAAAGAAAATTATGATTCTGTCATCTTGGAGGCAGCCTATCACAATGAGTCCTAGATAATCTGGAAGAGGAATTTTTCCTTTTTCCAATGAGCCTTTACTTGCCCTGAAACTCCCAGCGGTTTGTCATATATTGAATTTTTAAGTTTAAGAAAATATATTTTTTTATCTAACTAACCTAACTCACAGTTTCATGTCGGCCTCCCTCCAAAAGACACGACACTTCATTCCAGTCAAAAATCACTATAAATATACGACTAAAACTTCATTTTCAAATTATCAATTCAGTGAAGAGATCGTAGAGATATAAAAAAGTTCATAACTCGTGAACTTAGAAGCACCGAGGAGGATTTTTCAAGAAATATTTTCTTGGGATAAAATCTGAATTGATCATCTATACAGCTCGGACTTGTATCTGTCTTAGACCTGAGATAAGAAGTATGCTCGGATCATTTGAGGACAAAGGTATAACCTACCACAGAACTCGTGATATTCACTTCATACCTTTTATTATTGCAGCCTAGAACCTACCATAGAAGTCAGACTTGCTGAAGTTAAGGCTCAGCTCGGATTGGAGGTCAGTTAGCTCAGATTGGAGGACAGTTAGGACTGTCAGCTTGGATCACTTGTCTCGGACCTGTGGTATCAACAGTTTGGACCTTCTACACCTGCGGTCATACAACAGTGCCTTGGATTGGGGCCAAGGTTGGAGCTCAGTTGCAACCTAGGTTGGAGCTCAGACCTGTGGTGTATTGCCTCAAACCTGTGGTATATTGTCTCGTGCCTGTGGAGTATTGCCTCAGAATTGTTTTACCTTTCACTTGTCTGTTGGGTGCCTCTTTGAAGCTCGAATTAGTGAAGACTTTAAAAGAACTGTCACCTATTATGATTCGGATCTGTGACTTGGCTTGAACCTATGATAGTGTTTATAAAGCTCAGATCTGTGGTGACTTGTAACCTTTGGACAGTAAATAACTTATTAAAAATTGAAGGCTTGAACAGTGATGAGTTGGAGACATGAAATATTAAATAATCTATGATTCTGAACAATGAAGTGGAAAATTCTTGGACAATGAAGATAATAGTACTGATGGATTAATTGAAGGCTAGTGATGAAAACAAGTGGATAGTGAAGTCAGTGAATAATTTTGGAAGAAATAATACAATGATGAATATGTCAAGAACATTCAAGTAAGCACTATTCACATTCTCTATTAAACCAAGCAAAGAAGGATTGGTGTCCTTGGAGTAGGAGCTCCTAAACACAAGGTTGGTGCCTTGAGCAGATAGGGTCAAAGCCCTAGAGGTCGGAGCCTCGTCAAAGTCCAAGTTGGTGCATGTTTCATTAAAAGGGTTGGTGCCCTCACTCATCTATTGTATACTATTATTAGAAATGGAATTGAAATTCTTATTAATCCTTAATATTATCATTATACACCTCTCTGTCTTTAATTGTGAAGAATCTAACTGGCATTAATTAACAATTGAAAATAAATATTGATTCACCCCCCTCTTAGTATTTCCAACATGATCATCCCATATGTAAGGAAAATATGAACCACGTCCCACTGACACGTCTATAAGAAGATGCATGAATGCATCTCTTATAGGGGTATCTGCGGAAGAAGGTGAACCACTCACACTACACACATATGTCTGCAATCGTAGAGGAAGGTGAACTACTCACCTACACACATGTCAACCACCATGGGGTATCACAGGGGAAGGTAAACCACTCACCCTATACATAATGCACCACTAGGGGAAGGTGAACCACTCACCTTGTACATAACGCACCACTAGGGGAAGGTGAACCACTCACCCTATGGTTTTTAATAGCTCAATAAGTACTCTAAGCCCCCAAGAGCCACCAAAGCTCAATATTCAATAAAGGATCCATTCATGTAGGGAATAGTGTCAAAAATCAAGATTGGATCTTAGCGATGATCTTCATAATCAGATCATCAATGAGAGACTCATAGCTCTATCATATAGACAAATATTGTTCTTTCTATAGATATTCTTATTTACAACAGAGATCATAGAAGAACTCAGCAGTCCTATGTTTCTTGCATATCTTGATGAAGAATATATTTTACTGATCTTACTCCCTCTTACCTAAAAAGATCACAAGCCTAATATTTTCCTTTCAAAGTACAAAGTGTCCATCTATTTTGAAGACATAAAGGTGGACCTTAAGAGATACAACACTTACATGCGCTTTTACCATCTATCATACTGTCAGCCCAGCCAATATTGAATATCCATGGAATCTTAAATTCCTAGAAGATGTGAGGCTTACCATATTATGTTCGAGATGCATTGATGCAGGCCGGTGCATGTCTGACCAAGTGTTCACCAGATTTGATTATCAATTTTTACTCAACTCCCTCTTGAAAGGATTTTCTTTTATATCTTTGACCATGGCTCCTTTTGTATGTCAGGAAGATGACTTTCTTGAATCACAGTCATCAAGATTGTTTGCTCTTGTTCCTGGAGATATTTTTGTGTACCATGTGCCAAGAACATCAATTCTACATGGATTTTATGCCTTCTCTTGAATTCATACTTCAATTTATCATCTAACATTTCCTTTTTAAGATTATCTTACCTCCAGGAGACTTGCTCTGAGATTGCCTTGAAATGATATGTTATGTCCCTTTTTAACTGATGGCTTCAAGTCAGATTATGCCAAGCATTGCTCCAAACATCATCTGTCAAGATGGACAAAAGAGAACTTGAATAATGCCTATCAAGATATGTTAATTTACATCTCTGCAACACATTTTCAAGATATGATAGTAGAGGCTAACTGCAAATATACTAGATTCCTTCAAAGATCCAGTGTAGTAGCAGAATATTGTGGCAAGCAAACAATGTACTTTAAGCTGGTGATACAAAGCTGAAAATGAACTCTTATTATCATAATTAAGTCAAGTCATCCTTCCACTAGACTACTGCAGCAATGGAGCAGCCCTAACAATCATGAGACTGTTGCTAGATGAAAAATTGCTTATTGTTGTACAAAACTTTTGACAGGGTTATGATATGACAATTTCAATATTGTAATCCAAAAAATATTTTAACTGTTGAAACCCTCACTGTAGAAGATTGGTTTGATTTTGATGAAATGTTAATGATATTGACAATGGATGCGAAGTGTAATAATAATTTCCAGAACAAGTTGCCCATGCATATGCTATATCTCTTGTTCATCCAAACCCTTCCTCCATGATAAGAAAAGGAAGCTATACTAAAGTAACCATTACTGAGTCTATTAATGCTTTAGAGAACGAATATCGGTGGGTGCTATTGAGATTGAATATACTGACATGCCTTAGAACTGAGGTCAGAGGAAATTTGGCATTTTTTATTTAAGGATCATCATATATTTTTGTTCTTCATACACTAGCACATTTGGCCCAATTTCCGATGACCAAAATGTCATTCTTGCGACACATAGGCGTCCTACGAGCGACACTTTTAGGCGGGGCAAAACTTCATTTCTAATTGTGTCGCAATTCTGACACTTGAGTTAGCGGTCGGTAGAGCAACACTTATTCCGAAGTTTTTTGGCAGTGTTGCAATTCTGACGTATCAACGTGATCGTCGCTATTCCAACGTTTCAACATTCGTCGCTCTATCGAAAATTTGAACTTCGTCGCTCTTCCGATGATTAACAACACCATAAACGACGTTTATAATCGTCGCTCTTCCAATGATTAACATCACCACAATTGACGTTTATAAGCATCGCAATTTCGACGATAACTAACACCCCAACCGACGCTTCTAAGTGTTACACTTCAGAAAAGGCAAAACGTTACTAGTCCGATGATAAAAAAATACCCCAACTGGTTGTCGCTCTTTCGACGTTTCACCGTAAGTGGACAATAGCATCGGAATACTGACGACAACAAAAGAATATTGAAAAAAAAAACATTGGAGCGAAATAATTTGCCGACGCTACAACATGGTAGTGTAAAGAGACAACCAAAATGATAGTGTAAAGTTGCTATAGTGAGCTATTTGTCCTTTCACTTGCAAGAAACTTCGTTAAAAATAAAAGGCAACTCTCCACTTGTTCAGAGCTATCAGTTTTAGCGAGCAAGAATTCATTTCCAATCCAAAAGATCTGACAAAATCAAATATAGAGACACATATTACGAGACAAACAATGCCAACTTAGAAGGGATTCCTGGCAATACAAAAAGGCCAGACATTGTCCCATAGAACGCATTCGTATGGTCATCACATGTTATGTTTTTTTCCCGTAACAATCTGTCCATGAAGAAAGAGAGATTGGAATAGCTGCCAAAATGCTTACAAATTGTGAAACAAAGTTATAAGCATAGAACATGGCTAATTTGTTTAGGTGAAAACAAAATATATTAGTACCACAATATATAGATCATGTGTAATATAACTAGCATCAGATGAGAATATCAACTTGTTTAGAAGAGGTCACTTGCAATGAAGAAGCTTTCTCAATCAAGCTAATGTGATCAGAAATAACAATAGAAAACTTGTCATCCAACTTGTGCAGTATATCTCTTTTGCATGTGCTCGCAAAACACATGGATCAATTTTCAATGATAGTCAGATAACTACAGATCGAACCAACCTGCTAAAACTCTATGCAACAATATACCTCCTTAACCTACTAACAGTCTACGTAGCAGACACCTCCTTGTAAGACTACCCACACTGGGGGCTTTTGCATATATATGTCATTTTTCTAATTCCATTTCTCAAGGAATTTTGAGACAGAAGTGTCAAATTATATTTTAAAAATATTTTATTGGGTTTGCAAAGTTGCCATTTGTCTCGAGAGAAGTCTTTGCTATGCTAGCTTCTATCACTTCCAATTCATCAAGGTCCAATTCATCATCACCTTCAGCTAGTATTTGCTCCTCTTCTTTAGTTGTAACCCCAGAAGTTGAGGTTTCTGCCATTGAACGACTTGGGTTCTTCTTCACGTACATGCCATTAAAAAAAAATATCTCACTCTTTCAACATACATTTGATCATTACATTCAATGCATACAAACATGTTCAATTCACTTTTGTCAAGTTTTTCGAAAGATTTTTATAAACTTGCAGGTCATTATATACTATTGAGTGGAATAGTTTAACCCATCCAGTCCTAAAGGAAGAGCTGACAAAGAGGGGGTTGTGAACGCAACCCCACCCATGGCACCTTCAATATTAACACTGGTCTTCACATCCTTCCATCACCATTATTTCCCTTTTTCTTTTGAAAACCATTTCCGTCATAGGGGTTAGTTATGATATCACCATGCTCCATATCGCTTAATGCCTATCAATCTGGAGGGGAGGGCCTCTCGAATCCTGAGAAAGAGCCCGCCTAAAGAGGCAAGGTAGGTTGCAGATGTGATAAAGGCTGACCTACCCAGTCTACACTCAAATTTTGGAGTGTGGTTTGGAGCTTCCATCACTTTAACACACAGCTTGAGTGGTGACAAGAACCAAAGTGTGTAGACAATGTGTCATCATTAGCAGAAGAGCCAACATGAAAGCAAGAACTCAATGAATGACATGTTGATTTTTTCACTGGTAATAAAACAAATATCTCTCAACAATAAGAAATGATGCCTTTCTGTGATATTATGTCAATGCTAACATTGCAAGCATAATATATCCTTCACTTGAAGAAACCTATTATGATTGATTATGTATAAATATCCAACTAAAATCCCTCCAATGCCATTGAGAATAACATGTCTACTCTGAAAAATATAAATGGTGAATATCTTTAAACTTAATTACATCCCAAACTGAAAACTCTATGACAAGAAAAATTGATTTCCCTCTCACAATAATTCTTTGGAAAAAATAAATGATCATTGAGAAATTCTCATAGGAGGAAATGCGTTGGTATAAAATTCTTACAAAAATTCTTTGGTTGTGGGAAAAACACATTTCAGTATGTAAATTTTAAATCATACGTACTATTTTGATTTTTCTATAATAATATTAAAAGAGAATGTTCCTCACTTAGAAATAAAGGTTAACTAAATTGGATCACACATTAAGAGTAAACACTAACTCACTATCAAGAGTAGTCTTTTAGGTAACTTAACATCGGATATATACTAAAGAGACTATTCACATTCAATCTTTGGGAGATCTTGATAAGTGTTGGAGACAATAGCACTGTATCTTCACTGACCTTTACAAGATGCAGTACAATAGTCGAGACTGCTGCGACAACATGAAGACAACACAAAAACCAGAAGAGTCACAAATTCTCCCATAAGAGGAAACTAGACTCCAACCATTGGAAATTGACTTTGAAAACTTAACTTCCATGCATAATTGTTCAACAATAATTTGGAACTCCATGTGGCTTAGACTCCTCCAACTTTTCCCTTATATAAGCTTGATTTTAATGAAGATTCTAAAGGTTATGCTGGAAAGCTGGAATTAGAAGTCCCATGAAAAATAGCTAGAGAGACGATTTTTATTCTTTTAGAAATGTGGGAGTAGATTCTAACAATTTTTGAATTTTGCAAAGGCTCTTGCAGAAGAAGGCCTTGAGATAACCTCGAGATTAAATTTACTAGTATTGATTTTGGAAAGTGATATTAAATGAGGTTATGAAACATCGTAATGAGCAATCAGATGGCGTGATTGGAATTTGAACTCTGTGTTTCAAGGGAACAAACAATTAACAAATCCCCGAATCATTGCGTTAAGCTACAGGGGCCAAATTCTTAAGAAATCAAGCCCAAATCACATTGATATATTACTCAAAATCTACAGATATTTTTGCTCATTTTAATTTACCTACCTCAACATGGTTGACCTTACTACAAAACTATTCATACTATCCTATTTCTTTAGTTTTACAATGTAAATGAGTGACTTTCCATGCCTTTCTGAAATACAACTCTTCTGCATATATTTGCTTTAGCTATAGTCATCCTCGAGAAACATTTGAAAGGATTCAAGAAGCATGTTTGCAGAAAATCACTCAACAAAAAAAACTATTAAATTAAAATGTGAGGCAGGAAAGCATAGACATATTTTATAATTTATATGAGAACAATGTAAGGCACAGTATAAATGTTCCATGTTTTTTCCCTTTATCAGGCATATTTATGGATGAGTTTCGCCCAAAATCCAACCAAAAATTGTAGGAAGCACAAACTTGAGTTGTGAAATCTGTATAGAATGAGTGCCTTAAGAATGTTTCAGGGCTCCAAATCCATTTATATATTTAAAAATGCATTTCAAACAATGAAATAACCATTCACCAAATATTGTATCATTAGATTCTAGCAAAAAGGAAAATATACACAACAGTTAACTTCGTTGTACCAAACTTTCAGGACCTTTTAAGGTCCAGGTGATTAAGAGAGTTAATTTGTGACTTACAGACAAACATCCGATGTTGTCTTTTGTTCAGGAGAAAATAAAATATATTGGAACCACAATATATAGATAATGTTTACCACAGCTCGTATCATACGAGAATATCAAATTAATTAGAAGAGGTCAATGGTGATGAAGAAGCTTTCTCAATCAAGCTAATGTGATCAGAAATAATAGAATAAAACCTGTCATCTAACTTGTGCAGTATATCTCTTTAGCATGTGCCAGCAGAAAACATGGATCAATGTTCGATGATGCTAAAACAAAACTCTATGCAGCAATATAAACTTTGTTGAGAATTTGGAGGGCTGGTGATTAATACAAATTCTCTTCTTGATAATTACTTGTGAGCTTACTTGAGTTACTTATATATTCTCTTCTTTTAGCTTAGTTGAGATTTCATCAAGTCAATTATCAAAATGCACAAGACATAGAAGTTAGGCTCCTAGAGCCAGGGCAAAACCTCTCCCTCTTGGAGAGGAAAACCCGCAAAGAATTCTTCTTATAGATCTTCAAATGACAAGTACCATGACCAACACTCAGACCCTTGACCTAGATATGCTTCCAAGACCTTGATTCAGCTTCTTCAACCTTGATTCTTCTTTTCACAAATTTTCTTAGTTCTACATTAGTACTAGAGACCTTGACCTTCACCTTGTATATGCTTGTATTTGAATTGCTTGAACTGTAGGAATGTCAATCAAAGATTTACCTTCCTCACTATTGCTGCATATTCTCCTTACAATGACTGTCTCAACTTCAATAAACTATTTCTTTAGATCAACAGCCCTGAACTAACATTCTTAAACTTAAAGTTATACTTACTGTACCCTTCCTGCACTTATCCGTAGCCTTGCTTCGGTAATCTGCAATCTTGTACCTCCTGTACTTTTCACAATTTTCCTTCATGCTCTTTTATTTCAGATCCGCACTTATTCACTGTCCTTTATCTGCACTTATATGCTTCCCTTTATCTGCACTAATATGTTTCCCTTTATCCTCACTCATATGCTACCCTTTATCTACACTCATATGCTGCCCTTTATCCGCAATGTTTTCTTGGAGATGTCCGCAAACTTACTTGAATGATGGTTGTATTATAGGATTATATATATAGGGCACAGTCCCTTAAATAGGTTGACCATACAGCCGACTTGTTCGTGGTGAATTAGGTTGAATAGATAAGGTTTATTCTAGCGTTGGAGAGGTATTTCTTTACTGCATTAAGGCTTGTCTTTCATCGTTGCATTGAGGGTTGTTAAGAGTTTCTTCCACAAGGTCTTGGAGCATAAATACCTAGACTAGATCCTTCATGTATGAGACACTTAATTCTATTTATTTCTAGAAGATAAAAACCTAATAGACATTAAGAATAATTCTATCTACATAATAAAATATATCTGATGAAACCCAAGAAGCAAGTACACCAAAAATACATTTTATTATATTTGTCTTCTTATTTACATAAATACATGATTACATAGTCAACATGAAGACCGACCTAGTTACATTTTTCAACACTCCCTCTTAACTAGGGAGGTATTCATACAGGTACATGGTTACTTTCAAACTGAAGAATCTCATAAGAAGAATCAAATTGGTAATCGCATTTGTATAGCATTGTATCAACCATCATTGTCCTAGTGCAAGGCCTTGACTAACATCCACATCTCTCAACGAGACAATGGGCTACAACGCTGGCAAGACACATGACTTATAGACACCATCGTCATTGTATCTCCAGGGTACATACTCCACCCGGGTGTTCCCAAAGTATGACCTTCTTGGAATATTCTTCTGTTGGGTAGCTAGCCCTCAAAGAATATCGGTCCCCAAATACTTTTATCTTGAATGCCCTAACACATTCTCAAAAAGTGTCAAATGCCAGATGATTACCCAATCCTCCATTCTGTCTTCCCAAGTGAAGACCAGAATGATGTGTTTATCTCTCCCTCTCAACCGGGGAGGACCTATTCCACAAGAGAATGTACTCATACCTATACAAGGAATGTACCTAAGCTCATTCTTATTAATTACCAAGTTTCTTCCAAGTAAAAAACTTATCTCTAGGCTCCCTCTTAACCAGGGACCTCTAGCAACAATGGTGAGACACCCAGCTGCTCATGAAGGATTCTTATCCTCGACGTCATGGATTTTGATATTGAGGAATCTTCAACTTTTAGCTTCATAAGGCACAGATCATCCGTCACTTTCATCCACAAGGCATGTCAGCTATCAGAAAATGATTCATCATACTTCCTTATTTGGTCCACTTTTATGTCAGGCTAATTACCTTCAAATCATCTCCAAGAATCATACATCCTTTCCCATTATTAGCAGTCTTCAGTGATGATCTTTTACCATGACATCTTCTTGTAGGCATCAACATCCTTTATTCAGATTGACGCATCTCCTAATGATATTTTTTGTCAAGGCCCTTCTTCTTTACCAAAATTCTGTCAGAGTGTACATATCTTCCTAAGAGATCTCTTAATCGCATCCTCTTGGCTTTCAGATGATAAGTGCCTCTTTACATGGTTGCATTTTATGATCTCTTCCTTTCCGCACATTCTTCATTCCCAGGAACCTACAAATTTTCAGTTTCTCATTCATATACAACCACCTCATATTCCATGAGGACATATTATGTTGATTTCATCTGTCAGTTCACCGAGAGATCCTTCTTCATAGATCATACTTCTAAATATGGAGGTTTATTACCTGCAACCATATGACATGACTTCACAACATCCAATATCAACATATATGTCTGCATACCTCATACCTATTTCCCTGAGTCATCCTGTAGCAATTTATCTAGAATGAAGAGTTTCATTCCTTTAGCCTACTCCAACAATATGTCATCACATCCAGAATTTTGTTTCCATGATGACCCTTGATCTTGATGACTGTTTTACTTTAGTAATGTTATTAGAGAGGTTTTTTAGAAGCTGTTTCACCGAGAGCTCCTTCCATGCTTCTATCGTGATGCTTATTAATGTGCATTGCTTCCTATCATACTATTTCATAATCAATCAGACCACTTAAAGAGAAAGATGATCTTAATCATAATAGAGATCTCTCACTTCCTCTTTCTTAGATGTCTTAGCATGAGGTTCTTCTTTTTCATTAGTGACATGGGCTTCTTCTTTTTTCCTCTTGTCCTTTCCAGATTTAGGACAATCTCTTTTATAATTCCCAAGTTCATTACATCCAAAGCATCGTACATTGTCCATATTCCTTCTTTTATTCCAAGGGCCAAATTTTTCGAATCTTCCTTTCTTCTTGAATGAGGATGCAAAGGCATAATTTTCTTCACTTGGTCCTGTATCAACTTTGGCCTTTAGTCTTGTTTCCTCTATTTTACATAGAGACCATAAATCATGGAATGGGGTGGCTTCTTTCTTCCCATATAAACTTGAAGTGAAGTTTCCCCATTCCTCTGGTAGAGCATTTAGCACCACTGTAATCATCTCAGTGTCAGACATTACTTCTCCTACTTCCTGTAGTTGATCTCTTATTTCAAAAATCCTCATAAAGTATGGAGTGATTCTAACATGATAGATTAGAACGAGCTGAAATGTTTAATTCAATCTAAAGAGAAACCTTTGTTTATTGCAAGTATTCAAAGCCAGGAAAGGATCCCTGGAAACTGTTACAGAGGCTTATCACTTCATACACATCGAGATAATATTTAAAATTACTTTTCAATCATCCGATTGAAAAAATACATGGAAAATTAATAACAAAATATTACAGTTGATGAAATTTACTTTTCAATCATATGATTGAAAAAATACATGGAAAATTAATAACAAAATATTACAGTTGATGATATCAAGTTAATCAAGACTGCCTAAAAATACATTTGCATTGTGACCCATAAACATGCAAGTTGTCATGATAGTGCTCATGATAAATAATAATGCAGAATAAAAAAACAAAATGCCATCTATTGACATCCTTCAGTTGTGCAATATCCCACTCCTCTAAACTTTATTGCCCGTAGAGTACCTGCAGATTGAGGTGTCTAAACCTTCAGTAAAACTTTTAAACTATTGAAATGTTAATATCCAAGAAATAACTCCAACATAACTAATATAACATGAATGAATCATGCAAACTGGAAATGCCTAGGTCAGTCATGCCCCTCATTGTTTCCCTGATTTTCCTCTTGAAAATTTAACAAAAACTTTTGAAATAGGGTGGATTTATTTAGGAACTCCAACACACTTGGGCTCAGAGGGCATAATCCATAATCAACTCCAATACACGACATGCAAAACCTATCTACTAAAAGTTATTTGGCGATGTGCTCAGATAAGGAAGAATCCTAATAAAGAGTTTTATACAACTCCCTATTTGATACAGGGAAAAGAAGGGTTTAATTCATGTACAGCTAACCACTAAAAAACAATATCCTTACAAGTACAATATTCTTCATATTATGCATGAAAAAGGCCCAAGGAAAACCCACATAAATAGATATAGGCATATAAGGAGCTCTACATGGCATGCAAACAATAAGAATAAGCATTATCAATTTGGTTCCAACGAAAAAAAGAGGATATTTCATAACCTTACAATACGCACTTAAGTAGATTTTATTGCAACCCCATCCATATAATAAAGTGTCTTTAATACTTTAGCTAACTACAATTAGTAATATAGTAAAAACATGCTAGTTGAAAAAGTGCAGTCCAATTTGGCATCACAAAAGATAGGGGACAACTGAAAACAAACAAATTTCCCCTTTCCTCAGGAGGATTATTTTCTAAATTTCAATCCATTTGTATCTTTTCCCGAGTCCTTTGATGCAAACTGAGGAACAGAGAAATGCTTAGGAATTCATTGATTTCTTATATGCTATTAGCAATCTGATACGAGTTTCTACAAAAACACCAACAAAAGGTCATGTACGGGCATATCATTATCAATGAGGTAAAAGAGATGCAAGAATCCATTCTCTAAGTCCAAAATTTCCCAAGGACACAACTCTCATATGAACGAACTCCAGGCAACATGTGGCATAAGTAAAAAATCCAATCTGCAGTTGATTGAAAGCAACAAATGGACCATGCAGTAGAATGTTGTTGATATTAAACATATATCATGCATGCCACATGATTGTTTAGAACCAAAAAGAAATACATTAGAATCAATAATTTGGCCACAAACAAAGACATTTTTAGCAATGTTAAATGCAATGGGGAATCCCATCTCATATGAAGTGGGCTACTTAAAATAAAAACTATATAAAGGACAAGAAAGTAAGCATGATATAATACCTCAGAAGGAAAATTGGGTAAGCAATAAAATTAGAAATGTTAACAAGTCCGAAATAGAGCATATCAAACCCTAACAAAAGTTAGCTAAAATAAAAAAGGCAATAACAAAACTGAGAGTGACTAATTGAAATGATGTTTGCAGAAATAAAAAAACATGGAAAAGGCATTTGGTTTGGGCAAGGAATACAAATTTTTCATCTTCAACAACTATGACATGCTTGAATTAGAATAATGGGAAAGAATTTTATTCCTCCAACTATCACACAAAATCCAATGAGAGAACTAAATACACTTAAATCACATCATTATGCATTGTATACGTGGATCCTCAAAATATATACCCCTATCCACCAAAAACAAAGGGAAGAGAGAGAAGATAGAATTTGTAGTTTAATAGATTTCTTCTTATTAGAACTAAATTTATAATCGTGTTTTTCCATACTATATTTCTCTTTGAATTTTGATGGCTTCTCCATACCATATTTCATTTCTTTTCATCGACATTTCCGCACTTTCATTTGCTCTACCACGAACTGAATTTTACTCTTTTTGGAGTTAATAATGTTATTCCCATGTTTTGAATGTGTTTACTTATAACTATGACTAATAAAAAAACACTTTCCCTGCTTTTCACCAATCTTCAATGGCAAAGTGAGGAATAAAATACACGAAAGGCCCACACATGACATCATTATATGTATGCATCCCTGTGATTTGATATGCCTAGTCATTGCCAACTTGAAACTATCAACCACTGTCTATCATTTTAACTCCACAAACTCCTTTCACTTATACATAAAGCCTTATATGGATGCACTTAAGAATGGGACATCTCTCATCATAGGGCCATGAAACTTGATGTGGATCCCCGAGACTGATAGGGCCATGCCCAAACCAAACATTATCCCACTTACTTGTATGACCATTTTGAAACATAGAAACTTCTTTTAAAACCTTTTCATCAAAAGTGCTTGGAGATTTACAAATTAAAGTTAAAAATTATCTCGATCGCAACTCGATACCTTGACTAAGTTGGAAATTTATCTCAGTTGCATCTTGGATACCCTAATTAAGTTGAAATTTATCTCAGTCGCATCTTCGATGCCCTAAATAATTTGAAATTTATCACACATCCTAAGTTGGAATTTATCTCGGTCACATTACAGATTTTAGGCCTTAATATCTGACAGTAAAATCCACCATTTAATTTCAAATTTAACATGAGTCAGCAATTTATTTTCACCAAGCCACACACAAGCCTTAGATTTTATGAATATGCTTCGACATGACATAATAGATTAATTTCACCAGCATAGAGGAATGAGTTTTGATACTCTCTCAAAGGAACATATTAAAGCAACTTAGGACTTCATTTACAAAGTTTTTATAAAAAATGCTCAGAGTTTCACGTTAAAATTTAAAGTCATTTCCATTGCACCTCAGATGCCCTAAGTTCAAGATTAACAATAAATTCCATCATTTTCTCTCAAATTTAATGGAACATAATAGTTTATAAATTATTTTCCTTAATCGCCACGCAAGTAGAAATTCAATGAGCCATTTAAGTGGACTGCCGAAGTAGAAAGCAGTTTTCAAGTATTGGAGAAGAAAATCACAGAGCAACCTATTTTAGGACTGCCAGACTTTAGTAATTCATTTCAAGTAAGTTGTGATGCAAGTGGAGATTCCATTGGGGGTGTCTTGACTCGAGAGGGCAAGCCAATTGCCTATTTTAGTGAAAAACTAAATGAAGCGCGTATGAAATATTCCTCTTATGATAAGGAATTTTATGCAGTAGTCTAGGCATTAAAGAAATGCAGACATTACCTGTTGTCCAAAGAATTTGTGTTATTTACTGATAACTATGCTTTACACTGTACAGTTCATTATGCACCAGCCTAAACTAAATCAGAAGCATGCAAAATGGATAGAATACCTCCAAATTTTTACTTTTGTCTTGAAGCACGTTAGTGGCCAAGAAAATAGAATTGATGATGCTTTAAGTATAAGATTTCTGATCGGGCAGGAAATTCATCCAGGTAATGGGGTTTGATTTTATGAAAGAATTTCATGGAGAAGATTCCAATTTCAGAGAATCTTACCAGGCTTGCAAGAATCCAACCTTTCAAGATAGAATCCCGTGGCTGGAATTTATGTTGTAGGATGGATTGCTCTTTAAGAATAACCAGCTTTGTATGCCCAAATGCTCTATGAGAGAAAACCTAATAAAGGAGAAATATAGTGGAGGTCTCGCTAGTCACTTTGGCAATGACAAGACATTTGAGCAGTTAAAGCATTTCTACTACTGGCCTAAGATGAAATGAGAGGTACAAAAATTTGTTAATAGTTGTAGAATTTGTCAACTTGCCAAAGGTAAGAGTCAAAACACTGGTTTATACACTCCTTTGCCTATTCCTGATATGCCATGGGATGTTGTTAGCATGGATTTTGTGCTTGGATTTCCAAATTCTCAGAAGGGTAATGATTCCATTTTTGTTGTAGTTGATAGATTTTCCAAAATGGCCCATTTTATTCCATGTTTCAAGACAAGTGATGCTTATGATATTGTTAATTTGTTTTTAAAGAAGTGGTTAGGTTGCATGGCATCCCGAGAAGCATTGTTTCAGACTGAGATACAAGATTCTTAGGCCATTTTTGGAGAACCCCGTGGAAGAATATTGGGACAAAGTTGGCTTTCAGCTCAACCTACCATCCACAAACTGATGGACAGACTGAGATAGTGAACATGAGTCTTTGCAATATCTTAAGAAAGTTGGTAGGAGACCACCCAAAGTAATGGGATCAGGTCCTAGCACATGCATACTTTTCCTATAATAATATTTTAATATAAGTACATGCCAGATCCCTTTTAAAATTGTGTATGGCATGAATCCTACGGAATTTCTAAACTCAGGCATGTAGGGAGAGCATAACAAAGAAGTGCAGCAGGGGAAGGTTTTGCAGCAACAATGCAAGAAATTCACAAGAAAGTCAAGCATAAACTGTAGGAAAACACCATGAAGTATAAAGGCCAGGAAGATTTGAGGAAAAAAGAGATTTTTTTTGAGGTTGGGGACATGTTACTAGCTGACTTCGGGAAGGAAATATTTCCAAAATGTGAATACAACAAACTAAAATGGAAAAATATTGGACCCTGTAAGATTTTGAGGAAATTTTCTAATAATGAATATGAATTAGAACTGCCTTCGGGACTGGGAATTCCCCCCATGCTTAATGTTTCAGGCCTCTATAACAACTCCGTGATGCAAGCAGATCAGGAAGAAATTCCCGCAGATGCAGAGCAGGGAGATTCAATACAGACTCAATACACAGACTTAGAGATCTTTCCGTGATGCAAGCAGATCAGGAAGAAATTCCCGCAGATGCAGAGCAGGGAAAAATACCTCAGACTCTAGACACACTCTCTCAAACCCTTAAACTCCGAATGCCAAATGAGGTAATGAGGCAAGTATTTATAGCATTCGTGCAGGTCACCCGGTGAAAACTTTTACCGGATACTGGAGACACAAAGCATCTACTTTCGGCTAGGACATCGTGCAAGATGCCTATCACGAGAGTACTTAAAAGACAATGAATAGTTAAGATGCTTATCACATGTTTACTATTTACCTAGGATTCGGGCAAGTGGGGACAACCACTTGTTATCTCGTCCCTTGGAGGCTAGGCCATATGGGGACCGAATCTGACTCAATCAAAAAGAAATAAGGCCGGAATCTAGGACATCGGCTCTTTAAGTACAATCATTACACAGTGGAGATTTTTATTCGGGCAAATCCCACGAAAACCAAAATATACAACAAAATAATTGCAAAGATATCAAATGAGTGATCTTTACAATCAGTCACTATTCTCCCATTCTTCAGAAGAATCTTCATGTTCACGATCATATCTTTCTCTTTCATGTCTTTCCAAGAGTCTTTCAATATTTGGAGCAACAATATCAGCAGGAAGAGATTCATCAAGCCAAGGTGGAGCTTCTTCTCTGAAACAACAATAAAAGGGGAAGGAAAAGACATTTGACGGTCTATGTCTAGCATCAACAAATATTTCACCTCTAAAACTAATAAACAACCTAAATGAATGCTCTTGAGGATTGTCTATGACAAATACAGTATCATAATGGAGAAATTCAAATTCGACAGTATAATCATATTGTGCAGCAATATGAATTTCCCAAATGAGTGTGCTTATAGTGTCAGGGAAATTACTATTGATCATGAATGACTGACGTGGCATATATTTGAACAAGAATAGCTTAAACCACAGACTCCAATAGCTGACTGAATTTTCTAATTGGGATGCATAGAAAATGACTCTAACATAACCATGTATTCTAGCCTGCTGGTGGATGGTAAAATAGTCTTGCCATGTCCAATCAGTGTTTTGGATGAATGCAAAATATATAGGGATTTGTTCATTGTTGAATGCATAGTATACTTTGAATGGTCTACTCCTATATGGTAACTCCCTCCCATAGGCTAACATACATTCTTCTGAATCAAACCACCTTTGCAAAATGGACTGTAATATATCTACTGGTAAGACTCTAAACTTATTGACAAAACAATCCCAACAAAACTGGTAGTGACATTGACTACAAACTATTACTGGACTGGATCTGACATTCCTAGAGCTTGAAGCTTCATCCTGTCTCAACGGTCTGAACATTTTGATTTCTTTTATTGTTTCTGCACCTTCTCGAGTAAGCATGTCAACAAGATAGTTCTCTGCACCAGATTTGTAGACAATTTCAAAATCAAAACCTTCAAGCCAAATTGCCCATCTTAAAAGTCTGGTACTTCCTTGTTCAAGCAGCTTCTTGTTTGCCAAGATATTTTTCATATGCTTTAAATCTGTTCGAACAACAAACTTCACACTTTCCAGGAACAGATTGAACCTCTTTATTCCCCTTTTAACAGCAAGAATCTCTTTATGGGAAGAAGGATATTTCTTCTCGGTGTCATTAAAAGTTCCAGAGGAATATGCACAAACTAATTCTTTTCTTCCATGCTTCTGGAGAAGTATAGCTGCCCATGTGTGATCAGAAGCATCTGTTTCAAGAATAAAAGGAAGATTAGAATCAGGAAGTTTCAACTTTGGCAAATCATTTACCTTGCTTTTAATATTTCTAACAGCTGCAGTCATATCATCTGTCCATCTGGATGCCTGTTTTTTCAACCTGTTTTGCAATACTTTAGTATCATCTGCCTGTTTCTCATAAAATTGTCTTATGTAATTAAGACAACCTAGAAACCTCTGTAATGTCTTGACATCTGGAATAATATCAGGAAACTTGGTTAAATGAACAAGGACATGAGGCTGCAGGTTAACTCGTCCTTTCTCTATATGCAAACCCAAATAGTCTATTTTGACTTTTTCAATTTGAAATTTTTCTTCAGAGTCAGAAAGCACAAGACCATGCTTATAAACAAGCTCATAAAACTGCTCTAAATGCTTTTTGTGGCTATTTACATCACGACTAAAAACAAGCAAATCATCTATATACACAATAATATACTCCTCCCCAGCAAAAATATCTTCCATCCTTTTCTGAAATTCTGAAGGAGCATTTTTAAGACCAAAAGGTAAGACTGTCCACTGATACTGGCCATGAGGAACGGTGAAGGCAGTCTTGTAGCGATCAGCAGGAATGATGCCAATTTTTCAGAAACCACTCTTTAAGTCAAACTTACTGAAAACATTGGCATTGGCTATTTTTGCAAGCAGAAGTTATTTATTAGGCAAAGGATACCTAATAGGGAGTAATGCATCATTGAGTACCTTATAATTGATAACAAGCCGCTTCGTTCCGCGTTTCTGCTCACTATGTTTGTTAACATAAAAAGCTGGACAAGCCCAAGGACTTTTGCAGGGCTCAATCAATTTATGCTCTAATAATTGGCTGATCTCCTGTCTGCAAAGTGCTTGTTCAGAAGGGCTCATGTGATTGGCACTGGCTTTTTGTGGCTTAGGAGTATAATTTTCTTTATAGGGAAGACTCACAAAGTATTTATCCCTTGTCCAGAAAGCATCTGGACGACTAGCAGTGCAATTCGTGCGAAGCTTAGCCGAAATCTTTTCAAGAACCTGTGGACCATGAAGTTCAGCGTTCTTGACAATCCTGTTAATCTTGGTGAGGTCTTGCAGACAATGCTGAAGCTGATCTTCTTCTGAGGGAGCAACCTTAACCTTGTAATCACTGGAGGATGGCAATTCAACGGTACCACTTTTGGTAGTGAAAGTAATAGTGCCATTACCAAAAGTAACAGGGAGAAGATCATTTAGAAAATCTTGTCCTAATAGAAAATCACAACCTGTATCAAAACTGTACAAAGTTACCTTGACAGTAACATCATTCAAACAAATCGGAAAATTTGGGGCTATATGATTAATTTCCATCAAATCTTTAGTGATAGCCCTAAACTAGAGCTTTGTAGGATTCCAATATTGAGCAAGAATAGCACCAAACTTACAACAACTGCTCATAGCTCCTGAGTCAATTTGTGCATAAAGAGTGTATTCCTTAATCTTGGGCAGTTTAATTTTAATAGGAATAATCACTCTATCACCTATTCCCATGATTTTCATCTCTTCTATTTTTTGTTCTTCAATCAATACTGGATTTTTCTTGGGAGGTTCTCTCAGTAAAACTGATGACAATCTAGAATTGCAGTCATCGTACTCAGAAATAAGGATTTGCAATTTGGCAGACAGATTGATCATTTCTGCTCTAGTATGATGGATAGATGATTCTAGATCTGTGATCTTCTTTTGAAGAGAAGTGATTGTATCCATACCTTCTTTTGAATGTTCAGTAATTGTCACTGGTTTGAACATTGAATCAAATTCTTCTTCAATAAAATCATCTTCTTCAAAACATTTCTTTTTTGACTTAGAAGGAAGTTGTCTTTCTAGGCCTTCTAACTTTTCTTGCAACCTTCTTCTAGCAGTAAATTGGGCTGGACCAAGCATTGCCATTTCAGCTTTGACTGCTGCAATCTTCATCTGCAATTGTTCTGAGGAATTAGAAAAGAACATTTTAATATCAGGAATAAAAGTTTCATCTGAATCAGAGGATTCAGAGTCTATTGTCAATCTCCTAATATTAGGAACTTCACAAGTTTCGGAATCAGAAGAGCTGGAGATCTCAAAATATTCTCCATCAGAATGAGATATTAAATCCCAATCTTGTGGATCATGAACAGTAGAGAAAATATTTATTGCCTTCATTTGTTTCTTATCCTTCTTCTGACTACATGTATTTGCATAATGTCCTTCCTTTCCACACATGAAACAGACAACCTTTTTAGAAGGTTTAGATCTTTTCCGAAATACCATTCTCCTTCCTTTCTTAAATGATCTCTTGGGAGAATAATACTTCTTTTTCTTGGGGAAATATTTGTCTGTTTTGCAATAACAAGAATATTTAGAAACCTTTTTCTTCTTGTTTCCATGGCATCCAAAATCATAGGTTTCTTTGAAGTTGTTGCACAATTTTGTGTTGAAATGCATTTGCTTCTTGAAATTCTTCTTTGCCTTTTCAGCAGCACATTCTCTCTGTAGAATTGTGACAATCAACTGATGGATTGCTGCAAATGATTGTCCTTCAAGATTAATCTTATGCTCATCTATATGTTGATTGATCAGATCTGGTATTTTTCCTGGCATTGATGCTATATAATATTTCAGATATGCAGGATTATGAGAGTCATGAGCTTGGTAAAGTAATTTTTGCATAACACAATAATAATTTTGCAAATAATCAATATTACACAGCCTTTGTGACAAGAATAATTGTGCATGATGATGAGAACCTTCAGGAACTGCTCCTACAAACTCATGTCTTAAAGCATCAAATACATTTTTGGTGGATCATCCTCTTCATCAATTATGGCATTTTTATTTTCTTCAGAAAGCTTATCCCACCATTGTTTGACTACACCAGTAAATGACCAAGAAATCTGTGTTATTATATCAGACCAATCAGCATGGGTTTCTGCCTTTCTCTGTAATGCCCAAGCATACAGATTATGTAAGACATCTATAACTGCATCTGTATCCAAGCAATCAATATTGATTAGCAAAGTGTTTCCATAACCATTATTGCTAGGATTTTGTGTTCTGGCATTAATATTCTGGAGATTATCAGTATATCTCCCAAAAGGACTTGAGGCAGAGGCTTCATGAGCTGTTTCAGTAGTAGCATTTCTTCTTCCTTTACATGGGAAATTAAATGGCTCAGTTCTATCTCTTTTAGAACTTGATTCTCCTTGAGTAGGATCACCAGGTGTTCTAGTGGTACCAGTTACTCCAGACATAGCCAGAATGCTTTTAGGAGCAGATGGTTGGCCATTTTCTAACAAACTTCTTAAACTGACGTACTGTTTTGGCAATCTATAACTTTCTACAGAAGGAAGCTCTTGTAATCTTTTCCTCATCAGTGCTATCTTTTCTGTAGCTAAAGATATTCCCTTTTGGACCTTTTCAATTTTTGTAATGTCAATATTCTCTACCCCCTTAAAAAGAATGCTTTTGGTAGAGGATTCTTGAACTGAGGATTCAGGAACTGATGAAGAGAATTTAAGCTTTGGACTAGACAGATCAACTGCTCTATAATGTGGAGGAGAAACAGGAGCAGGAAGAGCATTCTTAAGGTGCTCTAAAGATTTTGCGATAATTCCCATGTTAGAATTGATATCATTGAGTTGTTGGGAATGTTCATGATGATCCCCCAAGAGTGCATCATAACTGGTATGCAACTTTTTTATATGTTCTTTAACCTCTAAGACATATTTGGCTAGATCATCAATATTTTGTAACATACACACTATTTGGTAATTAGTGTAGTTATGTACTTTCTCTGATTCTGGTTGATCTAGGTCTGTGATAGGCTTTGTATGCAACCACTGCATATAAGCTTTTAAAGTTCCATTCTGGAATGTTCTTCTTGAATTTCCTGTATCCAAATATCTTTCATTAATTTTTGTAGATAATTCTCGAGGGCCTCTGGGTAAGCCACTAAAACTTTTGATATCTGGAATCAAAACTTGAGGTTCTCTGCTTGGAGATTCTGTCTGGAAAGTGGATGTAGATGTTGGAGGAACACAATATTCACAGTGGTCAATGGTATTTGAGGTAGATCTTCTTGGTTGATCTATTTTGACTGGAGGAACAGGATATCTGACAGACATACTTCTAGGAATGACTAAAGTAAACTGTGGAGACTTATTTCTGGGGACAGAAGATTTAGGAAGAGTAAAAGTGGGATCAACTATATAGGATGGAGAAAGTTTATTTGTATTGACTTAGAGGAACGACAAGGATCATATCGAACACATTCCAAAAAGGTTGGAATGATTTTTAGTTCATGCAAATCCCCTGGACAGGATGGGGTACATGCGATCCTCGGTCTTTCCAACAACTCTCTTTAACAATGCTTTGATCATTTTATAGTGGAAGGGAAATAGGACATGGAAATTATTGCTCTTCAAGTTCAACAAAACTCGGCTGGCCAATGAGGGTTTTTGCAATATAGTTCGTGAATCATGGTCCCAATTATCTGTGGATGATGGATTATCTTGGAAGGAGGTAGTTTCCTTGAAGCTTCACATCCTCAAGAGGGTGGTAAAGAGATGGGAGCGAGAAAAAATTGGTTACACATCAGAAAAGAGCTGGAGGAGATTAAGGTAAAGATGGTTCACATAAACTACTCTATTTGATGTCAGATTTCTTTCATGAGCAGAAATTGACAAGGTACGAGAGTTGGAAGCCCGTCAACGATACATCCTTAGACTACAGGAGGAAACATGGCGACTAAAAATCCATGTTATATGGTTAAAGGCGAGTGACAAAAACACTCATTTTTTCTAGAGGTATGCTACGATGTGTAGGGACAAGAACATTATTTGGGAGGTTGTACCTAAATATGGGGAAAATTTAACGACAACTGAGAATATCCAATAGGATTTTGTGTGATATTTTGGGGGTTTCTTTATAGCAAGAGAGAACGTGGACATTGATAATTAGTTGGAGTTTATCAATTCTTTGCCAAATGTTCTTGAAGGAAGAGGTTTTGAAGATTGACAAATCTATTTCGCTAAAGGAAATCACAATGTCCTTAAAGCTTTTGCTAAAGATAAATGGCCCGACCCAGACGAATGGATAGTTGAGGCCTTCTTACACTTTATTGATATTATCAACTATATCAACTATATCATCTAAAAACCCATAATATCTATTTTCATATTCTTGAGGATGTTTGTCACTCCTGGAGGAAACATTAGTGACCTGAAATACTGCATTTACCCGCTATCAGAAGTTTTCATGTTATCATCCAAGTGTTTAATGCGAAATTTACGACCATTTCACCACATAACCATGTGGTGTTTCAACTGCAATACGCCGAACATGAAAAAAGATGCATTCTCGATTATAGTAGGGCAACCTCATGAATTGAGAAGGATAACATTTCATTCCAGGTGGAAGTACAATATTAGTATATTCACAATGACGACCTTGATATTAAAGAATAAAATAAATCAGAACAATAATTATCAAATACAACAAAATAAATTCAATAATTAAAAAAAATTCAAAACATTACATAAACAATATATATATATATATATATACACACACACACACAAATTGCATACCTTGACGATTATTAATACTTTTATATTCCAACTTCCACAACCGAGGTGTCATTCTTCGTGGTTTTAATCCAGTGTCTTTTTTATCATTGAAAATATGTTTTTCAGTAGTACGATACTTATGGTTCCTAGAGAGGAAGTGCCTAAACTCATCAAACACCATCTTTCTGAAGTCTGGTTAATGACAATACTTCATCTTAGGGCAACAAACTGGACATGAAAATCTACCCTTTGTTTGAATACTTGCAATAGATGGATCGATGACAATTATACAATGAGATCATTTTTAAAACATGCAATATGGTATATCTAATTTAAATAATGATATACTATATTAAAGTGCAACGAAATATTACATACCACAAAAATATGTTAGTCCTGGGGAATCATGAATTGTCCATACAAGCATTCCACGACATTGAAATTTCTTCTCCTTGATTGGTTTAGTGATGTCATACATAATGATTCCATGCCATAACTTTATTAGCTCATCGATAAGAGGCTCGATATGTACATTCATATTTTGACCTGGTATACTTACCTAATTGTTCAAAATTACGATAAATAATTACTACCATCATATATGTATATATAAGTAAGTAAATAAATAAAATATATTATGCAAACAACAAGAGAAATGAAAACGTTACATTTGAAAAAGTAATGTATCAAATACATGGAATAATCATAGGCAACATTATGTGCCCCCTCTTTATTGAAATCCAAGGAGGAAAGTTATTGTTGATAACTAAAATAGGCCACACTAAGTAAGTAGACCTAAGCTCTCTGAATGGATTAACACCATCAACTACCAATGAAAGCCTGACATTATGAGGTTCATTTTTAAAATCTACATATTTTTCTTCGATTTACCTAAATGCAAAACCATTTGCAGGCATTCGAAGAACACCATCTCCACTTCTATTCTTTGAATGGTAATCCATAAACTGTGCTATTCTCTTACACTTGAACAATCGTTGCAAACATGGAATTATGGGAATATGACGAAGAACCTTTTGAGGCACCTTTTTTGTTAGTTGATCATTTCGATATCTACTAGTACCACATTTTCGACATCTGTTTTCGACGCATATTCTCCGTAATATATAATATCATCTTTAGGACATGCATCTATAATGTTATATTCCATTCCAAAGTCTTTCATAATAGCATGTAAATCTCGATATGTGCAAGGTAAAGTATTTGGCGATGGTAACAAAATTTCACCCAACAATCTACAACATAAAAAATTAAAAATTAAAAAAAAAAAGAAAAAAGAAAAAAGGTTAATGTAAAGATTATTAATCGTATATAAGTATTGAATTATTATTTTACGCATTTATTACAACTAAAAAAAGGGAAAATAATCAACATTTACATATATGTGATCATATATACATATTGCATACCTTAGGATATGTGTCATACATATGTTCGACAAATTATTCATGACCTTTAAGTTCACAAGCAACAATGTAACATAGAGAAGAGTTGCACTTGAATGTTCAAAAAGTCGTTCATTTTACATTTCAATTAGAGGTACATCATAAACATCGTCACTATCTCCACCATCATCATCCGACTCACCATACAAGTCATGCCGTGTGAGGGCACCCAAGGAAACCTTTGAGTCTGTCATATTCCGATTTTTGTTGTACTAACTTGCCATTTCATGAACTCACATCAAGGAAGATTCAATTTATGTCAACATACTCCATTTGTAAATGGCCAGTATGGCACGAGGGAGCAAACAACAAATGGGTCGCACGAACGTGCACAAGGCACATGGGTGGTCACAACTTAGCATTTTTTATACAACCACCCTCATGTGACGGTCCGACTTGAACGCGTTTCTTGTGGCGCCCTCACACGGCATGACCCGACCCGCCCAAACGAAGGCACGAGGGAGAAAACGAAAAACAGATCACACAAATGTGCACAAGGAACACAGGCGGTCACAACTTAGCATTTTTTATACAACCACCTCACACGACACGACCCGCCCTCACACGACCCGACCCATACGCGTTCCTTGGGCACCCTTGGACGACTCGAATCGACCCGGCCTGACCTGCCCGAACGTGTTTCCTTGGGTGCCTTATTAGTATGACACGACCCGACCTGACTCGAACACGTTTCCTTGGGAGCCATCACACGACCCGACCCGCCCAAATGTCGAAGGCATGAGGGAGAAAACGACAAACGGGTCGCACAAACGTGCACAAGGCACACATGCGGTCACAACTTAACATTTTTTATACAACCTCCCTCACACAATTCGACTCGAACGCGTTTCCTGTGGTGCCTTCACATGTCACGACCTGACTTGCTCGAGCAAAGGGCACAAGAGGGAGAAAATGGAAAACAAATTGTGTAAACGTGCACAAGGAACACGGGTTGTCACAACTTAGCATTTTTTATACGACCACCCTCACATGACCTGACCCGCCTGAACACATATCCTTGGGCGGCCTCACATGGCATGACCTGACCCGACTCGCCCGAACAGATTTCCTTGGGAGCCCTCACACGACCCGACACGACTCGACCATGACATGTTCCTTGGGTGCCCTCACACGACCCAACCCAACCTGATTTACCCGAACGCGTTTCCTAAGGCGCCCTCACAGTACGGCATGACCCAACCCGCCCGAACGTCGAAGGCATGAGAGAGAAAACGGAAAGCGGGCCGCACAAACATGCAGTACAAGGCACACATATTGTCACAACTTAGCATTTTTTATACAACCACCCTCACATGACCTGACCCAACCTGACTTGACCCGCTCGAACACATTTTCTTGGGCGCCTTGACACGACTCGACTCGCCCGAATGCGTTTCCTTGGGTGCCCTCACACGGCACGACCCGACCTAACCTGCTTGAATGTGTTTCCTTAAGTGCCCTCACATGACCCTACTCGACCTGCACGAGCGCGTTTCCTTAAGCACCCTCACACGACCTGACCCGACCCGCCCAAATGCGTTTTCGTAGGCGCCCTCACACGACACGGCTTGACTCGACTCGACCCGACTTGCCGAACGCATTTCCTTCGGCAGCCTCACATGACAGGACTAGACTTGACCCGACACAAAATGGGTGGTCATAACTTAGCATTTTTTATACAACCACCCTCACACGACCCGACCCGACCTGACTTGCCCGAACGTCGAAGGCACGAGGGATAAAACATAAAACGAGTCGCATGAATGTGAAATACAAGGCACACACGTGGTCACAATTTAGCATTTTTGATACGACCACCCTCACACGACCCGTCCCGACCTGCCCGAATGCGTTTCCCTGGGTGCCCTCACATGACCCGACGCGACTCGACATGCCCAAATGTGTTTCCTTGGGTGCCTTATGACCTGAACCGACCGAACGCGTTTCCTTTGGCGCCATCACACGACTCGACCCAACTCGCATGAACATGTTTCCTTGGGCGACCTCACATGACACGACCCGACCCGACCCACTCGAATGCATTTTTCCTGGGTGCCCTCACACGACGCGACACGACCCGCTCGAACGTGTTTCCTTGGGCGGCCTCACACAAGACGACCATACTTGACCCAACACGAAACAGGTGGTCACAACGTAGAATTTTTTTATACGACCACCCTCACACGACCTAACCTAACTCGACCCGACCCGACCCGATCGAATGTCGAAGGCATGAGGGAACAAATGGAAAACGGGTCGCACGAATGTGCAGTACAAGACACACGAGCAGTCATAACTTAGCATTTTTGATATGGCCACCCTCACACGACCCGACCCGGCTCGACTCGACCCTTCTGAATGCGTTTCCCTGGGCGCCCTCACATGACTCGACCCGACTCGACTCGCCCGAACGTGTTTCCCTGGGTGCCCTCACACGATCCGACCTGCTCGAATGCGTTTCCTTGGGTGCCCTCACACTACCCGACGCGACCTGACCCAACTAGACGCGTTCCTTGGGAGCCCTCACATGACCCGACCTGACCTGACACGACACGACCTGCCTAAACGTCGCACTTCCGACACATTGTTCTGAAACGTCATAATTCTGATGCTTTGTCCCAAAACATCGCTATTTCGATGAAACCCCTAAACGTCACACTTCCGAAACAATGTTCCTAAGCGTCGCAATTCCGACACATTGTTCCTAAACGTCACAATTCCGGCTTTGTCCCGAAACGTCGATATTTCGAAGAAACCGACAAAACCCTTTAACGTCGCTATTATGATGATATTCCCTAAACATAGCTAGAGAGATGCTTGTTGGCGGGACCCTCTTTTTTTTTTTTGGGAACTTTTCGACAATACGTCAAAAGTGTTGAAATTTGACCATATGTACTAGTGCACCTTAGGGTATAGAACTGGCTGGTGCCAGTGAGAAGTAAGGCTACACGGAATAGTGAATTCTAAGCATGCAACAATCTTCTTCCAACTATTTCTGACTAAAATTAAAAACAACGAATTTCCCAATCAAGGTGGCTTGTAACAAAATCTCAAATTTGGCAACTTCATTCATACTAATTACAGTCTTCATTAGGATTTCTTTCCAAGGTCACAAATGTATCAAGTCATAAAGGTTGATGCCATTTGTTGTCACTAGATATTTCACTTATGTCACACACACACACACACACACACACACACACACACACACATGGAATTTTGATGGTATATAAACTATGCAACAATTCCAATATATATATCATAGAGAGGCCATGTATACTATCCAAACTTACCAAGTCGAGGAGGAATCTATATATCTTGGAGTTTGCTATCATCTATATCCAAAGATCATCTGTGATGCCATGCTTCTCTATTAGTTGTCGAAAATCAAAAGTCTACAGTTTGGAAGTATTTATGACTTCTTATCTATAGTCCTCTAGCCACCTGAAACTCTTTGTTATTCAAAGTGCCATAAACCTGCTGAATACCATTGGAGATCTTGATGAGATGGAGGATCTAACCCTATTAGGATGCCATCCAAAGATAGGTACTACTCTCCTCTTGATGTCAGCCTCAATATGCATATGAAACTTATGTTAGCTTAGTATATATAGGCACATGTATTCAGATGTATAGGTCGGCGCATTTATGGAGACATAACCACTATTTATATGTGGCTAGGGTCACCACAGTTTGGACATCTCTGCAATACAAATGGGTTAATACAGTTCGGGTTATTTGAGATTTTCAGAAGGATAATATAGTTCAGACTTCGCATTTTCAGTGATGAGACAGTGAGACATTCTCATATTATATCATTGTGATACAACTCAGATATCATCTAAGATTCGGTGCTATAATAGAGGATAATATTTCGGTGTCTTCCATAGATTGTTGTTGCTACATTTTGGTGACTATGCCCTAGAATCGAGACCAATATTGCTATAGTGCTAAGATAAATACAAATTACACTCAATACTGAATAGTGTAAGATCATGAGGATAAATAATACTGAATCATGAGGATAAATAATACTGAATTGTAGTGAGATCATAAGTTATACTGAGCTACCATACATGCTAATATGCCATAAATATTTAGTAAGATTGTACTGATAATGATACCGTGATAATTATAGTGATGATACCATACTTACTCTTGTGATGCTATCATATATCATACATCATAGGTGACATTTGCATTGAGCCAATCAGTGATGCGATGAGTCATAGTGCAAATGCCATAGCAAGATCATAGCAGAGGATGCCATTTTGAGCAGGATTGATATAAGATGTCAAGACCACACTAATGAACCTTGTGCAATTGAGTCAAGATTATGGTGTAGAGGCTGCTATGCCAAATGTTCTTATTTGTTGCAAATGACTTAAAGTCGCGAGGGTGGACCACAGAAGCCTGCAATAACACTGAAAAAACTTCAAACAAAATATCCAGAGCTTGTGATCAGATTAGGTCTTGTTGCCAAAAACACCCTTAATCAGATCCGCTTCTAGAAAATAGGAAATAAATAAATCTCGTAACCTTTAGAATTCGACCTCTACATAGATATTCAAAGCTACAAAAGGGCAGGATAATAATTAGATATTTCTTTTCTCAACATCTGTGCTTGATGCATCCTGCTTTTGCTTGGGATTGTCCTCATTTGGCTCTAATACCATGTTGAATTTTGAACATGATCATAGCTTAGGACAGTTGCAGAGATCCATATAAGCCCATTTAACTTTCATTTTATTTCCATTAATTATCTCATAACTCAAAACTGAAGAAAGAACATAAGCAATGAAAGCAGAAGACAAGCCAAGACAAGATAACTTTAGTATATGGCTCAAACCAGGGAAAAACCCCAAGATGGGGAAAACCCTTTATCAATTCTTCTTATTATAGATGTCAAAAATTCAACACAAAGAGAGAGTACAATAAAATTAACTTGCCAATTCAAGATACAAAAACATTGCCCTCGAGTCCAGTCAATCTGAAATTCTAATGCATTAAAGGGTGGAGATATCTTCTCTGGAATTCTGAATACTGGTTAGGGTAAAACACAGTTAGGATATGGCACCTGTACATACAAAGTAGTCCTTGATTTGAATGCGGTCTCCTTTCATATGAACCCTCCATCAGAGCACTGTGCTTTAGTCTGCTTCTAGCATCGAGAACAAACCATTCAACCCACTGTTCAAGAATGAAAAACAATGGCCTCCTACTCAAACTGAGGATCAAGGTTGTGGCCTGGATGAAGGTGGCCCTATCAAGTGTGGCCTGCTTCTAGGAGGGATCTTCCATGAGGACCATGACCAAGACAATGTGATACAACCCTTAAACAGTGCGAAATATTTGCCCAAATTCAGACCTGCAATGGTGGATGAATAAGCCTAGATCAATTCATAAAAGAGGCCAGACAACTTCGGTTAACTATCCTGTAGAATATGACCCATCAAGGAATGTAGGACAATGTTGATCATGCCCTAATCACTTTCGCTTGGAGACTTAATTATGTTGCAGCCATTTCAGAGCAAAGAACGATCTATGAATGATGTGAGTGATGAGGATGAATGCTCCTCTTTATATACAAGATGGAGGGAAGGCCGACCTTAAAATTTGGAGGCAAATTTGAAATTTGAATTTTCGGTTTTTCCCGCCTAAAAAAAATAACTTATAGAATTTATTTTTGAATAAAAAAATATTTTCTTAGCGATCTTTAGATCGATTTTGGTCCTCTTGAAAATAGGAATTCATTGGGATTATTATCTCCATCAACTGAGCATACCAAAGTGGAATGTTTCCTTAGTTGCCAATTTTAACAAAAAGTGAGTTCCATTTTTCCCCTCCACATTCAACAAGATCTCCACACATTACTACCCTTGTTGTAATTAAAATATTAAATACTTAAAGACACCATAAATATGAAAAAAAACTACATAATAATTTTTTTAGATTTTAGATTAAAAATACCAAATTTTAATGTAAATGTCGCGGTTTTTTAAATTGCAGTTTCATAATTTTTTTGTTTGAGAATTGAAAATTGTATTACCAATCAATCATGTACATGTAGAGCGAGAATTCGCTCGATCAATCTTAGGAGGATACTAACCAGATCTAGAATCAATAAGCAAGTTAACTTAAGATTGAATGAAAACTTTTGGATTTGGATTGATTGGTCCCTACCAAACCAACCAAAACCAAACCCTAAAAACTAAAACCTCAAAATACATAACCTATGCATTTACTTATATCTTGGGTATTAAACCTAAGAACGATCATGGATCTTTCCAAAGATCCTTTTTTCTTGCGCACATCTATCTACCTCGAGGAACTGTCAGGAACAAATGAAGATGGTACAATAATTGTGTTTCCTTGAGTCAATTATAATTCCTAGGGGTCTGTAATTGTAGTTGCTTCTTTGTCAGTGTATGGGTGATCTAATTAAAGGAAACATCTGTGCCCGCTTATTGACGAAGCTAAGACTATAGTTGTGGCTCTTGTGGTTCCGTTCCACGGGTGGACCTTAATTTTTGAAGTATGAGGTGGCACTGCATGTGGCTGAGTGGAGGTTGAAGGACTTGATTTAAGTAAAGATGTGTTTTGATGCTAAGAGTTATTTGGTTGGTTCGGTACTCACAGTTATTTCTTTGGTTCGTTGTAGGTTTCTTAAGTTCATTAAAACTTTTGTGTCTTTTCATTCTCTGATTTTATTTTTAACATCTCAAAAAAAAGAGCATCCTTAAAAAGAAAAATAAAGATTCTAAAGAAAATCATGCTAAAACTCCAATTTCATAAATTAAAAACACATCAATAAACTTAAGAAATACCAAATTTTAAATATACACAATTTCATAGGTTAAAACCAACTTAACAAACTTTAAAAACTAATATTTCTTATTATATTTAAAGTAACATTAACATGATCAAATTAATTACCGAATAATCAAATTTATTAAAAAAATTAGAAGAGAAAGAGAAAGAGAAAAGCAAATTAATCACCACCCAACTAAATTTATTAAAAAAATAAAAATAAAGAGGAAAAAAAAAAATCAAATTAAAAAGCTCGAGAAGAAGAGAAAAGCAAATCCAAATTAAGACAAAGCTCCAAAAAAGGCAAATCAAGTTAACATGGGCGGGAATATAATTCAAAGAGAACTCAATGAAAATCCGACCAAAACCCACAACTGTCTGAAAACCCGATAACGTCAAGAAACAGCCAGAAAAACTTTTGTCACTCTCTGATCGCCTGAAAATTTTAGTCGATATTCCCTGTATATTTACATCTCCATTACCTGGTATTCTAGTGTCGCAATCGTTCTATCCAAGCAATGGAGAGGATCTTAGTTTTGGTTCGTGTGAGGCCCGTCCACGACAAGGAAGCAGTAACTAGTCCATGGAAATTTACAGGCAACACTATTTGTTTATCTAATCAAGGACCAAAGTTCGAATTCGGTAAGCTTGCACATACATTTAATGTCTTTCTCTCTGTGCGAAGAATAATTCGAATGTTGATTATTTGTTCAGATAGAGAAATTGCCTCTGCCTTTGCTTATGTTTATGCAATCTCTATATCATAATATTGATTTAACCGGCTAAAATATATACATACGACAGAAAAAGTCTTTGGCCAAGAGTCTAAAACCGTGGATATATACGAAGCCCGCACTAAGGACATTGTAGCTGCAGCTGTTCGAGGTTTCAATGGTACTTACTATAATATCTCAGTTTTTTTTTCATGTATATTTTAAATTGGCCATGCAAAATTAATGGCAGCGACCTTAGCCTTCGGCCATGCACATTGTAGAAGAAATCAACCCTAACGCTGGTTTCAGCTGTTTATGCAGTTTGAATTTTTTTTTTTTTTCCCCACGTAGTCATTTAAAAATAATTAACACGAGAACTTCACGTAAGAGAAAGGAATTTAGTATTGACCCTAGCCAATGAATAACTCATCAAATGCAAAGGCTATTTCTAATATATCGAAGATAAGGGAGAGAAATTTACTTTTCAAAACCTTGGGAATTAAATGCAGTCCGGTTTAATGCTTCAACTTATTTTTGCCCTGTTGTTTGGTGTGTAGGGACGGTCTTTGCCTATGGACAAACCAGTAGCGGTAAAACTCACACAATGCGAGGCTCTGCCACTGAACCCGGTGTTATTCCTCTTGCTGTCCACGATGTGTTTAAGAACATTCGGGAGGTATTCTTCATTACTTTAACAATATGCAACAACATATGTAATGGTCTTCAAGTATCCTTACAATTGTATTAAGCAATTCAACAAAATACGCGTTGTGTTCACTAAAGATACCCTCACTGCCTGTAACTTTTAACACTTGACAAGCATTGAACATGTTTTTCTTTATCAACCTAGCTGTTGATCATAGTTTATTGTCTTTAAATTTATGCTTTCTTTTATCACCTAAACTGCTGATCATAATCTATTGCCTTTTAAATTTTAATTTATGCTTTGTTTTATTGCCCTTACTGTTTATCATAGTGTATTGCCTTGAAATTTATGCTTTGCTTCATCACCGTAAGTGCTCATTCAATTTTTATTGTCTCATTCTGCAAAATCTCTACAATTAGGGATCAAAAGGAGTTAAGTGAATTGTGATAAATCTAAGGTGCAACATCTGTAATGTAAATCCTGATGATGAACCACACTGGTTGGTTCGAAACGCCTCAACAATGTTCATTTTCATGTGATTATTACTGAAAGAATTATATAATTGTCTAGCAAAGATTAACTTAACTTCTAGCTCATGTAAGGTACCCATAATCCTTACTTTAGTAGGAATTATGCCTTGCCTTCAGTGCAAGGGTAGAGAGGTTGTTCGCCTTTACTAGGCTCTAATAAAGTGAGTTCGTAGAAAATCCTTCATTAGGTACCTTTAACCCTCACCCTTATCATGTAATGCTCTAGCAAAGGTGCGGTTAACCTAACTTCTAGCTCAGATAAGGTACCTATAATCTTACTTCCGTGGTAGTTATGCCTTACCTTCAATGGAAGGGTAAAAAGGTTGTTCTTTCATTTATTGGGCTTTGATGAAGTAAGTTTGTAGCCCATTCTTGATTGGGTGCCTTTACCAGTTGAAATTATACCTTACCTTCAATAGAAGGGTAATTGGGATGTTCTTGACCCTCCTTTGTAGATGTCATGCCTCTACTTAACGACCTTATCTCTTATGCATATTCATTCAAACTCAAAGTTGATAATATATTTTCATATTATATAAGCGTCTTTTGGTGTCTCTTCTGTTTCCATCAAATTACTATTTTGATCTTCTAAGGGGGTTGAACTTATCCATCTATTATTGTGTAATGCTAAGTTGCAGGAAACATTGGGCAGAGGGTCGTTTCCCCTTGGAAACGAAATGGAAATGCGTTTCCTTGTACCGTACGGCTTGGAAACGGGTTTCCGTCCGTACGGGGTTGTTTCACGTTGAGGAAACATGCCTAGTACGGAGGGAAACACGTTTCCAACGTTTAATATTCTTTTATTGCGCTTTTTTTTCATTTTCATTTTTTGTTTTAGGGCAGCGTAATGTTCAAGTCTATGGCCCTAGTGTTGATATGTAGTTCATGGTAATGATAAATTCTTAAAGTAAAATGATGAAAATGAAAGATAAACGAGAATGTTCATTTTCATCCTTTTATGTAAATTTTTAACATTACCATGAAATGAGTTAGGATGTTTGACAACGGTTTTGCCCTCATTGGATTTCACGTGGAGAAAGTAGAATTTTAGATCTCACTCGAAATCCTGCAGACTTATCATTTTTTCAGGATTTCAGGATTGGGGGTATTGCAATGTTTCCATTGGATTTTGTCATGTACTACGGTATGGAACTTGTATTTAATCAAGAGAACCAAGCCCTCTATGCAGGGGAGACTTCCAATAATCAAGAGCACCTAGGGTACTAGGGTATGGAACTTGTATTTAATCAAGATCACTAAGGTCGTTCCATTATGCGGGAGGAGACTCCCAATCAAGCACGAGACAAGAAATTAGAAATTTCTTGTGGTTGATTTTGGATATTGCTATTTTCATTATGTGATCATTCGTGAGTAAATGTGATGTAAATTTAGAGACTTATAGTTTATGCATTGACATTGGACAATTTAATCATAATGTAATAAATTATAATGTATCATGTATGCTTTATGACATATTTCTTAAATGTCCTTATATATATATATATATATAATGCGTTTCTTTGTTTTCAAAAGTTGGGTGGGTCAAGTTTCAGACCCGTACCGATTTCGAAAACTCGTACCCGTTTCCCCGTTTCATGCAACTCAGGTGTAATGTAATAATCAAACTAAAGTTGTTCCATATTGTTTTCTAGCACTTGATTTTCTTTTGGACATGTAGGCTTGCTTTGCCTTATAGTGGCCATCATTTAATTAGTACCACATCCTTACAACATCATTGTTCACATCAACCTCACTTGGGTTTTGATAGAATAGGGCACATGTGTAGCACACTCCATAACCACCCCAATAAGCAAAAGTGGTTACTATGCCGACCCGATTTCCAATTTACAGTTATGAGAATGGGATCTAAAAGTTTTGATATATATATAAAATTAAATTTTTAAATCTAGAATTAAACAACATCATGTGCATCTTGTCGAAACCCTTTTGGTGATATAAATTTCGCCCCAATTGGGATCCGGAATTAAAAGTTATGATGTCTTAAAGTTTTCATTATTTAGCTCTACAATGTCACCTTGACATGCCACATGGCACCCACGTGGTCCCCACGTGGCATGTTGCTATAATGCCACTTCACCACTGTGCCATCCTCAGCCGGATCCATGTAGCATGTGCCATGAATGAGGTTCTTACACCTATCACTAATGTCTACATGACATTCTCATCATAGGGTTGACCCCTCTTCCCGGTCACGTGCTCTGTCATGTGACTGAGAGCTATGCCCCAGGGTGCTAACCTCTTGAACAAGCGTATACACTCCATTCTACTAGGTACAACAAGTGGCTCCCAGGCTTTCGTTATGAGTTTAATCCACCGAGGGGTCTTATCATGGTTCATTCCTCTCGGCCGAGCTTAGAATAGCGTATAATATATACAAAGATCGTCGTACGAGGAGGATTTGGGTGTATTTGCCCATATATGAAACTCGTTACACAGTTGTATTTATTAAGCCTGTAGATTGCATTCAGGCTTGTAGGTCACTCTTGGCCTTATTACAATTTTATGACCTGACTTGCCTCTATAGCAATTAAGTACTCTCCAACCAGGTCAGCAATGTATATTTATACGCCTATGCACATATATACACCCAATATCAATCATCAATCTCATTACACTAGGCTATAATCACACAACAATACAGCCATTTCAAATCATTTAAGCATGTGAGGTACCTAAATTGCTGTAGGTTGCCTACATAACATTTCAACACAAAAGGTGCCCAATTATAACTCCTTACGATGGTTAATTACTTATTGTTGGGGTCATTAATGTACATATACCCATACTTACTCAGCCTATTGCTATATGTATAAGAAGGCTCAATACCCATTTCATGTTTCTCTGCACTGTAATATTCATACATAAGCATGTAAAGATCACTGTAACACAGGGCATTCTGCCTAGTAATTAGGCTTGACTTCCTACTGATAATCTGCAAGAAACCAGAATTTCACACAGGGTGGACTACACAGACTTTGTGTGGTATTATTATTATTATTATTATTTAGGTTTCACATTCCCAAGTGCTTAAGATCAACTAGTAGCAATAGTTTATCCCACATTTCCTCTGTGTGCATAGGTTGTAGGTTCAATGAATTGTATAATATGGAATAAAAGAGTATACTAGTTAATGGACCAGGCAATTCTACACTTGTGCGTGCAAAATCAACCCCACGTTTTCCCAAGGTGCCTCACAGCCTAAGAATAACATAATTGCTAAATACAAAAGATTGAAGTTAGTAATCTAGTTGGGGAAGGCAACTATGGTAACAACTCTTCTACCAGAGCCATTAATCTCATTTAAGCAATTGGATGGATGGTATAAATTCTCAAGTGATTGGGTTTCTGTGCTTTGGTGAATCCAAACAAACTGGTTTGATGCACTCATGATTGTTCCAATGATTCAACAACTCAGTCACAGGGTTGTTATATGTAAATTACATGGTTCATAGGATATGATATCTATACCAGTGCACAAAACCATTAGTTTAAATGGGTAAGCATTTGACTGGTCAGTGGGAATCATAATGACTGTTGGAATTCAACATCCCATCAAATTACCCTACATGAAAACTCTAAATAGCCAGGTAGCTTCCAACAATATTGAGTCATAGAGAAATAAAATTCCCAACTAATTCAATATACCACCAAATGATCAACAGGAAAGCCTAGGGCAGCCTGTATTCATGGGGGTAATGAATATTTTTCGTCTCAAATTGAATCGGAAGTTCAAACGACTTCAAATTGGAACAAAGAAAACCCTCCCACTACAAATAACAACTAAGATCGTTTAATCTCCCAAAGTCTCTCTACAGAACCTCAAGGCAACATTGCCATTAGTAAGACCTTTTCAATGCCCGCTCTCCCTACCCACTGGCAATATTTTCCTGAACTTGAGTACCAAGGAGTTGAAAGAGATGGACTAATCACTTCATCCCGATTCTCAGGATTACTTGTTTACAGAGAAGGAAGTTTGTTTTCTCCTCGGACAACTTGTGAAATTATATTGTCTATTATAATTGTAGGTTTTTATTTCCTGGAAATGGGTTCTGTTCATGGAGCAAGCAATCATATAACCTGATCTTGGAATACCTCTGTGTCAGTGGTAATCAAATGTCCGATTCTTGGAAAACTTGCCCAGAAATGAACTGGAACAGGAAACCATAATGATAATCCAACATAAGTAAAATGCTTCATACACAGGGAATAACCATTAGAATACACCAATTATCCATAGTATTCATATACAGAATTAGATTAAGCATGGCAAAATAATACCAGAAAGAGGAATGGGCACTTTATTCAACAATCTGAGGGCAAATGTTGCGAACATCGGCATCGGGATAAATTCGACAAGGGTCCGGAAAACAAAAAATCGTAAAAATTGGGAAAATATCGGTAAAAATTGCCAAAGATCGGCAAAATTAAGATACCATAAAAATATTTTAAAAATCGGCAAACATCGGCTAGGCCAAAAAATCGTGATTTCAAAATAAAATTGGGATGTTCGCAATAGACTGATTCTGAGCACTATCAAAACATGACCAATTCTAGCCACCTAAGAAGCCATATTTCACACAGTCAATTGACATATAAACAATTCAAGAAATACGAACAGGAAACCTATTACTCATATCAATTGTGATAGGTACTTATCTTAGAATATAAGCTGGGTAACTGAGTCTGGGAATGCAATTCTCTGCGCAACCATAGATTGGGCTGTACTGAGGCCTTTCTCGAAGCCAATCGTCCCTGGCCATATTCTAGAGCATGAGGAGGTAGATTGGGCTGTACTGAGGCCTTTCTCGAAGCAAATCACCCCTGGCCATATTCTAGAGCATGGAGAGGTTTTGTCAAGGGATTAAAACCAATTTTGCTAGCTGAGACAGGGACTCTAGAGGCCCAACCACTTCCACCCACCATCTAATTCACTGCAGTCACTTATGCACATGGGATCCAGAGGTCTGGCACCTCCACCCTCCAGCTACTTAATGAAGTTAGTAGCTCTTCAAGTCATAGGCTGAAACAGGGAATCCAGAGGCCTCCAGCCTCCACCCAGCAGCCAAACAAGGGAGTCCAGAGTTTCTTCATCTCCACCCTCAGATTATAAAAACACAATGGTTCCATCCAGTCTTGGGAATCCTGAATCCACTGTAAAAGCCAAGCTGACAAGCAAGGTATACTTCATAATTCTCCTTACCAAGAGTCCAAGGAAACAGGCCTCCACCCCGACTGTCAAGGGAATCCAGAGAATGCCATCTCCACCCTTCAGCCAAATGGGGAATCCAGAGACTGTCCCTCACCTGAGAGGAATTTTTCCAGATCTCCAGATGCTCAACTGAAATTTGCTGGAGTACTTTGTCCTGTAGCAATGCAGAATTTTCCCTCTGCTTCCTCTGAGCTGCAATGACCTGCTTCCTTCAGATTTCAAACATACAGAACCCCTTGTAGCTTGTATGTGCGATATTGTGTTATCATCTGTAAATGCTAGATCCCTCTCGCATGATCCATGATGGTTTTTTTTTTTGTCTATACCTGTCGATGCTCTTGTTGATTGCACTTACAGTGATGCCTTCTGAGTATCACTCTGATGATTTTTCCTTCGATTTCACATGCAGAGTCTCGTTTCTTGTGAATGCTCCATTCAAATGTACACCCAGCTAGCCTCATGCCTATGTAGTTCCTTCCATTACACACTCTCTGGTGGTCTGGTGGTCCCCTGCGTGATGCAACCTGTAATTCTTTTAATTCCAGTTTCTATGCTGATTTCCTCCAGCCTCCTGCGAATGTTTTTCTTCCTTGTATTTATTTCTCATGTCCTCCGTTTCTTGCTGCTCCCTCTCCGGCATACACATGCTCTGTTCGAATTCTTCCCTGTCTGCATCGTGTCTTCTGAATCCATTTTGCTTGTCTGGCTAGACTCTCCCAGGCCAGCCAAATGGTGACACTTGTCCTTTTGTCCCCTTGATTTTTCCTGTCTATTGATTTCTTGTTACATTGGTTGGCCAGCTCACCACCACATAGCCCCGGCCACAAATTGACTCTTCACTGCGTGGCCATACCTTCCTTAATTTTGCTGTCCCTTTTGGTTGCATGCTGTTGCAACGAAGTATACTCTCTGTCCTTTGTTCCTCTGCTGGTAGTTATAAGACCAGTCCCTTTGGTGCACACATGTCAGCCTCCATGACTGTCACAAACAAACCAAATCCCAAGCAATCTGCCCTTCTCATGCTCTGGAAATATGTGTCCCAAGATCTCAGCTCATTTTTAATCAAAATAATTACATTATTTACGGTACATGGAGAAGTAACCATGGTCTGTCACAACATGACAGTCATGTGAAGAAGTCTTCCCTCCACTTAAGAGCCCTACTTCTTATGCACATTCTTCTAAAATTGATAATATATTTCATATGGTATAAGCATCTCCTGCTGTCCTTTATATTTTGTTTAAAATTTCTATTCTCATTTTAACTTTTTTCACGTAGATGTTGAGATTCAACAAGATGATGAGCTTAGTGAAAAGAGTCACCTTCACTAAGTGGGCCCGCAGGCTATTTTTGGCGCAAAGTCTATTTTTAGACATGTCGATCATATTCTATGAGTTGCAGGATGCTATTTGTGGATGGTTGGTCAAGTTGGAAAAATAGATGGACTTCTATTTTAGACATATTGGGCGGAATCTATTTTTAGATTGCCAGTCTAAAAATAGATCTGTCGAATATTATTAGCTCTTAATAATATTTGGACTCTAAACATTATCTTATTCTTTTGGAGCACTTCAGTTAAGTGCACAGATGTGGCACATCAGCTGACAGAAGGAATTACGCTATTCCTGAGGGTTTATTGGAGCTAATGCATGAGGACTTCAGTTAGAACTCATGTGACAGAGTTTGGAGGAGTTATAGAAGTAGTTGGTGGAGTTGTATTTAGTTTAACTCAGTTAGACTCAGTTGAGCTAGTTGTATCTAGTCTAACTGATTGATATACTAGTGAGAGTGGAGTGAATTAATTAGTTAATTAATTCACTAAATAATAACTCATTAATCAACTGAAGAATACATCAGTTAACTATAGTGCATGACAGTTTCAGTGGAGACCAGTGGAGAGATAGGTGAAAGAGCAAGTGTGACTATCAGTTGTGATTATAGTGATGCATTGATTGCATCCAACACTCAGTGGAGATGCCAATGAGGATTTCGCAGTGCAAGCTTGGTGAATTCGAGTTCATTCAGAGCCATTCTTCAGCAGGGATTGCGCAGTAGAGGTAGGCTAGCAGGTGGCAAAGATCGGTGCATGGATTTGCAAAATCGGGCCTGATTAGTGTGTAGCGATTGTATTGTACCGAGAGCTTGATATGATCAGCTTTGTATGAGGATTGTTACATGATCTCTATGACATATATTATATACAGATAGTTGGGGTTTTCAGCTTCAGGCTTTCCCGTTAAACAACTATGTTAATGTGTGTGAATTTTTATTGTTTCATGTGTGCATTGCAATCTTGATTTTATTTCCGCAAATGATCAATGGTGGAATAGATTCTGTATTTTGCATGAAGTTAAAATAGTGTGAGATCAGGAGAATCTTGGATATATAACACATAAGTTATATAATTTCTACAGTAGATTCCTTTATTCCATCAATTGGTATTAGAGCTTTGTTTTTTTTGAAGAGATTAGTTGTCGATTATAGTGCAGTCCAATAATCAACCCGTGGTTGTTCCATATTGTTTTTTAGTGTCACTGCTGTTAAATTTTCACTTCATGGTATAATGTGCCTCCAACCTAAAACCCTAGAAAGCAGTAAAGTAAAAAACTCACAAAACTATTGGTTTAAGTGCTAGATTTACAAACACATAGCTAACTTAGAATATTAAGTTATGAACAACAAACAGTAGAATCTGCAGCTCTCAGAAACTCATTGTTTTCTTATTAACTTACAAATAAAAGCAGTACAACTCACTCAAAACTGGATTTTTTTGGAAGGAGGCTAGGAGAAGAGACAAAACAGCCCATCTCTTTGGGGTGCCCAAATTGGAAAAGCAAAATCCTATTCTAAATTTGATAAAACAAACTGCTAAACATGGAAATCGAACCTCTGAAAATAACAAAAGCGAGGTTGAAATTGTGATTTCTGAATCTGGAACAACAATTAACTCATTGCTAAACTAGAATGTAATCCAACTGTGAAAGGCCTTACTTCTAATTTTATAACAACTGAAATTAGAACCACTATAAATTTGGCACATGCATGTGCCTTCTACCTCACTATGCATATAATCTGTTGCTGTGTCTCATTAATGCTGTTTTTGTCCACTCTGAAGGCGTCTCTCATACTATGCACGAACTTGGAGGCTAGGATTTATAGTGCTCTACTATGTTTGTTAAAGTGTGCTATCTTTGCTGGAGGAAGAACAATGATTGGGAAATCAGAGGTAAAAGCTAGCACATCTTTTTCCAAGGAAGTGCACCAAAAGAAGATACTATCATGACAGCGAGGGGCCTTGTCATCTTGTTGATTGCTTGCGTACATAAAGAAATATAACCTTGGTTCGCTGTTCCCTTTTGCACTTTGAAATATCTTTAGAATCTTCAATTATAAATCCCTTTTACAAGGAAAGCTTCATTAGCAACTTGCCATCCTTCTCTGTTCTTCATGTCAACTTCACTAGTCAAAATCTTTGTACGCAACAGCATGAGTTGTTCAATACTTATTGCAATAATAAACTCCTCTGTATACAGAGTCAAGACATGTAGATAAGATCTATCAAATAAAGAGTTAAGACATGCGCTAAACTTAGAAGAAGCCTCACTTGAGTAAAAACCCATATATCCCAAAATACCAAACCTGTGGTGCAGCATTGACTCAAATTGGGCCTTTGGGAATATAAATTCATGGGTATCTTGTCCATGAATACCTCAAAAACATAGACAACTCCCTCTTTTTGTAAGAATCCTTTGGTAATTGGAGTAATGAGTCCTATCAAGATCAACTCTCTATTTTTGAGAGCGTCCTCTAGCAACAAACATGTCTTGGAACTCTTCAATACGAATCTCATCAATTGCAAACATGTAATTAATCATCGGCTCCACATAATAGGAAGAACACTCCATCATTTCTTCCAGTCATATTTATAATTTATTTAATTGGATCAATAAGTAACCTGTAAAGGCTGCCATCTCCAACTCCTTTAGCGAAAACTTGACTAGGTTTATGGTTGCATTTTCTAATAATCACCTGCTAACCATCAAACTCAATGATACATTATAGATTTGTCATGCAATAAATTGAAAGAAGATTCTTTGTTAAACTGGGAACATACAAGACATCATCTAGCTCAATAACATCGCTTGAAGGCACATAAAAAGTAGCGAAACCTAATTCGTTAAGTGTGCAAGTGGCATGATTGCCCAGTTCCACTTGTATGCCATATTCTCGCTCTTGAAGTTTGTTGAATGCCTTCTTATTGAAAGCATGTGTCTAGATGTTCTATTGTCCACATAGCACCCTACACTGGAAACAATGTTAGTTGAAAGGCATGATACCATGTAGAAAGTTGTCTCAAGTTGTGATTCTAGCTCATTTGTTGTGGTGGAAGCTTATGCACTACCTAGAAATTGCTTCTTCTATTTCTTGGCTTTCTCCCTCTCAAGAAATTGAGATGCATAGTGGCCCATCTTGTGCCACTTAAACACTTCATGTCGGCCAAGTATTTCTTCCCTTGGTTCAAATAATTTGATTCTTTTGCCTTGCTCTTTTGAACCCTTTCGAGTCCTCCTTCCTTGCCTCCTCTTGCCATCTTCTCAATAAAGGCTAGGTTATTGATCTCCACCATATTGGCTGATATAGACTCTAGTTTGGTCTGTTGGAAAATGTAACTAGTAATTAAGGTTTGATATAATGTAATCTTATATTTGTCAAAAGAAGAAGAAGAAAGAAAATGTAAAAGAAAAAATATTTTGTAAATCATGGGTTTCATGCTTATGACTTTGGTTACTAGGTTGAGCATCCATTGTATGCTCTTAGGGTTTCCATGAGTCAAAGTGTCATTATCATTATGTAAAAGACCATTTGGGCACTTGTAACAAAGAAAGAAAAAATATTTTTGTATTAGGAAGTGTCTATGTCAGCTCCCAAGAACAAGTCGGCTAGCCGGTGGATATCAGCCTAGAGAGGGCTTATGGACCCACGTGGAAGGCTATTTATAGACTTCGTCCTCCTTAGTGACACACATTTGCACATACTTGAAGATATGGTCTACGGTAAAAAGAAGCATGCGAAGGTTGCTAAGAAGGCTAGAAGAGCCATGTGAAAGTGCAATCAACCCTAGAAGTCTTTTTGAAGTTTGAGATAAGCGAAAATTTTGAGGTTTCTCACAAATCCGAAATTGCAGAAGTAATGAAGACTTGATTGGTTGGTTGGCTGACTTGTTTCTTGGTGAGAGCTAGAGGTCTTGTTTGGTCTTGGAAGTCTCCTTTTGAAGTTGATAAGAAGAGAAGTTCTGATGGGTTTTCCCCTTAGAGAGGTTTTGCCCTATTATGGAGCCTATATCCTGTGTTCATGTGATCTTTATTGTGGTTGGAATTTATTTGATGATAAGAACATAAACATAATCACTATAAGAAGAATCTTAATCACAATTAAATGTCAAAGAGGAAAATGATAAGCTAAATATGTTGCCCTAACCATTTTCCAACATGGTTTCAGAGCTAAGGTTCACTTTTGAAGGCAACTGGAAAAGATCACTGTTTCATGACTAGTTTGAAGGCTACAAAGGTTTAAAGAAGGATTGAATAAATAAAAGGTTGTTTTTTGGGCTTCTTCTTTTGCAATAGGCCAAGGGCCAAAATTTTCTGAGATAGCCTCAAATTTGAAAAGTGAAGGCTACAATACAAAGATATACAATTATGGAGTGAAGGCCTGTAGGAAGCACATAATATAGTCTAGGCCTAAGAATTAGGCCAAGATATGTGCTTAAAGACCAAGCCCAAGAAGCATTGGAAAGTGCCCTTATATTTTTGTGCATAAAAAGAGTCTAGATCCTCTGTATTTAGGACGAAAATTCTCTGAAATTGGCATCAATAAGCCTTAGATCTGAGAGCTACAGAAGGGTCACTTTAAGTGCGGACTGAAGGGAAGAACATCCTTGTGATAGAACGAATAAGAAGAATATGAATTCCATATAAAAGGAAACTAGATCTGTATAAACCAAGGGTCTTGTACATTGCAAGTTTTTTGACCAACGAAAGGAATGAATGAAATAGCACTGTAATTTGAAAGAGATATAGCCATGTGAAAGAGTGAAGGAGGCATATGGTTTTATAAGAGGCCAAGACCTCTGTGCAAAATAATTATGCCGAAGTCCTGTACTTAAATACCCAACGTCAAAAGCATTGAAAAGTGACCTTATAATTCTATATAAGAGGACCGAAACCTAAGGTGAGAAATTTTGATACCAATGTAATAATAAACATAACTATAACCGCATGTCTAGTGAAGTAGAATAGAAGCCGAAAAATATCCTTAATTATCATCTTTAGAAGGTATGTCAAGAGGCCTTATCTGGAAGGCTTCTTATGGTTACATTATTAATGAACAAGAGGCTTGATATAGTCTTATAGGTTAGCGCAAGGAATGCCTAGTAAAGGTATGTAGGCCGACTTACATGGAAGACCTTTTGGGCTTATTTCAAAAGGCATATACAATGAATAGTGTGGAGACCTTGTTTGAGGGCCGATGTCACATATTGGAAGCAATCATTGAGAAGAGGAATCAAGTCCTTGCCCCTAGTTACTACAACTAAGCAGAAGATGAAAATTGATCAGTGAAGAAGCCTTATAGTTTAAAAAGAGTATGACATTTCCAAAAGGGCTTAAAATATCTCAAGAAATAAATCATTGATGGCAGTTTTTGGCTTTGGCATCTTTGGAGTTTTCACTCTTGAAAACAGTAAGAAGATCGTGAAGAAAGCTTCGTAGCAGACTTCCATGGAGGACCGAGGTATGTAGTCCTTGTCTGCAAGTTATGTATAATTGTTTTTATACATATAGGGTCTAACCTGAATTGTATTAGGGTTTTGGAGCATATTTGGTTCTAGGGTTTGTAGTCTTCATCTTGTTGAAGATTGTTGGCATCTAAGGATTGTAAACCTTAGTTGGTACTTGAAAACCCTAGTCAAGAGAGAAACCCTAACCCTAATTTGCTTGTTCCCTCATAGAAACCCTAGCTCTTGACTTGTAGGGTTTGCAAGTAACCTAAGGTATATGGCAAACCCTAGTGAGGGTGGAATTGGATGAAAATTTGGGATTCAAAATCTAGGGGAAATATTAATGAACTTAGGGTTTGGATTTGAAAACCCTAGAAATTCTCCCTCTCTAAGATTCCATGGAATCCCTAGATTGTCAAAATCATAATCTTTCTCTTGCACTTATATATTTTGCTTGGTGGTACTTGTTAGTGAATATTGCAGGTACATAATGAAGGAAGCAAAACGAGAAGGATGGCTAAAGTAGTTAATAATGAGCATGATGCTAACAAGTTCACAAATAATGACAACTTCAAGGAAAATACTAAAGCTTGGTAATCAAGCTTGATCCATGGACACTTTGAATAAATTGAATGAATATAAGAATACTTCAATGATATCTAGATCAATACAAAATCTAGAGGAGGTTGTTGCTGTTCACAAAAGATAAGTATGCGATTTCTTTTCTTTCATTACATTGTTGTTGACTTTGTAGAAATTTCTGAATCTTATATTTTATGCAGAAATTATTACTGTTAATCCGGTTAAGCTCCTCCTACTTAGATAAGTTATCAATTGAATAAATTCAAGTTAACATCGAAGCAAAACACATAACATATCTCTACCAATTTAGATCTAGAATAAGCACATGCACACCTTGACAAAGTGACACAGTTATTTATGGACAAATAGTCCCCGGAAAAACCCAAGGTGGGAAAACTGGTCTCTAGCTGCTGGAGGGTTCTATTATTAAGAATGTTTCTGAATACACAAATCTGGGTTCCAGATTTGGAAAACCCGATAGAGATAATGCTAGATCTACAACTCATTGGTTGATCTTGGGCCAAAATAATGACTGATCGACACCCTCAAACGCGTTTACAGAACTCAGCCAAGATTAGGGCCTAGAAACCCTAGCTCTGTCCCTGAAAGGCTCTGCGTCAGTCTCTGAAGCCCCTGAAAGCCTCTGCGTTAGCCTTGGATGGCCTCCAAACCCTCAGCGCTACTCTGGAAGGGATTGCGTTACCCCAGAATGGGTGACGCAGTCACTACGCTGCCCTTAAGGGTCTCTGCGTAACCCCTAAAGGGTCTCCTGAAAATTACGCTGTCCTTGCTGCCGCTGCCTTCCTCTGCGCTATCCTTGAGCTGATCTCTGCCTCTTGTGTATTTAGACCCCGGGATCACATCATCCCCTTGGTCTAAATTCCCCTCTCTGCAGCTGAAACACTTCTGAGTATTCTTTGCAGTTCCACCCTAGAATCTCAACTTAGCTTCAGTGCTCTGCCTCTGTGTGTCTTTACAAATGACCCCAAGCCTTTCCTTTATACTTTTCTCGTTGACAAATCAACGGCCATGATCAGATCTTGAATCAATGGCTAAGATTAAAAGAAAGCTTGATCCGTGTGACTTAAGACAATTTCATCACATGTTTAATTAAATTCACTTTAATTATTTAAGTTCCCTAAGTTTTAACTTAGGAAATACATTAAAATTATTAATTAATTTAATATCTCCTAAACCAAATGAAATTTCCCAAATCCATTTCTTGGTATTGTAGATTAGGTGAACTCTAGTCCTTCCTTAAAATTTGGGATCTAGAGCACAACTGATGCTACCCCAAATACACAAAATCTCAACACTCCCTCTTAGCATCATGAGTGCGCTCTAGCAATACATCACACTTATGCATTACATGATTTTGGGCACTGGTTTTGTGCTGCTGAAGCTTGGCCTCTTGCCACTCAACTCTGCATTGCTGCTGCCATTGTGTACTACTGCCCATGACTCTGCCACTGCCATTGCAACCACTGTACTACAACTCCCTCTCAATATGCTACATCTGTGTTGCTCATAGCACTGCCACTGCTGATCTGCTGCACTACAACTTCAGTTGTTGAGAGAAACAATTGAATCTCCTGTCCAATCTTTGACAAACAAGTCTGATGGGTTGCATCCTCATCACTAAAGCTCCATAGGCTATAGATCTGTGCTGGCATCTAAAGAACAATGCACAACTACAGCTCTGCCTGTGTAATCAGACTCCCTCTGCACTACTGAAGTCACATCAACCCTTTGTGCTGAAATCTATCACGCTGCTGCTGCACTGCGCTGTCCCTTTGAAGCCTTCTACGCTGTTGCAACTCTACACTGCGTAAGCAACACTACTCTGTGCTGTTGAAGTCACATCAGCTTCTGCGCTGCTACTACTTCTACGTTGCTGTTGCTTTGCTCTGCGCTGCTCCTCCCAGTCTTCAGATTTTCTTCTACCTCTGCCTCATCTGTGATTTATGCATCCACTGCTCCACTTGTCCCACTACTGTCTTAAGGCTGCTGTAGCTCGCTTGTTGATCCAAGAGATGAGCTGCTCAAGGATCTCGCCTTCTTCTATGTAGCTCCTCTACATGTCCATGCCATCCCACTTCCGTGGTTCATGAGCACTCATGGCTACATCATCTCTTGACCCATCATCTGCCACAATTGCTTTGGAAGAAGATGCTTCCTTGTCCCTTTTCTTCTTCGGACAATGGCTGGCAAAATGTCCCATTTCGCCACACTGGAAGCACTTGATCTTTAAAAGATCCTTCTTCTTCTTCGATTGCTTCTTCGATGCCAAGGTTGCATCTTCCTCATCTTCCTTCTTTACTTTGCTCAACGCAGGGCTGTGCTGTCTCTTGGTGTATCTGCATAGTTCTTCTTGCCGCAGGATTGACCACAAGCTGTCCCAATCAGGGAGGTCCGCTCTGCCCAAGATACTTTGGAAAAAGGTTTCCCACTCATCCGTGACTGCATTGAGGGTAGTCCCGACTATCACTGCATCATCTACGGTTGCACCCATTGCAGTCAGTTGATCCCTGATTTCTTGCAGTTTGAAAAGGAAGTGTTCCATGTCTTCTCCCTTGGTCATCTTGAATGACCTCATTTGGGTCTCCAACAACATTTTCCTTTGGACAGATTTTTCCTCATATAGGTAAGTCAAGGCCTTCCACATTTCGTTAGCTGTCTTCTTCTCAACTATGTGTGGTACAATATGGTCCTTGATACTGTCCATTATTAGTCGCTTGGCATGCCCAATAGCTTCCCTATGCTTCCGTAGGAGATCCGCATCTGTCAGTGTGACCAGAGTCTGCTCTGCATGGTCTATTAGATTATATGCCTCAAGGACAATTAGGATCCTTGCCTTCCAAACCAAAAAGTTTAAGACTCCCTCTAGCCTATCTTGATCACGCAGTCCATGAGGATCCATTTGCTCAAAATGTGTCGGAACTTCCTTTTCTCTTTGCTAGAGAAATGGATCTAAGGCCCTTGGTGAAACATGTGCCTTCTGCTCCCTCTGACACTTGATTTCCCTCCTTGGAAATCTACCAACTCAACTATGATTCAGCTTCTTCTTTGATCCTTTGATCAAAATCTAAGTTCTCTTTGGCAAGAAACTTCTTGAGAAGGTGATCTCCTCCCAATCTTTGTCACTTATGCTAAGGATAAAAATCTAAAAACTTCAGAATTTTAACCCCACCAGTTCTTCTGAATTTCTGCAGTCTTTTCTAGATCTGACAGATTCAGATCTGAATCACACTAGCTAGCCTCAGACTCAACCAGCGTTGTTTCTGAGCTACCTCTGCGCAGTAATTGCGTGGGCTTGCTAGGACACAGCACTGGACAACGTCACCCTTCCCTTTGCGTGAATCTGCTGCTGAAAATTGCATTGTCCCTTCAGATCTTCTTCTCTGCTGCTTTTCCAGTTGCTTTCTGCAGCTAGATCCTTCAGATTCTCTTGCTGGTGACCCTTCTAGATCTGCAATTGCTCTGATACCATGTAGAAATTTTTGAATCTTATATTTTATGCAGAAATTATTACTGTTAATCCGGTTAAGCTCCTCCTACTTAGATAAGTTATCAACTGAATAAATTCAAGTTAACATCGAAGCAAAACACATAACATATCTCTACCAATTCAGATCTAGAATAAGCACATGCACACATTGACAAAGTGACATGGTTATTTCTGGACAAATAGTCCCCAGAAAAATCCAAGGTGGGAAAACCAGTCTCTAGCTGCTGGAGGGTTCTATTATTAAGAATATTTCTGAATACACAAATCTAGGTTCCAGATCTGGAAAACCCGACAGAGATAATGCTAGATCTACAACTCATTGGCTGATCTTGGGCCACAATAATGACTGATCCACACCCTCAAACGGGATTTACAAAACGCAGCCAAGATTAGGGCCTAGAAACCCCAACGCTGTCCCTGAAAGGCTCTGAGTCAGCCTTGGATGGCCTCCAAACCCTCAGTGCTGCTCCAGAAGGGACAGAGTTACTCCAGAATGGGTGATGCAGTCACTACGCTGCCCCTAAGGGTCTCTGCGTAACCCCTAAAGGGTCTCCTGAAAATTACGCTATCCTTGTTGCTGCTGCCTTCCTCTGCGCTGTCCTTGAGCTGATCTCTGCCTCTTGTGTATTTTAGACCTCGGGATCAGATCATCCCCTTGGTCTAAATTCCCCTCTCTGCAGTTGAATCACTTTTGAGTATTCTTACCAACCCCACCCTAGAATCTTAGCTTAGCTTCAGTGCTTTGTCTCTGTGTGTCTTTACAAATGACCCCAAGCCTTTCATTTATACTTTTCTCGTTGACAAATCAACGACCATGATCAGATCTTGAATCAATGGCTAAGATTAAAATAAAGCTTGATCCGTGTGACTTAAGACAATTTCATCACATGTTTAATTAAATTCACTTTAATTATTTAAGTTCCTCAAGTTTTAACTTAGGAAATACATTAAAATAATTAATTAATTTAATATCTCCTAAACCAGTTGAAATTTCCCAAATCCATTTCTTGGTATTGTAGATTAGGTGAACTCTAGTCCTTCCTCAAAATTTGGGACCTAGAGCACAAATGATGCTACCCCAAATACACAAAACCTCAACAGACTTCCTCAGTATAACTAGTTTTAAACTTTTATTATCACTTGATTATAACCTTTTCTTTTATGATCTCTCTAAAATAGGATTGTAGGTATATTCTGAAGAATATTCGTCAAATATAAATTTAAGAGGTTGAAGTTAGACTCAGAGGGAGTCTAGAAGAGAGATAATTTTGAAGATGAAACCTTGATTCAGAGGGAGCCTCGTATTAAAACTTGAAAATCAAAGCACGTCCCCTATCTTGAAAAGTAAGTAAAAACAAAAAAGGTATGATCAATTAATGCATTATCATTTCTTATGAAGTATCTTAGGATCTTTACAATTTCCTTACATCCAAAAGACTATGAAAATGTTAGGGTATGAAGATGGCATATTTTACATGATAGGAATCTAGGGTTTTAAATTGTTAAAGAATTTTGGTATCTAAGGTTAGAAAAATCCTTGTCAAAACTTGAATTAGAAAACCCCTAGAATATGTAAAATCTAAAAACCTAACTAATATTCCCTCTTATAAAACCTTATCTCTCGATTTCTTAGGGTTTATAGATAGAATCTAGGGTATATGATCAAACCCTAGCAAGGGTTGAATTGAGTAAAAATCTATGTTGCATGGGTTCTCGAACCTAGGGGTGTGGTTCTCGAACTCATACCGGGTTCTTGAACTTGTACCAGGTTCTCGAACTCGTACTGAGTTCTCGAACTCGTAGTAGGTTCTCGAACTCGTACAGAGTTCTCGAACCTAAGAACTGGATTCGGGTACGGGTTCTTCCGAAACGAACCCATAAGAACCGGGTTCTTCTACCAAGAGCCAGGTTCTTCGTTAAAAAAAATTGGGTGCTTTTGACGTTTAGGGTATTTGGAACCCCGATAATGGGTACTTGGAACCCCAAAATTGGGTTCTTTAGGGTTCTTTGTTGAACGATTTTAGAAATAGAAATTTAAATATAAAAAAATCATGGAAATTCAAAAAGTGAATACATAACCCTTAAAACCTAAAATCACTTCACTCTTCGACGACGACATTCCGTTTGAGACAACCATTTGGTTTGACTATTGAGACGACGAGCATTCCCTGGTGCATTTGGGGCATTCGCTGGTGTTTGCGCCGATGACTCGAGGTTCCCACATAGACGCAATCCATAGAGATGCAATCCCTACTTGAAGATTCACTGTGCCACATGAATTAATTCTAATTTCTGTGTTCAAACTTCATTGTTTGCATAACAAAATTAGTAATTTAAAATTTAATTATAAATAGTAAATCGACCCATGATGTCAAAGATGGGAAAGCTTCCTTGTGAAGAATATTAGAATCTTGAAGAAAACATAATAAACAATCTACTGCCATATACTGCGATTCCAAACTCTTTTTTTTTTTTCTACTGTAATCTCCACATTCTCTCATGGCCAACCGACATCACTTGCTTTTCTAATCACTCTTTTAACTGTTTTTTTTTTTTACATTTTTTGCCAAAAATGTAACTTTTGGCCTTCTCTTTCCCTATCGGAGTTTTGGGTGAAATTGGCTTGGGGCCAGATTTTTTTTTTAACTAGAACGGTTATATTATAGAAAAAACGCTGATAGGGCAGAGCCTATGCAGCCAGTACAATCAAAATCTCAACTAGAGCAGCCATTACATCAAGACCACCATCAGCCTTTTAAGGGATAATGGTCATATACGGAGCTTCAGCATTTAGGCTTATCATTCCTTCTTGAAGCGTGCAGCCTATGTTGGCCAATTTATCTGCTTCCTTATTAAGGTCTCTGAGTATGTGGAAGACATTTACTGAGGGAAAGTTCCTCAGCAATCTGTTGACTCTTACTAATTGTTTGTTGAGCACCGGGTTCTTAAGTCCCTTCTTGCTGGCAATTGCTTTTATCAACACCTCTAAATCTCCAAAGACTGATATTTCGCTAGGATTTTCTTTACTGACAATTTGACATGCTTTCCATAAACTTAGAATTTCTGCTTGATTATTGGATTTCAACCCCAGGCCCCAGCTGAATTCTTCTCTATTCCCATTTGGATAGTAGATCACCCCACCAGCACCGGATCTTCCCGGGTTGCCTTTTGAGGCACCATCAAAGAAGACAGAATACTTGTCTTGAGGTTTCCACCACTGGTGGAATCTGTCCTCCGGGATGCGAATCTGCCAATTTTCTTTGTAGACAGGACGAAGTTTTGCTGGAGAGATGGCCTTGCCGGAGAAAGGTGCCAGCCACAACCTTTCCTCAGGACGAAGAGTGTTATCCACTTTGTTTTGAGAGTAAATCAAAGTCTCTGTTAGGAGGGATTTGGCCTGATCCGCCACTTTAGCTGCTGTCATTTCTTTATTGCTGAAGATGATTTCGTTTCTAGCCAGCCAGATCTTCCAACAAACATATTTGGGGGCAACTGTCCACACCTTATGCCGTAAGGAATTACTAGCAGTTTTATGGGGGTAAGCAGAATTCCAAGAGAGAAACATGGAGTCTATTGCGCCTTGAGAGGGTGAGTGCACGTTCAGTCCAACCAGAAAGCAGGACCAAACTTCCTTCACGAATTCACATTCCAGAAACAAATGACCTGAAGTTTCCAGCGCTGCTTTGCATAGAGCACAACGATGGGGACCAGCAATATTCCTCTTACTCAAGTTTTCTCCTGTCAGTATTTTGTTTTGAAACAAGATCCAGAAGAAAAAGTTAATTTTGGGTATGCTAAATCTATCCCAAATCGACTTCCAAACGGCCACTGGATGAGGCGTATCTTTTCTGCTTTGAATTTGGAGATATCCTTGCTTAGCAGTATAGACTCCTGTTTTCCCCCACCCCCATTGGTCAGCTTCGTCTTTATGCACCGGGGCGTAGTCAGAGATAGCGCTTTGAAAAGATGCTAACTGGGTTTGTAAGTGCGCTGGAGGCCTGGGTAAATTCCATTGCAGCCAGTTGCCATTGGCGTCCCAATTCGATATATCTTCGATTTTCCTTATTCCTTGTTCTTTAAGCCAATCTCTTAAATCTGTGAAATCATTGGAATCGTCAAGGGGAGAGTGTCCCATAATGCTGTCTCTCCAGATCCTAATGTTTTTCCCGTTTCCTGGTACTCTGTACAGGTGTGATCTGAAAAAGTTAATACCTCTACTGCAAAGCTTCCATACTTGCGTGCCTTTGGGGGATTTGTCGACTGAGAATGAGGAAAGAGGCCGATTCTTGAGATATTTGATCTTGAAGATTTGACTGACAGGATATAGGGGATTGTTGATTAGTTGCCACAGCAGTTTGCAGCCCAAAGCCAGATTGGCATGCTAGGGGTCGCGAATTTGCAATCCACCTTCCAAAAGAGGGCGCTTCACGATTTCCCAATTGATTAGGTGAAATTTGCTGTGATTTCCACGTCCGCCCTTCCACAAGAAGTTTCGCATAAGTCTGGAGATCTGATCAGTGATTGCTTTTGGGGCTAGCATCAGAGCTGCCTGATATGTGGGCAGAGCTGAGAGGACAGCCTTGATGAGTGTGAGTTTGCCCCCAGTGGTGAGCCAGAATCCTCCCCACACACCTATCTTCTTCTTGAACTTCGAAATGATGTCCTCCCAGAGATGATTCCTGTTGGATCTTAACGTAATTGGGAGCCCCAAATATTTCAACTTGTCCCACTTTGCAAAGCCTTTGAAACCCAGATCATTGGCAATTTTCTCAATGGTGTGTTGGTCGGTGTTCCATCCATAGACTGCACTCTTCTTCTCGCTAATGAGCGCTCCTGAAACACTACAAAACTTCTGGAGAGTGTTTCTGAAGGAGTTTGCCACTCTAGTAGAGGCACCCCCAAGTAGGATCGAATCATCGGCAAAGAAGGCATGATTCACTGGATCGATGCCATTTGCAATTCTAATACCAGGGATATTTCCATTGTTTTTTTCTTTGGAAAGCTTTCTGCTCAAGGAATCCGCCATGATAATATAGAGGAATGGGGAAAGTGGGCAGCCCTGTCTCAACCCTCTGGTGGCCAGAAAGAAGTTCGCCGGTCTGCCATTGACCAATGGAGCAATCCATGTCTTTTCTAGACAGGCTTTGATAAGATTTATAAAGTCTTGGCTGAACCCGAAGGAGGAGAGAACCCTGTATAGGAAGGATCTATTAACTCTATCAAAAGCATTACACATATCCAATTTAATAAGCATACCTTGTTCTTTGCGGGCTTGGCTGGAGTGTAGAGCTTCCTGGACTTGAATGACATTGTCCAGAATGTGACGGCCTTTCACAAAACCTCCTTGAGCTGGAGAGATCAATTTTTGCAGAAGCGGTTTGAGTCTGTTTGCCAGAAGTTTGGCCATTATCTTATAGGAGGCATTACATAGTGAAATTGGCCTGTATCTGTCAAAAGAGCCAGGATTTGCTTCCTTGGGGATTAGTGCAAGGAATGTGGAGTTAATTCCACCACCCACCTTAGCCTTTCTCATGATACCTTGAATCATTTTGAGAAGATCAGATTTGATTAACGCCCAGCATATTTTGTAAAAATGGATTGAAAATCCATCAGGGCCTGGAGCTTTATCCGGCTCCATTGACCACACGATCTTGTAGATTTCTTCCTCCGAGACCTGATTCAAAAGGGTAGAATTGTCTTCAGGTTTAACAAGCTTCGGAATGTTTGATAGGAATTCATTAGTGTCCTCCTCACTCCCATTCCTTTCAGCAGTGAGAAGATTATGGAAGTGTCCCTCGGCAGCAGCCTTAACTTGTTCAAAGCCTTTACACACCTGTCCATTGGCTAAGGTGATTTCATCGATATGATTTTTAGATAATCTGGCCCTATACTGTCTGTGAAAATATGCAGTGTTCCTATCTCCAGCTTTAAGCCAAAGGCTGCGAGACTTCAACTGCCAGTGCTCCTCTTCATTTCTAAAAGAATTGTATGTTCTCCTTTGTGCAGCGTTTTCCTCTATTATGTCTGCAGGGGAGATATCTTTTTTTTCCAAATCAAATTGTAGATCTGCCAACTGCAAAACAGCCTCTTTCCTCTGGCTGGTGGGAGTTTTAATGGCTTTCTTAATCCAATCTTTTAAGGCCTTTTTTTTGTTTTTTATCTTTTGCTCCCAGACATAACTTGGAGATCCCGTGACCTCTATTCTCCAAGCATATTGAACTGTTTCGTAGAACCCATCTTTTTCTGCCCAGAGAGGGTTAAAACGAAATGGCAAAGGGCCTAAATCTTCTTCATCCTTTATACATAGAAGAATTGGTTTATGATCTGATGTAAGTTTTGGGAGGATCTTAGTTAACACAATTCTGTTATCCAACATTATGGAGCTGCTGATGAGGAACCTGTCCAATCTAGCTGAGATATGGTCTCCCCCTATTCTGTTGTTGGTCCACGTATATTCTCCTTTAACTGGCTTGAAGTCTACAAGGTCCCACTGTTGAATAAGATCTTCCACAATGTGGAGGAAGGGATCCCTCGAAGAACTCCCGCCTCTCTTCTCTTTAGGGTCCAGCACAATGTTCAAATCACCTCCTAGAATTAAGTTCTGAGGATTGTGTAGCTCTAGGTAATCTGAGAGTGACTTCCAGCACTCTTTCTTTTCCTCATAATGTACAGGAACATATAAATTAAACAAAGCCAGGACTAGATTGCTTGCTTTATGTCGAAGTTCAGTAAAAATCCAATGTTGGGATTCGTGAGATTTTTCTAATGAAAAGAGTTTTTGAGACCAGAAAGTACCTATTCCCCCTGCTGTGCCTCTTGCACTGATTGCCTTGCCTGAGTCAAATTTCCACTTGGTGTTGCTTGTGTTCAGAAGTTGCTCCCCCTCTATTTTTGTCTCTTGAAGCATTAGAATGTCTGCGGATTCCGTTTTCAGTAGATCTTTAATTGCTTCTGCCTTAGTGGGATTCCCCAGACCCCTACAGTTCCAAGAGACCATCTGCATCATTTAAAACTAGAAGGGGTAGGTCCACCTCCCTTGGGAGTCCTTAATCTGGTATTCCTTCCTAGGGTCATCTCAATGGTAGTTTGGCTGCCTAGGGTTTTTTGTCTTTCTGATTCTTCTTCCCTAGTTTCTCTGGTCATTTGATTTCCTCATGCTTCCCTTCGATGGCCTCTCGGCGGCTCCCACGTCCGAGGATCCGTTGATTGGTGCTCTTCTTTTAGACTATAACATTCGCATAAGAAGTGGAGGAGGCATACTCTGGGAGGGATCGAGATGATGCCCGGATCCGGGCGAAAGGTTCATCTGGATTTAACCATCCTGCTCGTCCGGGGATCTCACTAAGACGAGAGATTCAAGGGACGAGTATCCGCGTACACTGCACATCCTTATCTTCAAGGGTTGGGAATTCCATTTTCTTGCCCCGCTTTATTATCCAATTCTTGCAAGCCTTTGTTTTCTTTTGTTGTTATCCGTGTCTCGCCGTTTGATGGCGTCCGGCTTCTTGACTTGATTCCACTGTTCTCCTTTTTCTTTCTCTGTTAGCTCTTCATTTTTTCTATTGCAGTATCTTGCAAAGTGCCCATATTCATGGCAGTGTCGACATTTAAAGGGGAGCTGCTCGTAATCAAGCTCCTGGATGTGTGACCAATCTGCTACCGTGAGTTTGATGGCTTCAGGCAGCCCAACTTCTAGGTCAACTTCAACGCAAATGCGAGCACAGGAAAACTGGTCCTTCCTTGGCGCTTGATCTATGTATCGTCCTAGGGCGTTGCCAATAGACTGCAGAGACCTCTGATTCCAGCAATGAAGGGGAAGATGGGGAAGTCGCACCCATACCGACACCGCCGTGGGCACATCCTGAGCAGGGTCGAAATCTGGCGACCATTTATTCAGGTAAAGACCTTGAGGGCCCATAAAATATGGCCCGTTTCGGAAGATCAAACTTCTGTCTTCCACACTGTCAAAGACGAAGACAAAAAAGCCTTTCCCCACAAAATGGCTCTTGATGCTTTCCTTAACCAGAGGAATCCAGTTCCTTTTTACCCAATCGTCGACTGCCTTCGGGGAAGGCCATAGCCCTGTGAACTGGCCTATAAGCCCCCTTTCTGCCAGATTCAGAGCTGATTTGCACGTTTCTTCCACCGGCAATGACACCGTGGGGATGCTAGCCAATTTCTTCACGAATTTTTGCTGAGTACCGGATGAGGGCCGATTGCCCGAAGCTGCAACTAGGGAGATGAAAGCAGCGAGCTCAGGGGGCGAGGGGGTGGAGGCCGCAGGCCCACCTCCAGGATCCATGGAGGTAAACGCTCGAGGGAGAGGCGCCGACCAGGCGCAGCTGCAGAGCCACCATGGACGCGCGTGCAAAAAACTTTTTTTGGGAAAAAAAATGGCTTGGGGCCAGATTTACAAGTATGTGTAAACTCCAATTTTTACTTGATATCAAACTAGAAATTTTGAAATTTCAATGTAAATGTTGAATGTTCAATGATGTGCATGTTTAAATATTTAAAGTTTAAATCATAAATATTTTAGTTATACAAATTCACACACACACACACACACACACACCCTCGACAAACCCACGCACCTTGTTTCAAAAAATGATGCGCCCATCCCCATCCCCATGTTTCGGGGCGACATAGGTAAATATCCTTAGGACTGATATTTCCGCTGAAAACCCTATTTAGGGTCAGGTCATGGAATATCTAGGGTTTGTAAATAAAACCCTTGTAGTTTCCTTTAAAACCCTACACTGACAAAATTAACATCATGCTCTCATACATATATATTTTTCTTGATTGTACTTGATGATAACAAAATGCAGGTACATGATTGTATGAAAAAGATGTAAGAAACAAGTCAAAAGTAAATCTCATAAGAAAGACTTCATGGTGGGTATGATGGAAAGAGGGAGTTGTAGGAACACTGTTGATACAAATGATGGAAAGAGGGAGTTGCAGGAACATTGTTGATACAAATGATGGAAAGAGGGAGTTGCAGGAACATTGTTGATACAAATGATGGAAAGAGGGAGCTGTTATGATGATATTAAAGAATCCACATTGATGATTGAAGATGTAGTTGTAGCTCATTTTTACTTGAAGATGAACGCGAAAAGAAATTAATGACCTCAAAAAGAGGTTTGGTGAGTTGGTGTGCCTTAAGCTAAATAACCCATATGATGGTACTTAGGGTTGGTATCTTGGCAGGTAGCCTATATGATACCTAGATCCCTGTTAGGTTTGGTAGCTTGGTAGATAGCCTAAGATCCCTGTTGGTGTCTTGCCGGGTAGCCTAGATGACACTTGGATCCTTGTTGAGTTTGTGTCTTAGAAGGTAGCCTAGATGACATGTGGATCCTCGTTGAGTTGGTGTCTTGGTAAGTAGCCTAGATGACACATGGATCCTTGTTGAGTTGGTGTCTTGGCAGGTAGCCTAGATGACACTAGGATCCTTGTTGAGTTGGTATCTTGGGAGGTAGCCTAAATGATACCAATAACCTTGTTAGGGTTGGTGTCGTGGCAAGCAGCCTAGATGACACTTGGTGTCTTGGCAAGTAGCTTAGACGACACCTAGATCCTTGTTGGGATGGTACCTTGACAGGTAGCCTAGATGGTATCTAGATGGGATGATACCTTACCTTGGCAGTTAGCCTAGATGGTATCTAGATTTCTAACATTGTACATGTTGTTTGTGATACTCTTCTTATGAGAACTTTTCAAAGTGAGTACTGTCCTTGTACTAGCTAAAAAATTATTAATACCTCCCTAGTTAAGAGGGAGTGTTCTAAATTTAACTAGTATTAGTCGTCATAATTATTGTTTGATATAATGTAATTCTTATATTTTTCAAAAGAAGAAGAAGAAAGAAAATGTAAAAGAAAAATTATTTTGTAAAGCACGAGTTTCATGCTTATGTCTTTGATTACTAGGTCGAGCATCCATTGTATGCTCTTAGGGTTTCCATGAGTCAAAATGTCATTATCATTATGTAAAGACCCATTTGGGCTCTTGTAAGAAAGAAAGACAAATTATTTTTGAAGTGTCTAAGTTAGCTCCCAAGAACAAGTTGGTTAGCTAGTGTGAAAATTTCACTACTGAAATCCTATTGTAGCAATTGGTATTATTTTTTCTAATTGATAAATTAATTATTTAGTTTATTGCTACGACAACATCAAAATAAACACACTGCAATCTACACAAATAAAACTGTTGTGGAAGAATAAACGCTGCAAGAAATGCTAGCACACACCCATAAAATTAACACAATTATTTTTGGACAAAAGTCCTCGGAAAAACCCAACTTGGGAAAATTGGTGCAATAGTGAGGGTTTTTATTATTATGCAACAATGAAATTTTGAGTACAATCTAGATGCCTAAAATTGGCAACCCACAACAAGAAAATATGGGCAAAATTATTGAAGGGAATTTACACTTCCTCCACAAGCAATCCCGACACAACTTGCCTACAGAAAACTCGGCCTCCTGAAGCTACTGCGTCACCCTCTGTGTTGGACTACGAAGTCTTCTGGACATCTAGCCTCCAACCAACCTTTGATGAAGTCGTTCTGCTTCCAGCTGCTTATGAAATCGTTTCTCTGGCCTATTGTACCCTATGCTCGGCCTCTGGAACTGAGATCGATTTTCTCTCTAGCAAATCGAACAACCCTCTTTGAAGCTACTGCGCTGTCTCACTGGGATAACTCAACCCTCTTGCTGCTGCCTCTCTAGATCTGGAAAACACTCCAGATCACTGTCTATGCCCCTCACTCACTGCTTTGATCTCTGGCTCTCTCTGACAACTGTTTGCTGTTACTCTGGAAATCGATCTGCCATGAAATCGGACTGCTTAAGTGTCTTCTCAATCACCACATCGACCTCCTCTTATAATACTCTGTTGGAGCACCAACGACCAAGATTAAAACATAATTGATGGCTAGGATCATCTCTGGATTGATCTGTGTGAGTTTCTATACTATTCTCGCATTGACATGATCGATGGCTATGATCATCTATGGATCGATCTGTGTGAGTTTCTAGCTAAGAAACCGGATTCGTCCCCCAAGGGCTCCGAATCCCGAATCTGGCGAATCCGATATGATTCGATCGGATTCGTACTCGATTCACAGGATACGGCCGTATCCGTACAGGGTATGGCGAATCTCAACTGTACCCTGTACGGATACAACCGTATCTCGTACGGCCGAAAACGCTGTCCAAAAAAGTGCGAATTTTGGCATTTGGTCTTGAGACTACTTTCCTACCCAATTGATAAGAGCCTCCCTCATATAAATTATTCAATTGATAACTAAGGTTTGCATCGCTCTGACCTGCTACAGTTCACTCAGAGCATTGTATATACTTTGGCTATATATTATAAACAGTGGCATCGCTGTCCCATATTCAATAATTCAGAGATATGGTAGACAATGGCATTGTTACCATGGCTTGATATACTTTGTGACTACCGTATACTTTGAGTGATATTTATTGACATATATATACTGTGTAAAATGCCGACTTGTAGATCGCATAGATATTCCTGTGAGTCTCGTACATTATTCCCGAGGTTCAAACTTGAAGCATGAACAATTTTTCTATGACGAATTTGAGGCATGTGTTTGTGTCTTGATTGACTTGGAAAACATGACATTGGTCTATACATCATCAAGGAATGACTATATGCTGAAGGACATACCAGTGACCTTGTGTGACAATAAAACCATGATCCACGTTGACAGTAAAACTATAATTTATATGAGGGAGGCTCTTATCAATTGTATGATGTCCCAATCAATTATATCAATGTATCATGTATGTATGAGTATCAAAGATCTTAAATCTATGTTTGAATCAATGAATTTGCATGAATTTGTGTAAAAAATATCTAATTTTTAATATATATATATATATATATATTTTTAATTAAATAATATATAATGTATCGTATCCCGGAAGTGCCCTGTTTCGGGGGTCACCGTACCCGAATCCGATTCTTGAATCCCTGTATCCTCGTATCAGGTGACTTAGGTTTCTAGACTATTCTCGCATGTTTTCCAAAATTTAGACTTAGGAAACATTAAAATATTGGTTAATAATCTAATTAAGTCACTTCTAGGCGGAATTTCCAGAAACAATTTCTATGTTATGGAGATCTCATGTATTCTAGCCACGAAACTTAGCCTCTCCACAAAGTTTCGTGGCTAGAACACATCCAATGCTACAAAAACTAACACTCGCTCTTAGCGAGGAATGTGTTATAGTGTTGCTACACACCCTCTAGCAACACCCTGTCTCTGCATCATCTCCTGTCACACTGCTGATGTTTGGCTACTGCTTCCCACCAACTATTGCACAACTCTGATATACGCTGCATCTATGCTACTGCTCAACTGCTGCCAACACTGCATTTGCACTACGACTCTGATGCTGTTGCTACTACAACATCCACAACAGGAAAACATCCAAAATATTGAATCAACTGTGATTAGTATGACGCATCTGTCACTCGAGTCTCTGACTACTACTTGCCTCTGCACTGTCCACTGAAGACTCTAGTGCTGTTGCAGATTTTGCACTGTGCCAACTGCATTGTTGCCAACTTTGCACTGCACATCCCAACATCTGACTGATACTAGTCTTTGCAACTGTCACTCTGGCATCTAACTACATCAGTTGTCACTGATCCTATAGAAATTTTTGAATCTTATACGTTATGCAGAAATTATTACTGTTAATTCGGTTATTCTCCTCCTACTTACACAAGTTATTAACTAAATAAATTCAAGTTAAAATCGAAGCAAAAACACATAATAGATCTCTACAATCCAGATCTAGAATAAGCACATGCACACATTGACAAAGTGACTTAGTTATTTCTGGACAAATAGTCCCTGGAAAAACCCAATGTGGGAAAACCAGCCTCTGGCTACTGGAGGGTCTTATTATTAAGAATATTTCTGAATACACAAATCTGGGTTCTAGATCTGGAAAACCCATAAGAGAAAACACTAGATCTACAACTCACTGGCTGATCTAGGGCCAAAATAATGACTGATCCACACCCTCAAACGAGATTGATAGAACTCAGCCAAGATTAGGGCCTAAAAAGCCCAAAGCTGCCCCTGAAAGCCTTTGCGTCAGCCTTTGAAGTCCTCCAAACCCTCAGCGTTGCTACGGAAGGGACTGCGTTACCCCAGACTGGGTGACGCAGTCACTACGCTGCCCCTAAAGGGTCTTTGCATAACCCCAGAGGGTTTCCTGCTGAAAATCACGCTGTCCTTGCTGCTGCTGCTGCCTTCTTCTATGTTGTCCTTGAGCTGATCTCTGCCTCTTGTGTATTCTAGACCCCGCGATCAGATCATCCCCTTGGCCTAAATTCCCCTCTCTACAGCTGAAACACTTTTGAGTATTCTTAGCAAACCTTGCCCTAGAATCTCAGCTTAGCTTCAGTGCTCTGCCTCAGTGTGCCTTTACAAATGACCCCAAGCCTTTCCTTTATACTTTTCTTGTTAACAAATCAACAACCATGATCAGAACTTGAATCAATGGCTAAGATTAAAAGAAAGCTTGATCCGTGTGACTTAAGTCAATTTCATCACATGTTTAATTAAATTCACTTTAATTATTTAAGTTTCTAAGTTTTAACTTAGGAAATACATTAAAATAATTAATTAATTTAATATCTCCTAACCCAGATGAAATTTCCCAAATCCATTTCTGGGTCTTGTAGATCAAGTTTACTCTAGTCCCTACGCAAAGTTTGGGTGCTATAGCACAATTGATGCTACCCCAAATACACAAAATCTCAACACTCCCTCTTAGCATCAAGGGTGTGCTCTAGCAATACATCACACTTATGCATTACATGATTTTGGGCACTGGTTTTGTGCTGCTGAAGGCTTACTGCCACTCAACTCTACACTGTTGCTACCATTCTGTACTGCTGCCCATGACTCTGCCACTGCCACTACAACCACTGTACTGCAGCTCCCTCTCAATATACTGCATCTGTGCTGCTCATAGCATTGCCATTGCTGATCTGCTGCACTGTAACTTCAATTGTTGAGAGAAACAATTGAATCTCCTGTCCAATCTTTGACAAACAAGTCTGATGGGCTGCATCCTCATCACTGAAGCTCCATAGGCTACAGATCTGTGCTGACATCTAAAGAACGATGCACAATTACAGCTCTGCCTGCGTAATTAGACTCCCTCTGCACTGTTGAAGTCACATCAACCCCTTGTGCTGAAATCTATCACGCTACTGCTTCACTGCGCTGTCTCTTTGAAGCCTTCTGCGCTGCTACAACTCTGCATCGCGTAAGCAACACTGCTCTGCGTTGTTGATGTCACATCAGCTTCTGCGTTGCTACTGCTTCTACATTGCTGCTGCTTTTCTCTGCGTTGCTCCTCCCAGTCTTCAGATTTTCTTCTGCCTCTGCCTCAACTGTGATCTATGCACTCACTGCTCCACTTGTCCCGCTACTGTCTTAAGGTTGCCGTAGCTCACATGTGATCCAAGAGATGAGCTGCTCAAGGATCCCGCCTCTCTTCCATGTAGCTCCTCTACATGTCCATGTCACCCCACCTCCGTGGTTCATGAGCACTCATGGCTGCATCATTTTTTGACCCATCATTTGCCAAAACTGCTTTGGAAGAAGACGCTTCCTTGTCTTTTTTCTTCTGAGGACAATGGCTGGCAAAATGTCTCATTTCACCACACTGGAAGCACTTGATCTTTGAAAGATCCTTCTTCTTCTTTGGTTGCTTCTTTGATGCCAAGGCTGCATCCTTCTCATCTTCCTTCTTCACTTTGCTCAATCCTGGGCTGTGCTGCCTCTTGGTAAACCTGCAGAGTTCTTCTTGACGTAGGATTGACCACAAGCTGTCCCAATTTGGGAGGTCTGTTCTGCCCAAGATACTTTGGACAAAGGTTTCCCACTCATCTGTGACTGCATTGAGGGCAGTCCTGATTATCACAACATCATCCACCGTTGCACTTGTGGCATTCAATTGATCTCTGATTGACTGCAATCTGAAGAGGAAGTGCTCCATGTCTTCTCCCTTTGTCACCATGAATGACTTCATCTAGGTCTCCAACAACATTTTTCTTTGGATAGACTTTCCCTCATACAGGGAAGTCAAGGCCTTCCACATATCATTAGTTGTCTTCTTCTCAGCTATGTGTGGCACAATATGGTCCTTGATACCATCCATAATCAACCATTTGACATGCCCAACAGCTTCCTTATGCTTCCGAAGGAGATCTGCATCTGTCGGTGTGGCCAGAGTTTGCTCTGCATGGTCTCTTAGATTATATGCCTCAAGGACAATCAGGATCCTTGCCTTCCAAATTGAAAAGTTTGAGAGGCCATCCAGCCTATCTTGATTACACAGTCCATGAGGAGCCATCTGCTCAGAATGTGTCGGAACTTCTTTTTCTCTTTGTTAGAGAAATGGATCTAAGGCCCTTGGTGAAACATGCACCTTTTGCTCCCTCTGACAACTGATTTCTCTCCTTGGAAATCTACCAAATCAATTATGATTCAACTTCTTCTTTGATCCTCTGATCAAACTGCAAGTTTCCTTTGGCAAGAAACTCTCTGAGAAGCTGATCTCATCCCGCTCTTTGTCACTTGTGCTAAGGCTAAAAATCTGAAAACTTCAAAATTTTAACCCCACCAACTCTTTTGAAATTCTGTAGCTTTTCTGGATCTGACAGATTCAGATCTGAATCAAACTGGCTGGCTTCAGACCAAACCAACACTGTTTCTGAGCTGCCTTTGCGCAGCATTTGCGTGGGCTTGCTAGGACATAGCGCTTGACAACGTCACCCTTCCCTCTGCGTGAATCTGCTCCTGAAAACTGCACTGTCTCTTCAGATTTGCGTTTCTGCTGCTTTTCCAGCTGCTTTCTGCAGCTAGATCTGCAGCTAGATCCTTCAGACTCTCCTGCTGGTGACCCTCCTAGATTTGCAATTGCTCTGATACCATGTAGAAATTTCTAAATCTTATACTTTATGCATAAATTAATACAGTTAATTCGGTTATGCTCCTCCTACTTAGATAAGTCATTAACTAAATAAATTCAAGTTAAAATCGAAGCAAAAACACATAACAGATCTCTAACAATCCAGATCTAGAATAAGCACATGCACACATTGACAAAGTGACATAGTTATTTCTGGACAAATAGTCCCTGGAAAAACCCAATGCGGGAAAATTGATCTCTGGCTGTTGGAGGGTCTTATTATTAAGAATATTTATGAATACACAAATTTGGTTTTCAGATCTGGAAAACTCGACAGAGAAAACACTAGATCTATAGCTCACTGGTTGATCTAGGGCCAAAATAATGACTGATCCACACCCTCAAACGGGATTTACAGAACTCAGCAAAGATTAGGGCCTAGAAACCCCAACGCTACCCCTGAAAGCCTCTGTGTCAGCTTCTGAAGTCCTCCAAACCCTCAGCGCTGCTCCGGAAGGGACTGCGTTACCCCAAACTAGGTGACGCAGTCACTACGTTGCCCCTGAAGGGTCTTTGCGTAACCCGAGAGGGTTTCCTGCTGAAAATCACGCTGTCCTTGCTGCTGCTGCTGCTGCCTTCTTCTGCGCTGTCCTTGAGCTGATCTCTGCCTCTTGTGTATTCTAGACCCCGGGATTAGATCATCCCCTTGGCCTAAATTCCCCTCTCTGCAGCTGAAACACTTCTGAGTATTCTTAGCAAACCCTGCCCTAGAATTTCAGCTTAGCTTCAGTTCTCTGCCTCTGTGTGTCTTTACAAATGACCCCAAGCCTTTCCTTTATACTTTTCTCGTTGACAAATCAACGATCATGATCAGATCTTGAATCAATGGCTAAGATTAAAAGAAAGCTTGATTCGTGTGACTTAAGACAATTTCATCACATGTTTAATTAAATTCACTTTAATTATTTAAGTTTCCTAAGTTTTAACTTAGGAAATACATTAAAATAATTAATTTAATATCTCCTAAACCAGATGAAATTTCCCAAATCCATTTCTGGGTCTTGTAGATCACGTGTACTATAGTCCCTCCACAAAGTTTGGGAGCTAGAGCACAATTGATGCTACCCCAAATACACAAAATCTCAACAAATCCATCATGCTAATGAATATTGTGGGCCCCTGTAGCGAGGTATTGATCCAAGAGGTGGACTCCTAAAGGATCCTACCCATCTGTAGCTCTCTGGGGCTACAACACCAAGTCACCCCACCTCACCTCTGGAGGTATATTGACAAACATAGTGAAGTCTTCCTCCAGCCTAGAGGAAAGCCTGTCGATCTCTGCTGAAGCTTCTTTCTGGTCTTGCTTCTCCTCCTTGTCCTTTTTCCTGAGAGGACACTGGGTACTGTAGTGACCAAGCTCACCACATTTGAAGCACTTGACCTTAGATAGGTCCTTCTTTTTCCTCGCTTGGGACCCCTAGATGAAAGGGCCAGATTCTCCTCGTCCTTCACTGTCTAATGCTCGTTGCTATTGCTACCACTGATGGAGATCTTTAGCAGAGCTCATCTTAATTCTTCGTGTTGCAAATCAGCCCACACCCTGTCCCATCCTGGTAGTGTGACTAAGACCTGCCAATCCTCAGAGACATTGTTGAGAGCTAATTGCACTAGCTCTGAAGGTTGAGGCACTGTCCCAACAAATGCTAGCTGGTATTGAACCTCCTAAATCCTGGTAAGGTAGGGGTCTATGCCTTCCCATTTATGAATTCGGACGATGCTCAACTTCTCCTCTTGGTACACCTTTTGTTGCTCGAAGTACCTTGATATAGCGTGGCGAGAGAATCCCACATTTGCTTGGCAGTATCTTTGCCAACTATATGCGAGACCACATGATCCCTGACTCCATCTAGGATAAACTGCTTCGTTTGTGCCATCTCCTTTATATACTTTTTCAGTTTATCAATATCCTGGGAACCACCACTACATTATCGATGTAGGCTTTCAGGCCAAACTCATCCAGAAGGAAGGACATCCTTGCCTTGAAGATGATGTAGTTGGAAGCTCCATCCAACCTGTCCTGATCACGAAGTCCTATAGTGGCCATCTCAGTGAATTTTCAAAAGCCCCCTCTTTCCTTGTGCTTGGCTGCTGCTCTGCTACTCACACTCCCTCCTAGAATGTGTGGTTCTGCTAGCTGCTACTACCAATTTGAAACTGGATATTCGAACTTCCGAGACGAGAAGTTTCCGGAGGGATTTTCCCTCAATGTGTGCTCTTCTCTCTTCCACCCCGACACTGGCTTTGCTCTAGCAATTGCTGCAAAACCTACTACGTCCAGCTAGAGATCTGCCCAACGAAAAATCTGAGCTGCTGCCTTTGCCTCTAGAATCACTTGATCTGGAAAATTGTACTTTTCCTGCTCTGAAAAATCAAGTTTCCTCAAGTCACTTTGCCTCCTGACAAAATGCTGCTCTGCCCTTGGGAATTTCAGCCTACTTCCCCTGCTGAGCAGTGAAATTCCTTTTCTACGTTTCTGAGCTCTCCAGCTAATCAACCACACTCTGATACCGTGTGAAAATTTCACTATTGAAATCCTATTGCAACAACTAGTATTATTTCTTCTAACTGATAAATTAATTATTCAGTTTATTGCTACGACAACATCGACATAAATACACTGCAATCTACACAAACAAAACTGCGAAAAAATAAACGCTGGAAGAAATGCTAGCACACATAAAATTAACACAATTATTTTTGGACAAAAGTCCTCGTAAAAACCCAACTTGGGAAAATTGGTGCAACAGTGAGGGTTTTTATTATTATGCAACAGTGAAATTATGAGTACAATATGGATGCCTAAAACTGGCTATTGACAACAAGAAAATCTGGGCAAAATTATTGAAGGGAATGTACCCCTCCTCCACAAGCAATCTCGACACAACTTGCCTACAGAAAACTTAGCCTCCTAAAGCTACCGCGTCACCCTTTTGCGCTCGACTACGCAGTTTGCGAGATGTCTAGCCTCCAACCACCCTCTGATGAAGTCATTTTGCCTCCAGCTGCTGAGGAAATCGTCTCTTTGGCCTACTGGACCCTTTGCCCGACCTCTGGAACTGAGATCGATTTTCTCTCCAACAAATCAAACTACCCTCTCTAAAGTTACTGCGCAGTGCTTTGCGCTGCCTCACTAGGATAATTCGGCCCTCTTGTTGCTACCTCTTTGGATCTGGAAAACTTCCTTCGGATCACTGTCCTTGCCCCTCACTCACTGCTTTAATTCTTTGTTGGAGCACCAACAACCAAGATTAAAACATAATCGATGGCTAGGATAATCTCTGGATCAATCTGCGTGAGTTTCTAGACTATTCTTGCCTTCAATTAATTAATACTGATTAATTAACCTGTTTTCCTAAGTTTAGATTTAGGAAACATAAAAAAAATGGTTAATAATCTAATTAAGATACTTCTAGGCAGAATTTCCATAAACAATTTATGGGTTCTGGAGATCTCATGTATTCTAGCCTCTCCAAAATATTTTCGTGGCTAGAAAACATCTGATGCTACAAAAGCTAACAACCAATGGATGTTGGCCTAGAGAGGGCTTATGGACCCACGTGGAAGGCTGTTTATAGACTTTGTCCTCTTTAGTGACACACATCTGCACGTACTTGAAGACATGGTTTGCGGTAAAAAAAAGTATGCAAAGGTTGCTAAGAAGGTTAAAAAGGCCATGCGAAAATGCAGTCAACCCTAGAAGTCTTTTGAAGTCTGAGATATGCAAAAATTCTGAGGTTTCTCACAGATTCGAAGTTGCAGAAGACAGAATTGCAGAAGTAATGAAGACTTGATTGGTTAGTTGGCTGACTTGTTTCTTGGTGAGAGCTACAGGTCTTGGAAGTCTCCTTTTGAAGTTGATAAGAAGATAAGTTCTGATGGGTTTTCCCCTTGGAGGGGTTTCCCTTGGCATGGAGCCTATATCTCATGTTCATGTGATAAGAGCTGGTAAGGCTCTCTCTGAACTCTGTTTCAGAAGACTATCAAGTCTTTGTCCAGAGCATTCTGGGCAGAGAAAAGCTCCCAGGATGGAAGCGATGTGGGCAGCCTTGCAACAAGTAGAGCTGAGGAGAGATCTCCTCAAAATCCATATTGAGGATGGTAGCAACGGTTCGAAAGTCAAGAAGGAGGAGGAAGATAACTCAACCCTTGCATCAAAGGGGCAACATAGGCAGAAGAGAAAGATCTGTCCAAGATCAAGTGCTTTAGGTGTGGGGAAATGGGACATTATGCCACACAATGTCCTCTTAAGAAAAAGGACAAGGAGGAGAAGCAAGATTCTCAAGTCGGAGCTGCCAAGATTGAGGCAGACGCTGATTGTGCTATGTTAGCTCATATTCCGAAGGGAGAGAAGTGGGCTGACTTGGAGTTGTAGATCCAGAATCTACAGGTGGCAAGATCTTTGAGTATTTCCGAACTCTTGGATCACATGCAAGCTACAGCAGCCTTAAGACAGTAGCAGGATGGACAGTTGCAGTGGAAGATGAAGAGACAATGCAGTGGCTAGCAGTACTAGAGCCTGATTAGCGCAAAAGAGGAGCAGCAGCAGCAGCATCGTAGTGCACAGTGGTGCAACGCAGTGCAGCAACAACGCAACATATTTAGAGAGCTAGTGCAGAAATTAGCAACAGTCAGCCTTATTATTCAGATGCAATTTTACTTGTCCAATTTCAGATGTTTTTCTGTTGCAATTAGCAACAGTGCAACAACAGCAGTAGTTGAGCAGCAACAACAGCAGTGGAGCAGCAACAACAACGTAGTGCACATTGGTGCAATGCAGTGCAGCGACATGGTTGCAGAATTCAAAGGGAGTTGCAGTACAATAGCAATTGGCAGCAACATGCAGAGTCAACAGCAGTACAGATGCAACATTTTTGTGCAGTGTTGGTGAGCAATATCAACAACACAACATCAGATGTTACAGAAGTCAGAGCAGCACATAGTGTTGTATTGCCAGTGCACTTTCCTCTCTAAGAGGGAGTGTTGATTTATGGTAGCATCATATGTGCTCTAGCCTTGTAATTTTGTATATAGGCTAAGACACATGTATTCCATAATACCCAGAAAGGATTTTGGAAAATTCCATTCAGAGATGGTTTAATTAAATTAATTAATCGTTTTTAATGTTTTCCTAAGTCTAAACTTAGGGAAACTGATTAATTAAAGGATATTAATTAAACTAAGTGTGAATCTTCTAGATAAAGTCATGGATCATCTCCAAGTTAATCTTAGCCCTTGATTATGTTTTAATCTTGGTTGTTGAAGGGTCAACGAAAGATTATAAGGAGGGTGAGAGACCTATTGAAAACACATTGAGCATCTGGCATTTTCGAGCTTGTGAGAGAGACACAACTTTTTGATCAAGATTGAATCACTAGGGCAGGGTTTGCTAAGTGATTTTGATTTAGTGATTAGTTCCAGAGAGGGGTAGATGCAGTAATTGGTCAGGAGGACCAGGAGTACATTTCAGAGAGAGAGGCAACAATGATGCAGTAGAGGTAGCACAGTCATCTGGAGGGGTGACACAGTTCTTGAAGGGAATCACGCAGAAGTGACGCAGTGCCTTTTAGATTTAGTCCGAAGATAGTTGGAAGCTGTGGTTTCTAAGCTAGGAGGGCCAAAAATCAATTTCCAGATCAACTTGATCATTTGTAGAGGAGAGGTGATGCAGTTCTTCAGCTTGCCCATGCAGGCTTACGCAGTAGCAGCGTAGGCATCACGCAGAGGCAGAGAGGGGGCTTCACAAACACTGTTCGGATCAGCTGGGGATTTGCAGAGTGAGGTATATCTCACATTTCCTCTGTTGCCGAGATTTTCTCTGAAGGGTGAGCCAAATATTGGCACCCTAGTTGTATTCAAGATTCTGCTGCTTAATAATACAAAACCCTCAAGATCTGCTACACCAGTTTTCCCGAGTTGGGTTTTTCCGGGGACTTAGTCCAAAAATAACTATGTCAAATGTGGATGTTTTTCATTATATTTTGTTCAATTTGTTTCAGCACTTAGATTTATTCCGCAACATTATTTGTGTAGACTGCTTTTGTAATTACTTCGATATTTCACTGTAATGAAATAATTATGAAAAATAATAGGAGAAGTAATTCAGATTTGTTGCTGTAGGAATCCAAATTTAGGATTTTTCACAACTAGGCCCTTCCCTTCAGCTCTTAGACCTTGAGATTTGCAACTGAACTCAATCCCTTGTTCACTTGAAAATGCACAAGTAGAAAGAATGATTCGGCTAGCAAACAAGAGGGAAACTCGACCCACAGTAGCAAAGATAACTAGGCCCTCTCTTTAGCATCAAATGTTTGTCCAAGACTCGGGAAAACTCAGCCCCACGGAACTTATAAACTCAACCCTCTCTTACAGAATGAAATTGCCCTTCTAAGGGGTTAAACTTAGCCTTCACACAGTGAGAAGCTCGACCTCTTAAGCAACAATGGACTCGGCCTCTTCAATAGTGGAAGCTCAACTTCTTTCCCAAACAACTCTACCTCATATTTGGCTTGGCAACTCCATCTGAAATAGATTTATGAAATAACAAAATCAAAGCTTGAAATCAATTGATAACACTTTGAAATCTTACGCCAGCTCTATCAGATTTTCTCCTTTGAAGCACAATGATGAAATCTGAGTGATCTCGCTCTCAAATTAGCTAGGGTGTATGATTTCAACACCGAAACTAGCAACCAATAGTGAGGGTTCCCAAAACCCTAGACTATTCTCCAAGAGGTCTCCAAATTTATTTTTCTTGAACGGACAGATGAAAGAATGAGGAGAGTCTCCTAATTTTCCCTCTTTTATAACTCATTCACTACTTTTGCCACCATTTTATCCTTTTTATTTTAATAAAGTTGCTTTAGTGGGTTTTCTCACTTTATATATTTTAAGTGACTTTTTATTAACCTAGGACTCTTGTCCCCTTTTCCCCATTTTAGCTTTTTTAATGTTTTCTCCCAGGTGAATCATGTTCCCTTCATTAATATTTCTCGCCCTAAACTATGGAAACCTTATTAGGCTTGCGGACCCCTTTCCTTATGACTCCTAAGTGGATAGGGACATTAGAGTCCTCCCTGCCCAAGATAGCTTGTCCCCAAGCAACTTTAGTCTCAGATGTTGGACGTACTCAATTGGAAAATCTTTCCATTTCACTAGATACTCCTTTAAAGTCTTGTTCCTCTGCTTTTGCTTCCTCACTTCGAGAATTTCCTCTGGAACTAAAATTATCTCCCCTTCATCTTCTAGTGGTGGAAGTTCTATAGAAGTGACTACATGTTGACCCAGGGCCTTTTTGAGGCAAAAGACATGGAAAACAATGTGAGTCTTAGACCCCTCCGAGAGCTCTAGTTCATAGGTTACCTCTCCTACACGTCTCATCCGATAGGGTCCATAGAATCTAGGTGTTAGCTTCTCTGCCCCCATTCCTCTTGAGTGATGACTGCTTGTGGGGCTGTACATGAAGATACGCCCGATCCCCAAACTCAAAGCTAGGCTCTATTTGGTGTGTATATGTATAGATTTTCTGTTGCTTCTAGGCCATCTGCAAATTATCTTCGAAAACCCGTAGTATATCCTGATTCTCCTTAACCCAATCCTTAGTAAGAGGAACTCAGTTATCCCCAAAACCCCAATCCACGAACGTTGGAGCTTCATATTGATTTGCGGTAGCATCGAATGCGTTCTTAGTCTCAAAATTTGCGGGGAGGCTTAGACACATGTATTCCAGATAACCCATAAATCGTTTGGGGAAATTCCACCCGGATTGTATTTTATTAAAATAATTAATTATTTTTAAAAGGACCCTTAGTCTAAACTTAGGAAAATGAAATAATTAAAGTGAATTAATAGAATATGGGTGTGAATGCTCTAGAAAAGGCGGATCAAGTCAAAAGTTAATCTTAGCCATTGATTAGAGATCTAATCTGGGCTGTTGAAGTTTCAACGAGAAGACTATAAGAATGGCATGAAGGGTCATTTGGAAAACACATTTGGTAGAGAAAAGATCAAGAGATCGATTTCTTTACTGAGCACTGCTCAGGGAGAAACTTCGATCGAGAGATCTTTTGCAGAGAGGGGCAATAATTCCGGTTGGAAGCATTCTTGAGCCGAAGAGTGCATAGCAATAGAGACAGTGAGAGCCACAGAGGTAATGCAGAGCCAGTGACTTAAGAGGGAGTCGGTCACATTATTGGTGAAGAGCTCACAACAATGTCGAAGTTGCAGATTGGTCTCTGGTATGAGGATTTGCTACGACAAATATCGAAATAAATACACTGCAACCTTCACAAATAAAACTGTAGAAAAATAAACTCTGGAAGAAATGTTAGCATACGCATAAATTTTACACAATTATTTTTGGACAAAAGTCCCCGCAAAAACCCAACTTGGGAAAATTGGTGTAGCAGATGAGGGTTTTATTATTAAGCAGCAAGGAAATAATCTGAGTACAACTGGATGCCGAAACTGGCTATCCTACAGAGAAATACTGGCAAGAAAAATCTAGTGAGGAAATTTTCTCACTCCACAGGCAAATCCGGGCTCTAACCTCAACTTTAGGTGAGCTGTCCAAACTGGCTCTGCACAGCTATTGCATCACACTAGCGCAATCCCTTCTGCACTCAATTCGAACCAGCTTGTCCTCAAGCCGTCTGGTTTGTTGCTGTCTGGGAAAATGTCTCTCTTGGCCTCCAGAACCTCTATCCAACTTTTGGCATTGAAACTCGCCTTTCCCCAATAGAATCGAAACTACCTCTAGAGGCTACTGTGCTGCCTTTGCGTCGACCTCTCTATGACTCTTTTGCCTCTTTGCAAATGCAGTCACCGGATCTGGAATTCTTCCTCCAACTTCATTGTCTCTGCACCTCTTCCTCACTGCTTTGATCTCACTAGCTCTCTCTCCGACCATTGACTGTTGCTACTCTGGAAATGGATATGCTCATGAAATCGAACCTCTCAAGTGTATTCTCCATCACCACATCGGCCTCCTCTGATAATCCTCTGTTGGAGCACCAACGACCAAGATTATAATAATCAATGGCTAGGATCAGCTTGGAGTCTATCCGTGTGAGTTTCTAGATGATTCTCACCTTGAATTAATTAATTATGATTAATTAACCATATTCCCTAAGTTTAGAATTAGGAAATATTAAAAAAAAATGGTTAATAATCTAATTAAGCCACTTTTAGGCGGAATTTCCAGAAACAATTTCTGGGTTTTGGAGAACTCATGTATTCAAGCTTCTCCACAAAATTTCGTGGCTAGAACACATCTGAAGTTACAAAACTAACTTTCTCCACAAGAACAATGATGAGGTTCCATTACTGGTCGTGTTTTGAATTAGATCACCTAAGCATATATAAATTTAAGAGTCACTCGATTTAGTAAAAGGACTGTGATTGAGAAGTTATCCTCTCTCTCATTGACATGAACGAAGATACAAAAATAAAAATAGAAAGGTTAAATGTCATGTCAACTATTAATCAATGAAATCCAAGTACATTAGTTCCATGTCTATTACAACATGTCCATCGACTGTTTTGCACTCTGTAAAATAGCTAGAACAAAAATATAGAATAGTAATTGGATTGGCTTAATCAAGACATCGAGTAAGTATGGACTGCTACCAACTCTGCTCTATGCTCCCCAACATTTGACTGCTACTAGTCTCTGCAATTGTCACTCTGGCATTTGACTGCACCAACTGCCATTGGTCCATCTTGCTACTGAATACTATGGGCTCTCATAGCCAGGTGTTGATCCAAGAGGTGGACTTCTCAAGGATCTTGCCCACCTATTTTAGCTCTCTGGGGCTACAAAACCAAGTCACCCCACCTCACTCGTGCAGGTATATCGACGAACATCGTGAAGTCTTCCTCCAACCTGGTGGAAAGCCTATCGATCTTTGCAGAAGTTGCTTGCTGGTCTTGCTTCTCCTCTTTGTCCTTCCTGAGAGGACACTGGGTACCGTAGTGGCCTAGCTCACCACACCTGAAGCATTTGACCTTCGATAGGTCCTTCTTCTTCTTCCTCTGTTCCCCTTGTCCTTGACTGGGACCCTTTGATGCAAGGGCCACATTCTCCTACTGCCACTGATGGAGCTCTTCAAAAGAGCTCGCCTCATCTCCTCCTGCTACAAGTCAACCCACATCCTGTCCCATCTAGGTTGCATGTCTTTGTTCAATATACTTTGGATGAAGACTTGCTATTCCTGTAAGACGCTATTGAGCGCTAACCGCACTAGCTCTGAAGCTTGAGGCGCTACCCCAACAACCGACAACTGATCCCAAACCTCCTGAATCCTGGTGACGAAAGGGTTTATGCCTTCCCCTTTTTGCATCTGGATGCATCTCAGCTTCTCCTCGAGGTACACCTTTTGTTGCTCGGAAGTACCCTAATACAACGTGGCGAGAGCATCCCTCATCTGCTTGGCAGTATCCTTGTTAGCTATATGTGAAGCAACATGCTCCCAGACTCCATCTAGGATCAACCGCTTTGCCCGTGCCATATCATTTTTGTACTCCTTCAACTGATTTGCACCCGTAGGAGCCGCCACCACATTATCGATATATGCCTTCAGGCCATATTTATCTAGAAGGAAGGAGATCCTTGCCTTCTGGATGACATAGTTGGAAGTACCATCCAACCTGTCCTGATCTCTCAGCCCTGCAGTGGCCATCTTTGATAAAGGTCAAAAACACTCTCTTCCCTTGTGCTCGGCTACTGCTCTGCTACTCACACTCCCTTCTGGAATGCGTGGCTCTGCTCGCTGCTACTACTGATCTACAATTGCAAATTCGAACTTTCGAGACTAGAAGTTCACTAAGAGAAATTTTCTCTCAGTGTGTGCTCTTCTTCCACTCGATGCAAGTTTTGCTCTAGCGAACTGCTGCAAAACCCTCTATGTCTAGCTAGAGATCTGCTCAACAAAAATATTAAGCTGCTCTCTCTGCCTCTGCCTCTGGAGCTACTCGATCTGGAGAGATCGAATTTTTCTGTCGCTCTATTAGAAAAATCGAATCTCCTCAAGTGGCTCGACCTCTTGGAAAAGTGACTGCGCTACCCTTTGGGAATTTCGATCTACTGCCCACATAGAACAACAAAATTCCTTCCATTTGCTGCTCTCTAGCTGATCAATTGTGCTCTTATACCATGTGAAAATTCCACTATTGGAATCCTATTGCAACCACTGATATTATTTCTCCTAATTGTTAATTGATTAACAATTTATCTGCTATGACAAATATCGAAATAAATAGAGTGCAACCTTCACAAATAAAATTGCGGAAAAATAAATGCTGGAATAAATGCTAGCACACATACATAAAATTTACACAATTATTTTTGGACAAAAGTCCTTGGAAAAACCCAACTTGGGAAAATCTGTGCAACAAATGAGGGTTTTGTTACTAAGCAACAGTGAAATAATCTGAGTACAACTGGATGTCGATACTAGCAATCCTACAGAGAAATGCTGGAAAGAAAAATCTAGTGAGGAAATTTCCTCACTCCACATGCAAATCCGGGATCTAACCTCAACTTCAGGTGAGCCGTCCAAACTAGCTCTATGTAGTTACTGTGTCACACTAGCGCAGTCCCTTCTGCAGTCAGTTTGAACTAACTTATCTTCAAGCTGTCTAGTTTGCTACTGTCTTGCAAATTGTCTCTCCTAGCCTCCAAAACCTCTATCCATCGTCTGGCACTGAAACTCTCTTTTCCCCAGCAGAATCAAAACAACCTCTAGAGGCTACCGCATTGCGTTGCCTCTGCGTCGACCTCTATATGGCTCTTCTGCCTCTATGCAAATGCACTCACAGGATCTGGAATTCTTCCTCCGACTTCACTGTCTCTGCCCCTCTTCCTCACTGCTTCGATCTCACTAACTCTCTCTTCAGCAACTCACTGCTGCTACTTTGGAAATCAATTTGCTCATGAAATCGAACCTCTCAAGTGTATTCTTCATCACCACATCAACTTCCTCTTATAATCCTTTGTTGGAGCACCAACGACCAAGATTAAAATATAGTCGATGGCTAGGATCATCTTGGAGTCAATCAATGTGAGTTTCTAGATGATTTTTACCTTGACTTAATTATTTATGATTAATTAACCATATTCCCTAAGTTTAGACTTGGGAAATATTTTAAAAAAATTGGTTAATCTAATTAAGCCACTTTTAGGCGGAATTTCCAGAAATGATTTATGGGTTTTGGAGAACTCATGTATTCAAGCGTCTCCACAAAATTTCGTGGCTAGAACACATACGATGCTACAAAAACTAACATTCTTCACAAGAACAATCATGAGATTCCATTACTGGTTGTGTTTAGCATCAGATCGCCTAAGCATTTATGAATTTAAGAGTAACTCGATTTAGTAAAAGGACTATGATTGAGAAGTTATCCTTTCTCATTAACATGAACGAAGATACAAAAATAAAAATAAAAAGGTTAAATGCGATGTCGACTATTAATCAATGAAATCCAAGTACATTAGTTTCATGTCTATTACAACATGTCCACCGACTGTTTTGTACTGTGTAAAATAGCTAGAACAAAAATATAGAATGGTAATTGGACTGGCTTAATCAAGACATCGAGTAAGTACAAATGCTTTGTTTTTCACTAACTAGAATTGACAGTTTCATGTGAAGGACCATTAAGCAACTAGACTTGGTCTTTGCGGTATGTTTAGTCATATGTGCTCGATTTGGACAAATGAACATTCAAGACACAATTAATCAAGGAGTTTGCGATCTCTTATCATACACGTAACTAGATGGTGTTGTTACTACAAAATATAACAAGCCTTAAGGAGGGAAATCCTACAAGACAAAAGCTAGACAAAGTGCTAACAATGGGGTAGAAGCCCAATGTCACCTCAGCCAAAACCCTCTACTCTTTATGGATTTTCATCGATGGGAGGAGCCCCGGTAGGATATGATGACCCATGAAAGATATTCAAAGGTTAAGGTATAAGGTGATCAAGCTAGGGCTCTCTCAAGAGAGTCGCAATAAAGGTACAAGGCTTCAATGAAGCAAATCACTCTTTAAGAAAATCCCTAGGAAAAAAGACTCATGACCTAGGGTTTTGCGGTTTTTCAATGGTAAGAGGTACTCACAAGGTCAAAACCTGAGGGAAAGGGTTTCTTACAAAGATATTCAGATAATCCAAGGGTCATGAAACCCTCAAGATAGTCCTGAAGTTGAGGGAGAAGAAAATAGGGTTTCCCTCTTAGAGCAACACCTAGGGCAAGAGATTTTATGGATGAAACTTGAGTGGATGCCCACCAAAGTGATAGGTTGTGTAGCCAAGACCTACCTCTTGATGTTTAGGCTCTGAAACCACCAAAAAGTATCCTTTCTAAAATTTCATTCCAAGCCCTAGTTTTTCTCTTTAGCCTTAAAAAGACTAAATTTGAGAGAAAATTATGGAGAAAGTTTGACGTTGATCACCAAAGACTTGGACTAGTGCCATGTCCTTTAAGCATATGGAGTCAAGGATGCTCTAGATAAGCCTAATTTGTTGCTAAGGAGGGTAGAATTTGATGCCCTAGGAATCAAATTCCAACATTTACCCAAGCAATGATAAATGGAGTTTGAGGGAGAGTTATAAGAATTCCTCCACTAGGAACATTCATTACATGTTATACGATGAGTAACAAATGCAATTCTCAACCAGATAGCCTTTGAAATTAATTTTCAACAAATTAGGGCACATATTAGCATAATCTAGAAGCAACAATTCCATACATTAGACAATTTCAAAATGAAATCTTCAAGAATAGGCACTTACAAGATAACATGTAGTCTATAAGAAATAACTCCAAAGGCAATCCAAAACATAGTTTTAAAAACTGGAACCGGTGATCGCACTGATCCACCTAATAAACCGGGTTTTAATCCGGGACTGATCAGATCTCAATGAACCGGTTTTTAAAAAAATAAATGAAATAATTAATTTTTAATGAAATAAAATTATTTTTAAGATTTAAAACAATGATTCCAAACCAATAGAGACAAAATATGCAAAGTTTGTTCATCTATATACCATGTAAAGGTGAATATATCAAAATGGCACTGAGTGCAATACATATCATCGACAAAATACATAAGCAACGAGGCTTTAAATGGCCTATAAAGTCCAAAAACAATGCTACAAGCTATGGGGTCATTGGCCTACTACAAGACTACAAGTCTATTGGTACATATCAGTGATCAACATGATCATTCCTCATCATGATCAAATTCATTACCACTACTAGACATAGGATCATCAACAGGAGCTCCATAAACATCATCTAGATCAGAGTCTGAGGATGCTTCGGCCTCATCTGCAACCTCAGTAGTAGCACTGCCACCAATAACAACAGAAGTGGACTTAATGGAAGCACGAGTTCGTCGAGCTGCATGACCAATGCCTTCCATTGGTTGTTTGCCTTTGCTTGATGCGACTACAAATTCTGGTTTCGATGGTGCTGCTGCTACCAAATCTGCTTCATCGCTCCCTAACGCCATGTCAATATCAAAATCAACATCAAACTTAGGATCTTCAGTCTCCTACACCCAAAAAAGCTGCGAAAAATCCAAAAAATAGGCTTAGGAGCCACAAAAAAGCCTCCCGATGGGCCCATGGCCAACGTGGCAATGAACCAACTGGTTTATGACAGAATCGGCTAGTTTACCCATAAACCAGTCGGTTAGGCTCGATTTGTGAAAAAAAGGTGAAATTGGCCCTCTAACCCAGTTTTTTGCCCAGTCCAGCTGGTTTAGCTAGTGAACTGACTAGTTTGACTTGTTTCTGGTTCAGATTGGCTGAATTTTAAAACTATGATCCAAAATAGTTTCCACAGATTGAAATGCATCCAAGATACTCCAATAGCCAAGAAGAAAACAAGTGTGAATTTTTTAGAGGTTTGAATTCTCCATGTGATGATGATGAGAGATTGGAAATGATCTCTCTCTAATGTATACATGCTCAATGATCTCTAATATTAGCCTAAAGCCCCTAAAGTAGTAAAATAATGGGCAAATACTAGGTGAGGTTACAAGCCAACCTCATAGCTAATGTAAAACATAACAATTAACCCATAAAAGAGGCCAAAATGCTGACGCCATGCATGCGTAGGCCGTTCTAGGGCATGCATTGGGCTCCTCTAGTGCCATAGTAAGTGTAGAGGGCTCCATAAATCATAGAGGGCTCTATATATCATGATCTAGGGATTTTCCCGTAAATCTCCATAGTAAGTGTAGAGGGCTCCATAAATCATAGAGGGCTCTATATATCATGATCTAGGGATTTTCCCGTAAATCTCCATGCAAATCATCCCATGGACACCAATTTTGTGTTTGGAGCACAAAATGGATCTCATGGGTCTCTTGGTGATAAAATAGCTTGATTCTGCTCCAATGTTGAGGGCTCTGAGAATATTGCTAGCTCTCCCATGTGTCAAGGGGTGAGACAAACCTTATTTGGGCTTTAGAGCAACTGACAAGCCATGTGATCACTGCTAAGCCGGTTGGGGCACACTGGTCCAAGTGCACCATCTCACAAATAATGTGGGGCAAAGTGTAGGTTGTTGGGGCTGTTGTAGGTGCCCATGGAATGGAATGATGCTCTGCAAGTATTGTAGTTCCATGGCTCTCAATGCTTCACCTGTAGGGTGTCATAATGCTGTTCTAGTGGACATGGGCCCCATTTAAGTTGCCCAACCCATGATGAAACCACATGCTATTCACACGCAATGTCCGGTGTTGCATTTTCACTACCAGGTACAATAATCATTAGTCCATCTAAGTGAACCAAGCTTGTTAATCAAGGGCAAATTGACACTTCATATGTGGCTTCTCTTCCAAATTGGGGTTTTGATAACGTAATAGTGTTATCTTCCTACGTAGGAGTGGTTAATAAACACTCCTATTAGGTGTTCCCAGCACCTAAGGGGAAAGACAAGTCCATGATACATCCTTCAGTCAATAGGTGGCATGTGGATATGGAATAGTAGGGGGATAAAGGGGTCTTAGGGCCACATGCCATGGTTAAAGGGGTAGAAATGATGAGGAAATCCACATTCTGGGCATATTGATGTGAGGAGGGAGCAATTGTTGATGCATGAGTTACACCGACCTTTGGTTCCACCCGTCTTATTGCCTTTTGCCTTTTCTTGATTTTTCTTTGTATTACTGCTCGAAGCTATACAAAATGAGAGCATGTTGTGAATGATGTGTGGCAGTAGTTACCCTTGAGTGGTGGGGCAGTTCATCGCCCACTAGGGGTTGGGACATGCAAGGGTTCCTTTTTAGCGACGTGATAGGGCAACATTGGCCACAAGAACCGGGTGATGGGCATAATGATAAGGGGTAGAGCTGATGCTTGGCTTTTGCCCACATGTTAAGATAAATGTCTCAACCATCTTTTGCCTTTATTTTATTTATTTATTTTTTGTTTCTTGCTTGTGGCCATGATATGCTTTTACTTTTCTCTTAGCTACATCAACCTTTGGGGCAATGCTTCCAGGCTTGACTCACATATGTGGACAAGGGGAAGGTGTGTGTTAGCATCTTGTGGAATGAAAGAGGTGAGATGGTGTATAAGGCTTGTAATGTGTGGAGGGAAGTAGTAAATATGGAATAGAAAAACGATACCATGCTATCAAAATTGGGGTTTTCCAAGTAGTGCCCATCCTAAAGCCATGGGCCAATAGGGGAGGTCCCACTGGACTAGGATTGAAGATTAACTCCCCATTTAAGGTGAGGGAACAAAACCACAGTAAAAATCCTTCATTCTTCCATGTCACCCAATAATACATGCCAAATGCCCAAGTGAAAAACAAGCATAAGCACTCGATTGCACAATGAATAACATGCCTTTTGGATTGGATTGCCCACCTTCTAATATTTGGTGTTGAGAAATGGGCGAGGAAACATATGATTGATGCAAGTGGTAGAGATAAAGTGGTACATCACATTGGATACGACATGGTTGTCTGGCGCTGTTGGTTATTGACTGGAAGAAGATGAGTAGGAGAAAAGTTCTCCTAGGGGTGCCCATTTTTGGTGGGTAATAGGTATCCTACGCATTCATCTTAGACAACATACTATCTTCGGCTTGCAACATAATTAGAGAAGTTTTGTATATGTAAATTGATGCTTTTAATCCAACATTTGAGTGCTCACGGTTTGAATTATTTATAGGAGATTACAAGGGGTTTAGTTTGCTGTCTCGACCTTAGTAAATTGCTTAAAAAAATGTCTATGCTGGAGCCGACTTTTGTGCCATCGAAAAAAACGCCCTAAAAACTATATTAGTTGCACCCCAATCATATTCAAAGGAATCTCTATCATTTGAGCATTGTCCCCTACTATTTCCAACTAACATGCCTTGAGAACTCTGCAAGTTTCCATTCTGTAAATTTTTCTGATATAGAGTTACCTTCATTTGTTGTTTGAACCCATCCTGAGATGCACCTCCAATCATGCCATTGTTACTATGGGAAATTTGCTCATTTGAATTTGATGGATTCCAATTACAATGCGATACTTGGTCATTGTTCCCTTGGAAAGTTGGATGATTTCCAACTGAAAATTCATGATTCTCCATTGAGTTTTGTGTAAGAGAGCAACTCAGGTTGTGGACAAATGGTTGAGAGCTCGAAAATGAAATAGTTGTGAAGCCATTTGAACCTATACATGTATGAGCTGTGTAACTCCTCAGATAGATCTTTCTAATGAGGTATTGTACGCGTCAAACGAAGATCATATGCCGAAGTTACGACCTCTGGAACTTGGTGCACCAAATAACCCCAATAGGGCCCATAGACTTTTAGCGCTTCATCTCCTAGGGTTAGGTTTTTGGATGTTTAGGGTTTTCCCTCGTTTCTCAAAAATAAAAAGGCCTTCGTGCCTCATTGTAACACAATTCAGAGGCATGTAGTCATCAATCTTTTCTTAGAGATAAGCTACCATCTCCGAGCTAGTTCATTTCCATTCTGCATGTAAATAGTTTTTCAATATTTGTTATTAATGATTGAAGTTCAACTTTCGCTATAACTTTGTGTTTTCTGTTTAAATCTATATTTATTTCGTTCTTGCATAAATCTGGATTATTGGTATCAGAGTAGTCTTCTCTTTCTCTATTTTTTTGTGCATGTCCCCAACGAGGTCAGGGTATAAAGAGTTAGGACTTGAACTGGTTGAACCTTTGCAAGATTGGCCTCGCTGACCTCGATGGCCCCTAATGGCTGAAGTAAAGAAAGACGAGAGAGCAAGAGATCCTTTCAAAATGTGGCTCGAGGAATCCCTCAAGTGACAAAGGAACGAGACGATGGATAACTTTTCTCAGATCCTTCAACAGGTATCAGTGGACGAAACATCTTCATTCGACAACCACCTTGGAGGTACCACCCCCTTCAAGGTACAAGTTAACTTTGACATTTCTATATTTGAAGGCCAGATAGATGTAGATGCCATATATAAATGGTTAAATCTGCTGGAAGGATATTTTTTGTTCCATAATTTTTCCAATAGGGAAAATATTACTTTTGCACTCCTCAAGGCCGCTCCCCACGTCAAGGACTACTGGGAGACCTACTGTGAGCAATGGGACAAGAGGGAACCCTCACTATTTTCAGCCGCAACCACTTTGAATTCTTTCTAAGATGCCGCCAAGGAACAATATTACCTTGTCGGGAGTTATGAAGATAAGTAGATAAAATGGACCACATTGCGGTAGGGAAGAGACCAAGACGTGTCAAAGTTCACAAATATTTTTCATACCCTTCGCACGAAGTTGGGTATCGAGGATTCTAAGTGGCATGTGGTACTCAAGTATCGCAATTATCTACACAAATACATCCAAGATGAGATGGAGTCCTTGGACATCTCGCTCGACATCGCATACCGATATGCTGTCATAATCGAGCATAAATTTAGACAGAAGAAGCATGACTTTGGATTTGTGAATTCGAAGCAAGGAAAAAACGCCTCCAAACCACAGAACAGATGACAGAGCCAAGGTGGGGCGACCCAGTACAACCCATTGAAGCTGCAAGCAAATAACAACACCACGAAGACCAAGGAGACAAGGAAGTGGTGTGAGTTCCAAAAGAACCCCACTTACAACTCAAATGAGTGTCGTGCCAAGTAGTCATTGGTGGCTAAGCTGAAGGCTTCCGAGTCAGATGCATGTTCCGACTCTGTGTCAAAACCCGACAAGGGGAATGACAAAGGAAAGTAGATTATCGATGCAAATCCAAGTGCCATCGTTGCCACCACCAAGATCCAAAAGATTGAGCCCAAAGATCCAGAGGAAGGGGAGCATCTCTTCCACTCACAGATGTGGGTGAAGGGGCCTTCGCTGCAGTTCATTGTCAACAACGAGAGCCAAAAGAACGTCATCTCAGTAGAGGTCGTTAAGCGGTTGGTCCTACGGACTACACCACGCTCGCAACCATACAGAATCGAGTGGCTCCACCAAGGACAAGATCTTAGCGTCAGCCATCAATGAGTGTCGCCTTCCCTACAACATCAAGCCCTTTACGATTGAGGTAATGTATGAAGATGCTCCTCTTGAAGTCTATGATGTGTTATCAGGGCAACCATACTTGTGTAAGTGACATGCTGTGTATGAGTCTAGGCCTCACACTTATTATTACTTTGGGTAGTAAGTTATATAGGATACCGGAGGTAGCCCTGCCTACTACCATCTCTTTGATCTCTGCTAAGCATTGCAATAAATCATCTCCTAAACCAGGAAATTTGTTTTCTTTCTGATTCACTCTCAAAGTAAGGAGAAAATCGTGGCCACATCTATAGCCTTCAAGAAGGGTTCCACCACATAGCAAAAACAGGTGAATAATATCATGGAAGAATATAGGGACATCTTCTCCTCACCCACAGGGGTACCTCTGCACTGTCGGGTCAAGCATTCGATCGATCTAGCTCTCAAAACACCTCTACCCAGTGGGCCGATATACTGCTGCTCCATTCTGGAAAATGAAGTAATCAAGCGACCGATCCAAGAGTTGTTGCAAAAAGGGCACATCTAACCAAGTTCCTCACCTTGTGGGAGTCTGATTGTACTTGTACAGAATAAGGATGGGACCTGGAGTTTCTGCATTGATTATCATGCACTAAATAAAATCACTGTCAGGAATAGGTATCGAATCCCACGGATTAATGACCTTCTTGACCAACTCAAGGGTGCCAAGTACTTTAGCAAGATCGATTTAAAATCTAGCTATCACCAAGTTCCAATAGAACCCACAAATGTATGGAACAATGTTGCGAACATTGGCATTGGGATAAAATCGGCAAGGGTTTGGAAAACCAAAAAATCGTAAAAATCGGGAAAATATCGGTAAAAAATCGCCAAACATCGGCAAAATTAAGATACCATAAAAATATCTTTAAAAATTGGCAAACATCGTCTAGGCCAAAAAATCGTGATTTTGAGATAAAATCGAGATGTTATCGAGATGTTCGCAACACTGGTATGGAAGACTGCCTTCAAATCTAAGGAGGACCTTTTTGAGTGGTTGGACATGCCTTTCTGGTTGACAAATGCCCCTGCACTACATCGGACGACATCCTCATTGTTAACACGAATTAGGAAGAGCACTTGCAACACATTCGACAGATCCTTCAAACTCTGCGACAGGAAAAACTATATGTTGACTTGGAGAAATGTACCTTTGCCATGAGTCGGGTCCAATATTCGGGTTACATCTTTGATGAGCAAGGTGTGCATGTGGATCCTGCTAAGATCCAAGTCATTTGGGATTGACCAACCTTGACCACTCTAACAGAGCTCTGCAACTTTTTAGGCCTTGCCAATTTTTTATGGGAGGTTCGTGTTGGGATTCACTCATGTCACTTGGCCTTTGAGTCAAGTTACCAAGGGTAGAGCGAAAGCAAAGTTTTTCTATTTCGAGTCCCAAGTTCCAACAGATTGCCTTTGTTGAGCTGTAGCAACGACTTTGCTTTGCATTAGTACTCACATTGCTAGACCTATAACAACCATTTGAAATTGACATAGACACCTCCGACTATGTTATTGATGTAGTTCTCACCGAGCAAGGGCATTCGGTGGCCTATCACAATGAGACACTTTCCGATACAATTCGAAAATACCCAACCTTCGATAAAGAAAAGTATTCCAGCGTGTAGGCTTGTTGGCGATGGAAACATTACGTTTTGGGGAAGGAGACAATTATCCACATAGATCACTGACCTCTTCAGTTTATACCAGTGTTTTAAAATTCCGACTCGGGTTCGGAATTGGTCGAGGATTGACTCTGAATCTGACTCCGACTCGGTATCGACTTGGTCGGTTCGGTTTCAATGACTCGGTCTTTGTAAAAAGTACATTAAATATTACTTCTTTTATAAAAAACATAATTTTAAAAATTTTCATTCATGTTTCCAAACGCAAAGCATTAGAATATAGACAAAAGACAACATATGATCAAAGTAGGTTCATGAATAAATCCATTATATCAAAATGGGCACCCAATGCATTGTCCAATACATACATGATATAGAGATCATAACAAAAAACATAACGAAGGAGTCTCTAAATGGCCTCTACAGCAAAACATGACTAGTCACTACTGCTAGACAAGGCAATATCCTCTGGCTTAGACTCTGAATCAGAGGGGGAAACACATGGCTCCTCCTCCTTATCAAGATCCTCAACTGGAACTATAGCACTAACACGCTGAGCTTGAGATAGACGAGCTATGCACTTGCATCATGGCTAACTAGTGGAAGTGCCTGTGGCTGCAATTGGAGGACTTGGGCTTGGGCCTACTACTAGTGGATTTGCATTTAGTTGAGCCTCTACCTGTAAATCGAAGTCCAACCCCACATCAATATCCTCATCAGAGTCAAACTTTAGTGGATGTGTCTCCACTACCCAATCTGATGTTGGATCAATATCATCCAACGCAATGGGATCTGAATCAGGTCTTTTGTTCAGCAATTGGTTGTGTCTTAGTCGAAGGTTGTATTGGACATAAACTAGATCATTTAACCATTTTTGCTCCAAACGATTTCTCTTCTTCGTGTGAATCCTCTCAAAGACAAACGAATTGCGCTCACACCCAGAAGCACTGCAAGTTTGACTCAAAATGCGGATTGCAAACTTTTGCAATTTAGGACAATGGCTACCAAATGCCTTCCACCATTGTGCTGCAAAAAACATAGTTGTGTAATGAGTTTCAGTTAGCTCAACAAATTATATCTAACTTTGAAATTATAAACAATTTTACAAAATAATAAAATATGAATTTGGATATTGAAATTCTTTGTTTACTTGGCTCATTTGATTCCCTTGCAATCCTTGCAAGGTTCTTGCTAAAGGTACTTGTGGCTTTGCTGAAGATAAGGATATGATTGTGTATCAACAACTGGTCACTCTCCTTGGGAATCATGTGATCAATGCAGTCAATCAATCCATCTCTAACCTCCCCAATAAAAGCTCCTTCCGCCAGAGCTTTATAATGATACCTTGGGTCCAAAAAATACCTAGCTGCATGTATAGGGCGGTGGAGTTGAGTGTTCTATCTGTGATCAATGATTTCCCAAATGGGACCATACTTAACCACTCTTTCCTTGTATGCTGCCTTTCTTTGCTCCTTTGCTTGATCCATAGCCTCGTAAATCAAGCCCATAGCTAATCTTTCCCCATCCACCAACCACAATACCTTAACCAGTGGCTCAACAACTTTCACAATCTCTGGTGCCTTTTTCCAAAATATTTCTTCATTAACTTTCTTTTTCATATCTTTGCCATCCTGTTTGAGAGACCATTGACATTCATTCCATTCATCACTGGAAAACGACTTTTGCAAGTTTCTATGTTAGGAAAGCATAGATTGCAATGTCAAAAAATGTGTTGCGAATTTAGTGATGGCAGGCCTAATAATATCCTTGCCCCTTGTGTGTGTTTCCTCATCAGGTTTAAAATCCATGAGTGATTGTAAATATATTTCGTTATGCTTTTGGCATGCTCTACAATGTTCTTGATCCAATCTATTTTACCAATATCCTCAAGCATGAGGTCTATGCGATGTGCAACACATGGGGTCCAAAAGATGGTTTTGTGTTTTTCCTCTAACATTTTACGAGCAAGAACATAGTTAGAAACTTAGAGGCATTATCTGTGATGATTTGAACAACATTAACAACCCCACCTCTCCAACAACCTCATCCAAAAGCTGAAACAACAAGTGTGCATCTTTCACCCTATCATATGTATCAACAGATCTTAGAAACATGGTTCCCTATGGCCAAAAGACAAGAAAGTTTATGATGGTACGGTTCTTCTGATCAGTCGATCCATTTGACATGATGGTGCATCTTGTTTTTGCCCATGAGTTTTCGAAATCTCTCAAATATTCATCAATGGACAAAATCTCTTTTTGCAAAAGAGATCCCCTGAACTTATGCATTGTAGGGCCTTTGAAGCCCTTTCTAGCAACATATATGGCATCAAACATAGGTTCATAATATGGTTAATGAGAAGCATTGAAGGGGATATCAGCATCATACCACCATCTAGCTATGTAATCACAAACAGTTTCTCTCAATTCTTTCTACCAATGCTGATCTAAAGTGGGCTGCACTTGACCTCTACTAGCGTTAGGACCATGTGCACTATCAGAGGGAGAGGAGGGTGTGAATTTTTTTTGATAGTATCCTTATTTTTCATTTTACCCTTACCCTTTTCTTGAATAGAATTCAAAGAGGGGTTTGATGCATCAGTGCATGGGATAGATGAAGAGCCCTCATAATCAAAATTAGGGTTGGCAGCCATCATGTATTTTATATCTTCCTCCCAGTTTCAGCCTCTATTTCTTTTTGCCTAGCTTTGTCTTCCTCAAACTTTTGAAATTGATCTCTTAACTCCTTCCTAATTTCCCCAATTTCTTCTATTGGTGCTTCACATGGAGTAATTTGTCCTCTCAAATTTACGAAGTGTAGTTTCAGCCTATGAATGTCCCCTCCACACCCGTTAATTTTTCTCTTACAAAATTTGCAATGTATTTGATCATCAACCATCTCAGCATATGCCCAAGCAACGTCTTTCTTTCTAGGAGCCATTTTGGACTGATATTTGGACTTGGAAATGAAAGGTTTAAATCTGACAATGAAAACAAAAGAAAAACTAATCATTCTATGTTCATTTCTTTCACAAAAATTTATGTTTTCAATTACCAGATTTGCAAAAAAAAAACAAGAAAAGCATTAGGGGAATTTTGAGGTCTAAAATGGGCCTCCTAAGGAAATAATAAAATAATAGCTAAACCAATAAAATAATATTTATGAATTTGCAATTCACTTTTTGCACCAAAATCCATGTAACCATGGTTAAATTCAATTCAAAACTTGTACCAAAATAAAATTAATAAAAAAATTGTATTGATATGACTATAAATAAGAATGATATTTTCAAGAAAAAATCATTATCATTGCACAACTAATGCATTTGTCTTTTGTATTTAAATAACTTAAAATAAAATATAAATATAAATTCATATTTTTTTAATTATAGAATATACAATTAAAAAAATTTATGTTATTTAAATTATATAATAATATGTAATTAATATACTATATAAAAATAATATAATATAATATATTGTTTTATGTATGGATTTTATATTACATATTGAATTGATTTGACTTATAAATAAATATTTGAAAATATACAAATACAATTTATTGAAAAGTGTGTAAATACATGAAGATTGTGTAGGGGTATGCATTGTTTCTTTCAAAAAATATGAAATGACAATAATAATATTTTATTCAAAAAGTGTGAAATGACATTTATTATGAGTACTTTACTTTATGACTTTAAAAGTACTTAGAGCACTACCATGGTTAACCATGATTTTTTATCCACCATTGAGAATGTGACAAGTAAGTATCTTTAACTCAACCAATGCCACCTCAACCATTAGGGATGATGTCATCCCCTAAAATGTGATTGGTTCTCATAAAGTGAATTTTGATTGTACATTTTCCTTAGGAGGCCCATTTTAGACCTCAAAATTCCCCTAATGGCAGATTTTAGAAGTGAAAAAAAATACCTCTAGGCTCTAGTGTCCTCAATGTTGCTCCAATGACTGCCCACAAAGCTCCTCACTGCTGCTCCAAAGATTGCCCAAGAGACTCGTAAAAGCTGCTCCAAAAACAAACTCCACAACTCTTCACAAATTTCTCACAAATGCTCACTCAAATGTAATGAGATAGCTGTGAGGAAATGAGAAGGGATGGGTAGCTTTTATAGGATTAGGAGGGCCCCTAACAACCCTTTGAAATCCAGTTTCAAGTCCGATTTGGGTCGTTTGTGAGGTTCGTGGCCGACTGTCCTTGGCTCGGCCGGTCTAGCTCGGACTTGGGCGAGCCAGCCGGTTTGTGGCCAAACCGGTCCAGCCAGGGGGTTGGCTCGGTCGGCTTGGCCAAATCCGAGTCAGACCGACTGATTTTTATAACACTGGTTTATACAGACACAACGAAAGTTGCAGAACGATCACCATCAGAAGTGGTCGACATATATACAACAATTCCATTTGAACAATAAATACAAGAAGGGAAACACCAATCATGTTGCAGATTGCCTCAGTTGGCCCCTGGTTGCAGCTCTGATGATTGTTCTCAACTCTTGTGGCCACAAGACCTTTGGATGACTGCAACTATACAAAAATGATCTAGCGATTGCCACCACAGACCAGATGCTTGTGGATGGCAAGCAAGTTCCAGACTTCCACCTCCAGGATGCATTATTATGCTACTTGGGCCACCTTTGTGTTCCTTCAAGCGAGCGTGCCAAGCTGATTTGGGAGGCGCACTATAGTCAGGTTGCAAGACACTTTGATGTGGAGGAAATTGTGGCAGTTCTAAAGAAGTAATTTTATTGGCCAAAACTCCGATAGGATGTTGGAAAACATGTTAAATCTTGCATTGCTTGTGCCATTGCCAAGCCAACCATATAGAAGCAAGGTTTGTACACTTTGCCTACTCCTAGCTAGCCTTGGGAATCCATCACCATGGATTATTTGTCTGGCCTACCTTCTACCAAGCATGGTAATGACTATGTATTTGTGGTTGTGGACAATTTTTCTAAGATGGCTATATTGGTGGTGTGCAAGAATAGCATCGCAGAAGACGACACTACTAAACTCTTCTTTGAATGAGTATTGGGATCCCGTAGACCATTATATCAGATCAGGATAGCAAGTTCCTGAGCAGATTCTGGTTGAATCGCTGGTCATTATTGGACACCGAGCTCACCAAGTTGACTGCATTCCATCTCTAGACTGATGGCCAAACATAGGTCGTTAATAGGATGATCGTGTACATACTATGCATTTACAACTCCAAGCATCCACAAACATGGGGTGAGAGCCTTCCCTATGTGCAACACAGCTATAACAAAACTCTCCATATGTCGATGGGTCGCAACCCCTTTCAAGTGAGTCTAGGATTTCAACCATTGTGTCTGATTGACGTTGCCATGCCTCATGTAACTACACAGGTAGAATCCTCACATGTACAATCTGAGGCTGATAAAGCAACCTGGTTTATTGAACGCATCTAACACATCTGCAACACGTTCATGACATCTTAGATAAATCCAATGCCAAGTACAAACAATGGCATGATCAACATCGGGTGCCACGTAAGTTTTAGGTGGGTGACAATGTTTGGTTGCACTTGCAGAAAGAACGCCTTGCTAGAGCCCATAGAAAGTTCTTACCAGTTCTTACCAGTTCGATACGGGCCATACACCATCACTAAGGCTGTGGGAGACATCACTTTCGAGCTAAACCTTCTCCCATTCCTTGGCTTGCACCTAATGGTCAACGTGGACTGCCTTTGACCATACTTTCCACCATTACTGGACACAACAAACATTGCCGAACCACTAACACCAACAAAGGTCAACTTAGACTACATGTAATAGGCCACAACTGATTGGATTATTGACACACAAATCAAGAACACTCTCCACCAGAGGATCCAACTGCATCGGGTTGTCAAAGTTGGCCAACTCCTGCACTAGGGCAAGTGGCTCACCAAGGACCAAGTTTAGGGAAAGTTTCCCCAGCTCATGGAGGCACTCAATACAATGGGGACCATTGTTTCACAAGGGGGATGACTAATCCAGGTGGATATTGGTGGCCACCCGCATATTCCGTTTAGACCCCCAACATTGTTTCTTTAAGTTTCCTAAATTCTACCACAATTCACTATTTTTTACTTTTTTTCAGGTCCTGAACTTCTAGAGCCGTTTTGAGTCCCTAAATGACCTTTTTTTGGAAAACGAGCAAACTCATTGCCAACAACAGGTGTTTGTAGTCGATAGTTGTAGTCCTCAGATATATCTTTCTAATGAGGTATTGTACATGTCAAACGAAGATCATATGCCAAAGTTATGACCTTGGGAAGTTGGTGTACCAACTAACCCCAACGGGCCCCACAAGCTTTTGGTGCTTCATCTCCTAGGGTTAGGTTTTTGGATGTTTAGGATTTTCCCTTGTTTCTCAATAACAAAATTCCTTTGAGTCTCATTGTAACACAATTCAGAGGCATGTAGCCGTCACATCTTAAAGATAAGCTACTTTGCCAAGCTAATTTATTTCTTGTATTTAAACAATTTTTTAGTATTTGTTATAAATGAATTGAAGTTCAGCCTTTGCTATAGCTCTATGTTTATTGTTTAAATCTATATTTCATTTCGTTCTTGCATAAATCTGAACCATTCACCTTTTGACATCAATGAAAATTTCTTCTAACATCCTCCCATTGGTGAAAATTCGTAATGAGGCAGGGGTTTTTGGTTGTAGTGACAATACATTGTTGTCACTTGGCTTAGTTTTGGCCTTGTAGGGTACCCCTGTAAATTTATGTAGATGTTCTATGCTTAATGCAACTTTACTTTTCACTACAACAATCACATAAACAATCAAATAAAATGCTGATAGAACATACCAGTGGATCTATAGAAGACAAACTAGAAACATAAAAATGTGGTGGTGTGTTACGACAGTCAACAGGATGCTTCAACCAGCAAAGTCTCCTTGGTCAGCCAGCACAGCATGTGTCACAACAGTCCTCAAAATAGCCACACGATCAACCCAAAGTCAACCCTAGAAAATTCAATGTTGTCCCGAAAAGTCGATGCAGGACATCAGCGAGAAAGTCAACGCAGCTCAGTCTTCGGTCAACCTTTTGACCTCGGTTCTTGTGCCAATATGTACGACCTTCCAAAATCAAAGTCTCCACCAAAATTCAACCTCTTTGGACCATGTGTTGACCAAAGGCAACGTTGGTCAAACTTGTGTGGAAACCCTAGCTGCAGTAAATTCATCCAAACCCTAGTTACAATAAATTCGTCCTTCTTTCCCACGTGTGAACCGAAACTGCTTCCAAGGAGCTCGTACTAAATTAGGGGAGGAGATGATGTGTGAGGATGAGATGAGTGAAAAAGTCCTCCAACATTGACTCTATTTATATCAATCACTGAGGTGTGTGACACATCTGTTGGGGGTGTAAAACCTTAAGGCCGACCTGCACATATTTGAAATTATTAAAAATAAATTCAAAAATAAATGTTCTGCTCATCGGATTAAGATCAATTTTAGATCGATCTTACACCTCTCCGAAAGAGGAACCCAATAAAAAAATTGGTATCTTCATCTGAGCATCACAACATGGAGTTTGGACCTAGTTGTCCAATTTTAACACTCCCTCTCAACTAGGGAGAACTCCATCCACCTGTGCAATCAAACATTGTGCGTCATCCCACCATAACTTGCTTTGCTGGCCTCTTTATTTCAGAACAGAAGTGGGTCAGTCACAAAGACATCATTCCTCGGCTGATAGATTCAGCCCAGAGGTCTGAAACCTCTATAGGACTCACAAAGAGTCTCATACCAACCCGAAGTTGGTTTATCTGACCCGAAGTCAGTAGGAGGTCCGAAACCTCACTAGGACTCAAGAGAGTCATATACTAACCCGAAGTCAGTTGGAGGTCCGAAACCTCACTAGGACTCAAGAGAGTCATATACTAACTCGAAGTTAGTTTCACTGACCCGAAGTCAGTTGGAGGTCCGAAACCTCTCTAGAGTTGATCCCAGATCAAGTGGTTGGACCGTGCCATTCTAGATAGAGAGTACAACAATCTTTGATGCGTTCATCAGTCTTTGCTACTAGTCTCTAGCTTTTCCCACCTCATTGGCCAAATGAGAGGTACTTCCCATGACTCTGGAACACAAATGGGTAGGATGCATACGAGGCACAGAACATGAAAGGCAAACCAACTCAATCATCATAACGGTGGGGCAGAAGCACCACAAGGTTTGGCAAGCCTAGCCTTGTTTGTGCTTACAGCTCCGAGGAACTATCCCCAAGGCCCCCTCAGAGCTTCCAGAGCTCATCGTCCAACAGGACCCTTAGAATAGGGTCGTTCCACGATTCTAAGATTCTCACGGAAGGTTAGGAACATGACCTTCCCCAAGGGCATTGTGAGAATATCCGCAGCCTGCTCATCAGTTCCTATATGATTGAGCCTTACGGCACCTCGTTGTACCATATCTCGGATAAAGTGGTATTAGTCATCAACATGCTTGGATCGTTCGTGGAACACAGGATTTTATGGCAAACAAATCCCCCTCATGTTATCACAAAGGATAACGGTGGCATCTAGCACATGCTCGAACAACTCACCAGAGAGCTTTTGCAACCAAGTGACTTCACAACAGGCCATACATGTTATAATGTATTCGGCCTCAGCGGTGCTCAAGGCTACCGACTTCAGTTTCTTGCTCGAAGCAGATCTATGTGTGAAGCAACATCCATATGTGCTCTTGTGATCCACCACACTGCCAGCCTAATCGGCGTCAGTATATCCATGGAGTGTCATACTCCCGGCAGTGTATCTCAGCCCATGGTCTAACGTGCCATAGAGATATCTCAAGAGTTTCTTAGCACCAACCCAGTGAATGTTATGATCAACCATGTGTTGACTTAAAGTGTTCACTGCACAACATACGTCCAGACGAGTGTTCACTAAGAACATCAGGGCCCCTACGAGTTGACAATACTCAGTAGGATTAGACAATATGAGCCCAGCAGCGCTGCCACTCAACTTCTTGAAGTTGAGCTCCATTGGTGTCGACACGGACTTGCAGTCCACCATACCAAATCTTTCCAGAAGCTTCACAATGTATTTTCCTTGAGAAAGGAAAATCTCGCCAGGTCTCTGCTAGACCTCTAGGCCTAGGAAATAGTGGATCAGTCCTAGGTCCTTCATCTTGAACTCAACAGTGAGCTCGCTCTTGCACTGATGAATGAGAGGGTCAGCACCTGTCAGGAAGAGGTTGTCCACATACAACACCAAAATGAGAGGCTTCTCTCTATCAACCTTGAAGTAAAGGTTTGGATCAACATTACTACGAGTGAAGCCCGACTTCATCAGGTAGCTATCTATTCTCTCGTACCAAGCTCTGGGTGCTTGCTTCAACCCATAAAAGGCTTTCTTCAACCTGCAGACGTGGGTGTCCCGATCCTGGACTTCGAACCCCAGAGGTTGCTCTACATATACCTCTTCCTTTATCACACCATGCAGAAATGCAGTCTTTACATCCATCTGATGAAGACTCCATCCTTACGTAGTAGCAAGGGCTATGGTAGATCGAATGGTGGTCACAGGTGCAAATATGTCATCATAGTCTATGCCTTCTTTTTTTAGAGAAGCCAAGGGCAATGAATCTTGCCTTGAACTTTTCTGCACTTTCATCAGATCCATATTTGATCTTGTAGAGCCATTTCGAGGTGACAACTGCTTTGTCCTCCGGTCTTGGAACCACATCCCAGACATCATTCTTCATTATGGACTCATACTCTTCGTGCATAACATCCTTCCAGACTTGATGCTTGGATTGTTCAATAGTACTCATGGATGCTAGATACCCTCGGTATATACTCGGCTTCTTGCTTTCACAGAATGACCCCCTTGGGGCCATATGTCCCTCAACATCCTCGAGAGTGTCCCTGAGCCATGATGGTCTCTTTCCCAGTGAAGGAGGTGGATCAATCGGGTCCATCGGTCCTTCAACATCAAGCATCGTCTCATCCTTCGGTTCCTCTTGATTTCCAGGCCTTGCTTCATGATCTTCCTCATATCTCAGAAGATTGACTACTTTCCTCAGGGAATCATCTTCATCAAAGGTGACATCGTGGCATATCTCCACTTCCCTTTGACCAGGCACATAGAATCTATAGGCCTTCGAAGTTTCGCTGTAGCCCACAAACATTGTGGTCTCCCTCTTGATGCTAGCTCCTCTACAAAAGTTCTTGAACTCGTTCGACTCATATTTAGTACCATTATCGGTTTGTCGGATAGCATCTCATGTCATTGCTCCCAGTGGACTTCCTCCAACCTGGTAGAGTGTATCAATTCTAGACCCAAACATGATAGCTTCCTTGAAGCTCTTCTTCTACATGCGCACCTTTCCATCAGTGAATGCCACATTGAAACCTTTGTCTTCCATGGCCGATATAGACACAAGGTTCTTCTTCAAATTAGGTACATAGAGTACATCCTGCAAGCGGAGGACTTGACCTTGAGACAAGTGGAGGGTCATAGTCCCTGTCCCTTTCACGAGATATGTGGCATTATCTCCAAGGATAATTTCCAGATTAGTATCCTTCTCAACCATATCAGAGAGTGCTTCCTTGAACCCAGTGATGTGCCTTGAGGCACCACTATCTATCAACCAGACATCCATAGTGTCGGGTGGAGATGCAGCAGAGAGGGTAGATACAAGAATGAATTCATTTCTTTTATCAACAACATTTTATTCCTCATACCTAGAATTTCTTGACCTTTTGGAAGGTTGATCATTTCTGCGGGAGGGAGCCTTCCTCTTTCCTTGGAACTTGTTGTTCCTTTGATTGCCACCCCTCTGGTTGTTGTTGTTGACATCATCATTAGGAGAATCCTTCTTGAAAGGGCATTCTCTAGCATTGTGACCTGGCCTATGACAAGTGTAACACTTACCCTTCTTTACTTGGGCCCTTGCTTTTCCTTTGTTCTTTGGGCCACCAGAGTTCTTCTTTCTAGAATGAGCAGTATATGAAGCATTTCCTTCATTTCCATACTCCTTCATTCTTGATTCTTCTTGAACGCATCTTGACAGTACTTTGTCAAAGTTAGGTATCACATTATTATTTAGAATGGTAGTGTTGAACACATGCCATTCGGATGAGAGCCCTCCAAGTGCAGTGAGTACCATCTCTCGATCAGCTATTGTCTCCCCAATAGCTAGCAGATTGTTCCTGATTTCAATCAGCTTCAGAAAGTATGATTGGACAGACTCATCCCTGCCTCTCTTTAGATTCTTCAATTGATTCTTGAAGAATAGTACTTGATTCACATTGTTGGCCTTGAACATGAGAATCAATTTATCATACATCTCTTTGGATGTGCCCAACTCAGAGATGTAGTCCACCAGGCTTTTATGAATGGATTCCCTGATCATCAACTTTGCTTTGATCTCCCCCTTCTTGTACTTTGTTTTGGCAGTAGCAGTAGCAGTGGATGGAGGTTCTTGGATTTTACCCTGCATATAGTCCATGACATCTTGGTCTTCCAATTTGAGATTCAATATCATCTTCCAAGCATGGAAGTCATCCTTCCCAGTCAATTTGTCATCCTCCTTGAAGCCATAGTTTGTGGAACCCATCTTCGGTGATTGCTACAAATAGGGCTTGTCTTCACCTTAGCTCTGAGCCCATGTAAATTTATGTAGATGTTCTATGCTTAATGCAACTTTACTTTTCACTACAACAATCACATAAACAATCAAATAAAATGCTGATAGAACATACCGGTGGATCTACAGAAGACAAACCAGAAACAAAAAATGTGGTGGTACGTTACGGCAGTCAACAGGATGCTTCAACTAGCAAAGTCTCCTTGGTCAGCCAACGCAACATGTGTCACAATAGTCCTCAAAATAGCCACACGGTCAACCCAAAGTCAACCCTAGAAAAGTCAACATTGTCTAGAAAAGTCAATGCAAGACAACATCAAAAAAGTCAATGCATCTCACTCTTCGGTCAACCTTTTGACCTCGGTTCTTGTGCCAATATGTACGGCCTTCCAAAATCAAAGTCTCCACCAAAATTCAACCTCTTTGGACCATGCGTTGACCAAAGTCAACGCTGGTGAAACTTGCGTGGAAACCCTAGCTGCAATAAATTCGTCCAAACCCTAGTTGTAGTAAATTCGTCCAAACCCTAGTTGTAGTAAATTCGTCCTTCTTTCCCACTTGTGAACCGAAATTGCTTCCAAGGAGCTCGTACTAAATCGGGGAAGGAGATGATGTGTGAGGATGAGATGAGTGAAAAAGTCCTCCAACATTGACTCTATTTATATCAATCACTGAGGTGTGTGACATATCTGCTGGGGGTGTAAAACCTTAAGGCCGACCTGCACATATTTGAAATTATTAAAAATAAATTAAAAATAAATGTTCTGCTCATTGGATTAAGATCAATTTTAGATCGATCTTACACCTCTCCAAAAGAGGAACCCAATAAAAAAATTGGTATCTTCATCTGAGCATCACAACATGGAGTTTGGACCTAGTTGTCCAATTTTAACAACCCCTCTCCGGGGCCTACTAGATTTTGCGACAACATACCCTACAATGAGGTTCTCAGAACTAGTAAGGATCAATTCATAACAAACAAATACTAAACATTAGGATTTACAATAAGCTTGGTGAAACCCAAATTTACTAGTATTTGTCTATCCTTGAGTACCATGCACATGGTGTTTGTCTGAACGCATAAAGGGCCTTCTTCAACTTGCCTAGACAGGTATCTTGCCCTTGCGCCTCAAAACCCCGAAATTGATCAATCTATATTTCCTTCTTAATTAGACCATTTTGATGAACAACCTGTACATCCATTTGGTATAAAAACCACCCAAAAACTAATCAAATTGATATAATGGTTTTCCTGAAAGTATACTCGGCAATTGGAGCAAAATTTTCCTCATAGTCAATTTGCTCTTTTTGGGAGAATCTTCTCACTATTAATCTAACATTGTAATTCTTTATGTTGCCATTGGCTGCATGCTTTACCTTATACAACCAGTTGTAATTTATCCTAGAATTCCCTTTAGATTTGGGCACAATTTCTGAGATATCATTCTTTACAATGGAGTTATAGTGTCATCGCACCTTGACGTACTTTCTCTGTAGTTGCTTCCTCAAAATTGTAAGGTTTTGAATCAGTGATAGAAGATATTGATGGAACATACTTAGTACATTTCTAAGGAGGATGATTGACCTAAAAAGAGGCGGCCTTGGGTGCTTGTACTTGTTCATGTGCTTCTTGTAAAGTTTGGGTAACCCATCTCGGTTCCTTGGTTACACTAGATGGTAAAGTGGTCTTTGTTTCTTCATTTACATGAATCTGATTTTTCCTTCTCTTTTAGATCAATGTTTGAGACATCATGCATCCACATAAAATTTCACAGCTCGATTCCCCATTGTCTTTTATTGTGATGGAAGATAGGTCTAGTAAGACTCAAAGAACTCTTTATAACCAAAACAATACCCTTCATGCTAGAAGAAGTTTATATCTCTTCTCATCAGGAATGGGAATATACATAAGACAAACATATACATATACATGAAAGCATGATACCTAAGGTTGTGAAAATTCCAAGTCCTAGATCTGGAATCCTACTGCAACAAACTGAACTACTTCTCCTACTTGTAAATTAGATTTAACATGTTATTTTGCAGATTAATTCTGAAAACATTGAAGCAGTTACTGAAGTAGTCTTCACTTACTTAAATTATATGTGAAAACAATAAATTGAGCAAGAGAAATAGCACACAGAGGACACCGTTATTTTCGGACAAACGTCCCCGGAAAAACCCAATGCGAGAAAACAAGTGCACTAGATCTGAGGGTTTTATTATTAAGCAACAATTAATCTGGATACATCTTTGATTGTCTCACTGGACAAATCAGTTATAGAGAATACTGACCAAAAAAATAGTGAGTTTACATCACTTTGCAAGTCTCGACTAATCCGGTAGGTGAAATGACGAAACCCTGGCACCCTCTTTACTTCCATTGCGCAGTTGCTGCATAGGCCTGCGTGGGGACCTCTGGTGGACTGCGTCACCCCTTGTGCGTGATCTTTTGGCTCTAAAGAAACTCGATCCAACTCTCCCGGCTCAGAATCTTGTTTTCGCAGCTGAAATTAGATTGAAACTTGGAAATGCTACGCTGCATCCGTGTGGCCTTGCATCACCCTCTTTGGGTGCTGCATCACCCTCTCTAGGCACTGCGCTGCTCCCTTTGTGTCTTTCTCTGCCTCTCTGCTAATGATCCTTGGCCCAGGAGAAGGTCCTCCTGCCAAAACTGTCTCTGCTCCTCAACTGCGCTGAAGAATCACTTAGATCTGGTTTTCATCTTGAGCACTGCTCACTTCAAAAAATTCGATCACTTGATCCTTTCGGTGTATCTTACAAATGACCCTGAAGCCTTTCTTTATAGTCTTCTTGCTGAGACTTCAACGACCGAGATTAAATCTCCAATTAACGACTAAGATTACATTTAGACTTTATCTGCTTTTTCTAGAAGTTTCACCCACAGTTTAAATTAATACCCATTAATTATTTTAATTTCCTAAGTTAGACTTAGGGCCCTCATTAAAAATAATTTATCAAATAAAACTGTTTTTGGGTGGAATTTCCCAGAACAATTTCTAGGTTTTTTATAATGCATGTGTCTAAGCCTCTCCACAAAATTTGAGACTTAGAGCACATCCGATGCTACCACAAATCAACACTCCGTCTTAGCGAGGAATGTGCTCTAACATATATGCCCGCTGCACACTGCTCTGACTCTGAAGCATCTCCCTCTACGCTGTTGATGTCTGACATGCCATCCACCAACAACTGCGTTGCTGCTGACCTTGCCACGATCAACACTGCATTTGTACTGCAAATCCCTCTCAAATGCTGCATCTGTTGCTAGCACTGCCACTGCTAACACTACACTGCAACTCAGTTGCTGAGAGATGCAACCTAAGTCACAGGACACGTCCTCCAGGGTCATGTGTCTCGTATTTCACGTGTCAGACACTAAAAACGACCTAAAACGTGTCCAATACGATTTTGGTCGTGTCCTTCGAAACATAAAACGTGTCCTTCGTTTTTTGAAAACGTGTCCTCCGTTTTTGAAAACGCGTCCTAGGATATTTCAAGATAGAGCATATTTTCTTGAGGTGGAGGAAGGCTTTGTAGAGTTCTTCACTGGCATTAGGAGATTTGGCGGGTATGATGTACTTGGAGATAGGGGGGTCAAAGATGCCTATGCTTGGTGGGCAACTCATGGGCCGGCATGCCCTATTCTACAACAATTAGCCTTGGGGGTCCTCTCTCAAGTTACTTCGTCTTCTTGTTGTGAGAGGAATTGGAGCACTTATGGGAATCTATATAGTTTGAAAAAGAGTACGCTTGAGCAATCGAGGGCGGAGACAATGGTGTATGTGCACACCAACCTTCGTCTTATTTACAAATTACAAGCATAGGCAGGAGTAGTTGAAGGGCAAGACAAAGATGTGGGATGTGTTTCCCGATGATATGGGCTTGGACGACAGTGTTGAGTTGGCGTTAGTCAACATGGATCTTAATGACCCAGTGCTAGAGCTAGTGACTTTCGATGACGAGTCTCTTGAGGGGTCATCCTACACAGCAGCAAATGCAGCAGGCACAGGAGATCTTGGATTGGGCATAGAGGAGGAGGATGGAGTAGGGTCAGATGGCAGTGGAAATTATGGTGATTATGACATGGACTATTGATAGAGTGATGAGTCATGGACTCGTGGCTAGTGACGTGGTTCCTACTTATTTTGTATTTTCCAGTGGCATTCCCTCAGTATCTATGTAATACATTTTGATTTTGATGACTTTATGGAAAATCTGCATTTTATGGTTTTAACATCTAAGTTCTTCTACATTTCAAATTATTGTTATGGTTTTAACTTTTAAATTTTAATGACTCATGAGTCATTGACTATTGTTGTGGTTTTAATTACTATTTAGTATTTCTTATGTGCTTTTAGCCTTGTGTAATTGTAATTTGTTAATATATATATATATATATATATATATTTTAAAATATAAATAAAACGTTTCCCTCGTGTCCTGTTTCTGAGGTCATGGTGTCTCGTGTCGAATTCTCGTATTTACGTGTCCTCGTGTCATGTGACTTAGGATGCAACTAAAAAACATCCATGAATCTGAACAAGTGTTCAGGATGCATCTAGATGCTGAAACTATGACTGTTGCTAGACCCAGGATGTCCCTTTGAAACCCTGCGCTGCTGCTGCTCTGCACTGTTGCAACTCTGCTTTGCGCTGCACAGATTTAGCGCTACTAACCACTGCATCTGTTGTTTCCGCACTCCTCTGCACCAACTGAAAACTCCTCTAGCCTGCTACTGCTGATCTTGGGCACTGGTAGCAAGGTTATGATCCGAGAGGTGGACTCCTCAAGGATCTTTCCCAACTGAATCTCTTGCGAACTTACAGCTCAATGTCGCCCCATCTCCCTCCCGGAGATGCGTGGGCACTCATGGCATACTCATCCTCATCGATCTTTGTGGTCATAGCCTTCGGATCGTGCTTCTCGTCCTTGTCGTTTTACTTCAAAGGACATTGGGCAACGTAGTGACCAAATTCACCACACCTGAAGCACTTAATCTTCGAGACGTCTTTCTTACGTCTTCGCTGCTCCTGTTGCCCTTTGGATACAACGGTTGCATTTTCTTCCTCCTTCTGCTTCATTTTTGATCCATTCCCACTGTTGCCGTCAAGTTTACACTTGATCAGGTCCCTTCTTAGCTCTTCTTGCTGAAGAGCAACCCACATCTCTTCCCAGCCTAGCAAGATGGCTCTGCCCAGGATGCTCTGGACAAACACCTGCCATTCTTCAGAGATTGCGTTAAGAGCAAGTCTCACCATGGTTGTAGAAGGGGTGGCCCCCACTGCTGCTAGTTGATCATGGATTTCCTGAAGTTTCGATAGGAACGAAACAATACGCTCCCCTTTCTGCATCTGCATCATCCTCGGTTGCTTCTCTAAATACATCTTCTGCTGTTCGGAAGAGCCTTCATACAACGCTTCCAAGGCTTCCCACATTTGCCTGGCTGTGTCCTTGCGGGCTATATGGGACACTATTTGATCCTTGACTTTGTCAAGGAGCAGCCTTTTGGCCTTCACCATATCAGCTGTGTACTTCTTAAGCTGATCTGGATCTGCAGGGACAACTACCGTATTTGTCACGAAAATCTTGAGATCGTACTCATCTAGAAGGCACGTAATTCTTGCCTTCCAGAACATGTACTTGGAGGCTCCCTCCAACCGGTCCTGATCTCTAAGCCCGTGAGCTGCCATGGCCGTCAAGAATATCGAATCTGCTCCTCTTCTCCACCCTTTGTGCAACACTGGATAGGCTTACACACTCCTTGTGGAGTTTGTAGATCTGCTGCTTAGATCTTGGGAAAATGAAATTCCCTAGCTAGAAACTTCCTTAGGAAGAAAATTCCCTCATTGTGGTGCTTCTTCCTCTTTTGGCTACTTTCTGCCCAGCAAAACAAAATATGCCTGCAAAAACTGCGCTCCATCAGCTTTGCGTTGCTCCTTTTGGCTCGACAAAATTCCGATCTAGAAGCCCTTCCTCTCTGTCAACTCACTCAGAGGGAGACTTTCCCAGAAATTTCATCCCTTCTGGCCTGGACTGCGCAATCCCTCAGGGGATTCGATTTGCTGCTTTCTGCAGCTCTTCGGCCTCCCTCTCAGTGCTGGATCTGCTCTTCCTGTTCCACAATCAACGCTCTGATACCATGTGAAAATTCCAAGTCCTAGATCTAGAATCCTACTGCAACAAACTTAACTACTTCTCCTACTTGTAAATTATATTTAACATGTTATTTTGCAGATTAATTCTGAAAACATTGAAGCAGTTACTGAAGCAACCTTCACTTACTCAAATTATACGTGAAAATAGTAAACTGAGCAAGAGAAATAACACACACAGGACATCGTTATTTTTGGACAAACGTCCTCGGAAAAACCCAATGTGGGAAAATTGATGCAGTAGATTCTAGGGTTTTATTAGTAAGCAACAGTTAATCTGGATACATCTCTGATTGTCTCACCAGAGAAATCAGTTACAGAGAATATTGACAGAGAAAGATAGTGAGTTCACCTGACTCTGCAAGTCCCTGCTAATCCGGTCGCTGAAATGACGAAACCCCAACACCCTCTACATTGCCACTACGCAATAGCTGCGTAGGCCTGTGTGGGGACCTTTGGTGGACCGTGTCACCCCTTCTGCGTGATCTTTTAGCTCTCAGGAAACTCGATTGAGCCCTCCTAGCTAAGAATCTTGTTTTCCGAGTTGAAATTGGACTGAAACTCGGAAATGCTATGTTGCCTTTGCGTGTGGCCTGCGTGGCCCTGCATCACCTTCTCTGGGCATTGCACTACTCCCTCTGCCTATTTCTTTGCCTCTCTGCTGATGATCTTGGCCCCAGAGAAGATCCTCTTGCCAAAACTGTCTCTGCCCCTCAACTGTGCTGAAGAATCACTTAGATCTGGTTTTCGTCTTGATCACTGCTCACTTCAGAAAATTCGATCACTTGATCCTTTCAGTGTATCTTACAAATGACCCTCAAGACTTCCTTTATAGTCTTCTCGTTGAGACTTCAACGACCGAGATTAGATCTCCAACCCAAGGTTAGTTGGGAGCGGGAGCGCCATTTTCAGAAGCCCTCGGTTTGGGAGCGTTTCAGGGAGCGTTTTTTTATAATATATATATATATATATATATATATATATATATATATATATTTAGATGCATATATGTCAACAAAAGCATGTAGAATAATGAATTAGACATAAAAAACATAAAAACATAGATTGAACCATATAACATCAATCATCTAGAAGTTCTAATTTTCTAATCTAGAAGATTGTGTTTCTAATCTAGAAGTTATGTTTCTAATCTATAAGTTAGAAACATACAACATTGACTCTTGAGTCTCATGATTCATCAATCTTAAACTTTCAAGCTTTCAAAATTCAATATATAACATTTATCATCATCGATTCATTGATCACCATAGTTGTACTTGTAAGCTAAGTGTAACATTTACAACAAAGAATATTTAACATGAAATGAAATGTTATAAAATGAAACGAAATGAAACAACTTTCAAATTTCATGAAGCATCATATTCATAATTCATAATGAGTTATAAATTTATAACTGCCAACTTCAAACTTAAATTGTTATATATTGTTTACAAAAAATATCATAACAAATATGAAAGAGTCAAGTTTCAACAATTATAAAAATTTAAAAACTACTAGAAACTAGAAAGGACTAGTAAATTTATGGACTAGTAAATTTATTTTATCTATTGCTTGGACTCTTGCCACGAGAAATGTCTAATTTTTGAAATTTGAGCAGATCGTAGGAATAGTGGTCTTCTAAGGTTTGGCCTTAATGCTTGTTGACATTGTCTTCCCTCAGAAAATATAATTAAAAAATTGTGAATAATATCTCTAGAAATGTTAAAGGGTATTTGTAAAGATGTAAGAATGAAGAATAATTTCTCTAGAAACGTTAAAGGGTATTTGTAAAGATGTAAGAATGAAGAGAAGCTACTTTATGTTAGACAACCACTTAAAGATAATGATCCAATAAAATATTTACATAGATTCCCAAGATGTAACCCAAAAGAAAATGAAAAAGCTCTAACCTGTGGTGTGTCTTGGATGAAATAATGTGCAAATTGTCAACCATGGAAATCTAGATGGTTGTAAAGATTTTAAAATCTTAAAAACGATGATGTATTAATAAACGCTGAACACATATTGAGAAAATCACATGATACATCTAGTTTTTGGAACACTTCTAACAAATATCATCCTAAAAGACACGGTAAGATACTGTAATGTTGGGGTCACATTAGGCAACTTAAACTGGGGTTTTGATTTTGATATCATTATGCAGGAAGCCACATGCTTTTTTATATGATGGCCACTTAAAAAAAAGGGATCTTGCCTAATAAAATATAATAGAGTTAAAATCTTAGAGCCATAAGTCAGTCCCCAGGGGGAGAATGAGATCTTCACTTTGGCTGACTCCCCCGCAACCCTGCTCCAATCAATGGCTAAGATTACATTTAGACTTGATTTGCTTTTTCTAGAAGTTTCACCCACAGTTTAAACTAATACCCATTAATTATTTTAATTTCCTAAGTTAGATTTAGGGTCCTCATTAAAAATAATTAATCTATCAAATAAAACTGTTTATGGGTGGAATTTCCCAAAACAATTTCTGGGTTATTTGTAATGCATGTGTCTAAGCCTCTCCACAAAAATTGAGACTTAGAGCACATCCGATGCTACCACAAATCAACAAGGGCTTCTCATCAGTGAAAGTTTCTTTCATTTTTTTGTCCTTCAATATCCCATGAGGAGATTTGTTCAAAATGCACACAATTGTGTTGTATGCTTATGCCCAAACTCTTATCACTCCCTTGAGTTGCCGAAGAGCCAACCAAATTTGTAAGAAAAAGCTATTGTGGTGACAGTGGGTAGTATTCCATAGTTACACAAACTAGTACCTTGATGCTTGGGACTTCACATCATATGGGGGTGCTAGATTTTGTTGTAACATTTTCCATAGCAATTATTGTCCTATCTCAAGGAGGTGGTCCAAGAAGTAAATAGGCAAACAGATCATGAATCCATTTGTATAGATTTTATTTCTATCTATCATTGGGTGGCTTCATTTTCCACGATTAGAAAATTGGTACCTGTGAAATCACCTATCTTACTGCTTTTAGATTTTGTTAATCAGAGATATTTTTAAGAGTTTGTTTACAGCAATATTTTCTTGCAATTGGATTACTACACAGTGCATTACATGGGGAAACCAAGTATACACTGAATTATTGTCTTGATTTTCTTTGAATTTGTGTTTTCGTATGTAATTTCAGGCAGAGGATAGAGAGTTCCTTATTCGTGTGTCATACATGGAAATTTACAATGAAGAAATCAATGACTTATTGGTTCCTGAACATCGAAAGTTGCAAGTACATGAGAGTGTAGAGGTATGGAGGGAAGCATTGATAACAATAAATCATATATCTCTATATAGACAAGCCTGTAGTTTAATGATTTCTGTTTGTTCTTTATAGCGTGGAATCTTTGTAGCTGGCTTGAGGGAGGAGATTGTTGGAAACCCTGAGCAGGTCCTCCAACTTATGGAGTTTGGAGAATGTAAGTGATCTATTGAGTCTTTCTATATTTTATTTAAGCATGCAAGTGACTTGGCTGTACATGATATTAAGGGCTTTAATTACTTACAGGGCACCGTCACATTGGCGAGACAAACATGAATGCTTACAGCAGCAGATCTCACACTATTTTTCGTATGGTGAGTGTCTCCCTATTATTCATTTTTAATTATGCTGAAATGACCATATTGTGAGCATTTTTTTTCATAAAGATGTACTGTACAATATAAATAAAATACAAGTCTTGTCTTTTTGAAATTTAGTATGAAACAGTGGATTTGTAGGCAATCATCTTATAAACCTAATATTGTACACCTTAGAAATAGTACTCTTTTTGCTTCACCACAGATTGAGGAAGTTGGTTATGTTATTAGTGATGGTCATGTGTCAGGTAATTGAAAGCAGGGATAAGAATGAAAGTGATTCTGTTGGCATGTCATGTGATGCTGTTCGTGTATCAGTCCTAGTAAGCTACAGTTATCATTGCTCTATGTTCCTTTGCTCTCCCTTCAAATTGATAATTTGTAGCATGCTGGGTTATAAAGGCTTTGTTGATATGACTTGAGGTTGTACGAATGCATGTCTGATCAAAGATGACTTGTGCCAGAATTTAGTGGATTTAGCTGGTTCAGAGCGTGTTGCAAAGACGGGTGCTGAAGGTGCACGTTTGAAGGAGGGATCACATATAAATAAGAGTCTAATGGCTCTAGGAACTGTTATCAAGAAGCTGAGTGAAGGTGTTGAAACTCAAAGGTAACCATTATCTTGGTTATCTCATTCGAACATTTCAAATGTAAAACTTATATGCAGTAGAATGTTCTATACTCTGTTTCTGCAAAGATCTGCAACTCATTGTGATCATTCCTATGTTATATTTGTTGCAGAGGACATGTACCATACCGTGATAGCAAACTTACTCGAATTTTACAACCTGCACTGGGTGGTAATGCAAAAACTGCAATTATTTGTAATATTACACCTGCTTTGGTAAGTTACAATGCAGATATGGCATTTATTGTAAACGTGTTCATTAATACTGAGTTATAAATTAGGAGTTGAAAATCATTAATGAACTTATAGTTTTATTACATCAGACTTTCCTCTTCCGTGCAGGAAATCTTAGTCATTGATCTTTTCTCAACAGTGGGTGGTTTGCATTTTTTTTGATGTAGCAGACTTTTGAAACATCATAGCATTTCATCAGCCAACATGGAATCTAAAATTTTGGATGTGGACTGAGTGTTCTCTTAGACGACAATTATTGCTTTTACCTCTAGATGTAAAATGCCTGATGCAATGGTTTCTTTTAACATTGCCCTGGAAATAAATTCCAATAAAAAGATCGTCCAATGAAGAAGTGAGAGCTCAATAGCTGTTTAAAAAATTTTGATTTTTACATTTTAAAAGTAATATGATTGGAACACAGTGCACTTTACAATATAGTTGGCTATGTCATAATGGTGGGTAATACAAATAACTAAATTGAAGGTTCGGCATTTACATTTCTATAATGCACAAAAAAACTGGTATGCCCACTGGAATGTGGTCTACCGTCAAGTAGCGAGGTGATCGGGCATGTATTAATATAGAGAACTGTGTTCAAAACCCCTTGAGTGGGTGTGGATGAGACTGGGTGCAATTCTTGGGTGAATTTGATGGCATATATATTATATAGCATGTCAGCTTAGCCAAAGAGATTCTATAAGACACATTTCTCAAAACAAAAGAACTAGTATAGATATATCTGAACCATGGATCCTGTAAGGAGTGATAGGTTTACAACTGTATTTTTATCCCTCTTAGCGTTTAAGAGATCTGTGGTTAATATGAACCTATGTTAGAACAAAATCTATTACATACATTGTTTTTTTTTTTGCAACCGGATCCCAAACCTGGTGAAGGAATACTCTTACCTTGTCAAACGAACAAATGCATTTAGGAAGTTGCTTACTTATGTTGCAGGTATTGGGAAGTAACCAAGGCTTATTTTCAAGGGGAAAGTACAGTTACCCTTTGTTACCACAAAATCTAGTAGGCCTAGTGCAAATCTTGTTAGTTTATGTATCTCAGACAGGTGTTCTAGTCTTAATATGGTGTCTATGAGGCTAAGGAACACATTTTTTCTTGAGTCCAATACACATAAAAGGTTTCTGAAGAAAAATGCCTTGATTAGAATTAATTAGCCAATTTATTAATTTTCCTAAGTAACTTAGGAAAATAGCTTAATTAATCATAATTAATTGAGGTAAATCAATTTCCTCTAGTGAATTCTAGAAAAATCATTTGTTGGGGTCAAGATGATCTTAGCCATCAATTGAGATTAGGTCATGGCCATTGGTTCGTCAACGAGAGATTATAAGAGGAAAACGTTGGACATTTGGAGAACACATCGAGACACAAAATTGAAGTGATAGTAAGGTCATAGAGGCAACGCAGGGGCATCAACAATGTTTGGAGACATGATTGCCGAAGAGATTCATCATAGCGTTTTATATAGTCATTTAACGATCGTTTTTTCTGCAAAGAGGCCGATTTTCAGATAGTGCTAGTTGCTTCAGAGAGGGGTGCAAATTGCATTACAAAGGATGAATTGTTGGAGCAAGGAGGAAGATTGCCAATGTGATTGATTTACACAGGAAAGTCAATATTTCCAATTGAGATCAAATTCCAGTAGAGGTGAAATTCATTTCTTCAGCAGTGTGAGTTTGCCAAAGCAGGGCGTGAGCCAAGGCTGCACGTGTGACTAGTTTACGAGCCAGAGGGAGGCCAAATTGATCAGAGGAGGCCAAATTGCTTCCAGCAGGATAGATTGACTTGCAGAAGTGACAATATTAATTTTCTGGAAGTCTGCTAATTCACAACAAACATTTGTAATCTCTCCATCACATATTTTTTTGTAGAATTAATAAAAGTACTATTTTGTAGAACTAATTTTTCCCAGATTGGTGTTCGTTATTTGTGTGTGTGTGCTATAATTTTCTCAGTTCCAATGATTCATTTATTTTCAGTGAAGTTGTGGTAGTGTTTTATTTAGTATTTGTTGCATTTAATTGCAAAAGACAAATAATCAAGTGATAGGTGAATAAGAACTAGTTAATTGCAAACAATAATGAAAATTTCAGTTGGTATCATAGCGGATCTGAGAGCAAAATAAGGATCTACGCAGGAACAAGAAGAGAAAGTTCAAGGGTTTACAACCTGTTGTCGCATAGAATGTCTAGGCACCACGACAACGACTCAGATCGGAGGTTGTCACCCTGATCCCCAATCTCTCTATTTAAGTTGTCTCCTTATAGCAGACTAAGGAGGGTAGACCCTATGGAAATGGAATGAAGGAGAACTCGTTGGGAACCAACTAGTTCGGGAGACACAGTTAAACGACCAAATACTTGTAAAATACCTAACAAGATTAAATGATTTAATTGAATTAAAAAGATTGATACCAGTGCCTTATGGAGTAAACTATCCTACTAAGGAAATTACAACCAAGTACTTGATGAGAAACTGTTGTGATGCAAAGTTAATTTAGAATGCAGAATGCAAGGAAAATGATTTTAAAAAGGAGCGAGATGAAGCAAGATTCGAAGATGAGAGTTAATGTTAAAAAAGCCTAAAGCACTTGGATTATAAATAATCTGATCTAACCACTAAGTACTTAAGCGAGAGTGTCAATTATGAAGATGTCAAAATTACTCGATTAAAAGATATACAGATCCACAATAGAGCTCTCAAAATCAGATATCAATCACACTTACTTGAAAAGATTTCCCAAACATTAGTATTCAATAAACATCCAATAATTCAAGTAAATGAAACAAAAGTTAATTAAACATTAGGCAATTTTAATTGATAGAACACGTTCCAAAACTCAGATGCCAATGATCATCAAACCCAACTGAAACATATGAAATTTACTAGCACTTAAATCTCAGTAATTATTCATCCAGATATACCATGAAAATATAACGCTAATAAAACCACTTCATCAAACAATTTATGGATTAAATGATGTTCTTAAAATTGCAATTCCAAACATTAAATTTTCTCCTATAGTCAAACTTAGGATATATTTTTTAGCAAGATTTCAGATCTGAAATATAAATTACAGCAGTAATTTAAACCATAGATCAGCAAACAAACGATGCCGGCACCAATGCCCAAAATGACTAAAAATTGTAAAAATTGTTGAACTTGAAAAAAAATCAATGAAAAGATCTGATTAAGAGAATTTTCACATCTGATATCTTTATTTCAGCAATGAAACAGTGACAGATCAGCAAGATAAAACTGCTCAAAATAGCTGCCAAATACTTCTAGAAATAGCAAAAATATATTAAAATTTGAAAATTTCAATTTTAAGGCTTTAAGAGAGTTTGATTCAGTAATTTTCAGAACTGATAAGTTTGTAACAGCAGTAAATTGATAACAGATCAACAAACTGAAAATGATCCCCACTATGTCTAAAAATAGTAAGTTTTGCCAAAAAAACTGAAAATTCAAATTTTTTAGACCTTATTTAGGATATGTATCAGAAATGTTCAGATATAATTTTTCACAGTTATGCAGTAATTTCCAGCAAGTTTTAAAGTCAAATCTAGGCAAAATTAAAGAAGCCCAAAAGGCCAAAAATTCTAAAAATGAAGATTTTGCAATTCTAAACAGTTTTGACCATATAAAATGTGTTTTTAGGGCCTAATTATTTGTGATTTGTTTGCTGTAATAAAATTTGCAGAAAATAAGAGTTTAGAGATCAAACCCTTAGCCCAAGGCTTTGAAGATCCCACTGTTGAAAATTCTTGAAATTTTGGGATAATGTTGCTGCTTGAAAATTAGAATTTTGGAGACCAAAATCCTATAAAAATAGCCTCAAAAGCCTATACGTCCTCAAATGTCTAGATCTGGCTCAGATCTGAAGATTTTCTTGGTTAATTTTTCAGATCTATTCCTGCAAACAAATATTGAGCTCAAGTCTTGCCCTCCAGGGTCTAGACCTGGCTCAGATCTGAAGATTTCCTTGGCTGATTTTTCAGACCTATTCTTGCACAAGTGAAAAAAGAAAAATCAAATACCCAATATGTACAATAATAGAGAAAATTCTAAAAACTCAAATGTTAGAATTCAATATTATGTTACAAAACTTTAGATCTACACATGTAAATTACAGATCTATACAATATATTTACAGATCTATGCACAAGAGTTGTAGATCTGTCAGATCTGAGGAGCATAAGTCTGACTTCGTTCCCAGATTTGAAGATCTAAGGCTCTTGTTAGCCAGATCTAACTTTAAATTCAAAAAAAATTAAGATAAATTTTTTTATTTAGGCACAAGCTCTAGAAAGACCCTACAAAAAATATTTCGTAAGATAACCTTAGAATTTAAGAAACAATGGGTTTTTTCAGATTTTCTGAAATCTGAGAGTCCGCTGATCTAACTAGAGATTTCCCCAAACGCTCAAATCTTGAACAATGATCTCTGCACACTTAGATCTGAATTTTAGATTGATAGAAATTTAAAAAATAACCATTAGACCTTTCATAAATATAGATAACTAATATTTCTGTCAAATCAAAATGCAATTTAAGAAAACCCAGAAAACTACACAAGATACCTGTATGCAGATCAATCCATAAAGACGATCAACCATCAAATGCCAATAAAAGTAGCAGAATTTAGAGACAATGTCACCACATAGATCTGGAAAAGGAACACCAAAGTTTGTAACCCCAAAGTCTTTATGCTTTATTGATCAAAAAATTACAAGAGCTTCTGAGAACAAGTGCACGATCCAAAGATCGGGATGCAAATGACATACGAAGACCTCTAATTTATAAGATAAAATCTCCAACGGCTAGTTCAGTTGATCCTTGTCAAAATAATCTCGACCGTCGAAAAAAGTTTAATTATCTTTTAATCTGGACCGTCGAAATTATAATTTTGAGGAAATTCGAATTTATCATTTAATTCCATTTTAATTAACTCAAAAATCATATTTTTGAGTTAATTACCTCAAAATTTTGACTTTGACTTAACCACCAAGGCCCAAAGATCCAAAATTTCTTGAAATTCTCAATATTCCTTTGGCCTGGGACCTTTAAAAATTTATCTTTTAAGGACCTACCAATTTTGCTTATGAAGAATTTTAACTCACCTAGGACTTAAAATTAATTAAATTTCTGGCTTGGGATTTTTAATTTAAATTGGTCAGAAAAATTAATTAATTGACTGAGAGGGGATTTAATTATTTTTCCAACCCTCTTTACATAAGATAAATACATTTAGACATATAAAGGGGGAATACTCATTCATGATAGACCCTCAAATAGCTACCCAATTATGCAACTCAAAACATGATCTAGTAGTTCAAGTAGCTTGTAATAAAATAATCTAGTCAATTAGCTAGGATTATTCTCAAACTAATTTTACAATGACTCAATAAAAAACACTAGGACTCACTTAGCATCTTGATGACAAAATCCACCCTAGCTTTGGGGTGAGGTTGGAGGGGAAAACTCTGTCAATCACATGTGTCGAGAAACACAAGTGAATCAGTGAGACAAAAAACCTCCTAGGATAGAAATCATCACCAAAATACTAGGTTTACCTAGGTTGTTACATACATGGTGGTCTTACTTAGATTATTTACATCATAAACATGCAAAATGGGTTTACATCATTTATAAAACTGTCAACTAATGATGGAATCTGAATGGTGTGAACACCTCGCACATGATGAATCCCATTTGCAAAAAATGGGGGTGTACTGCTATGGGGTCGTTGACAAAGTGTGGTCAACACTACCCCAATGAGCTTGTTTCTCTCCTTGCAGAAAGAACTTACATGACTGGAAGATTCAGCAATTATGATAAAATACTTACTTGAACACCAAGACTTCTTTTGATGGTGTCTCCAACCTTCTTGACACCTTCAAGATCCTTGACGAGACTTCCTTGAAAATAGCTTCCAAGATTGATGCCTTTCAAGAAGACTTCCTCCTTCTTGTGAGATTGATGTAGTCCTTCTTCAATATAGAAACCCTAGATCGGAGGGTATTCTACCAACAAGTCTTAGATTCCTTCAAGAGATATTCTTTCTTGTAGTCTTCTTATTCAGGCTTTGAGAGTTTCCTTTTTCCTTTCCCCTCGACAAATAACTTTTTCGAGTGTCCTTTCAGCTGCCTTCCTTGCTCACCTTAGTTGTGATACCATGTTAGAAAATGTAAAGTGGCAGCTATTATATCTTATTTTCTTTATCCTTGATACTTTCTTGTGAATCTTTACCTATCTTCTTTATGTTCTTTAGTTGGATCTTTTCATCAAACAATGTCAAGAAACAACAACAATAAAAGAGGACACAAATGTAGGCTCTCAACCAGGGAAAAACACCTCCAAGGGGAAAACCCAGAAACTCTTCTCTTCTTATAATTGCTTCAAATGAGATACAATGACCCAATCCCTAGACTAACTCCTTCTCCCAGTACGAAGGCGGCCCTTCCTCTAAACCTTTATGCTTCTTACTTGCAACTTCGACCTGCCAGTAACAACCCAGCTACATGAACCGATAACTTTGACCTCCAACAATTTCGTCCCAACAACTGCTACAAAAACCCTAATATATCTTCCTTTCAAGATCTTCTTGGAGTAAAATAGCTCTCCCCAAGGTCAACAAGGTCAAGGCAAGGATTTCACTCTATCCAGAAACTTGTTCCTGCAATTATGCTTCCCAACAACGACTTCTACCCTCACAAGATCAATCTCGTAATTCTCCACAACTTCAGCCTCTTTCCACTGTAGAAACCCTAGCTTCTTAGCACGTGTGAGAGAGATAGAGCCCAGAAACAACAAATTTCATCCTTCCAGCTTCTCCTAGAACTTCACTTCCCTTTTGCGTCTCCCAGCTATAGATCTAACTCCTTTTTGTAGATCAAACTCGTGTGACTGTGCATCTCTAAATGAAGTTGAATTTCTCTTTATATAGCCTTCTCAAGGGATCGAATTATCTCCTTTAGGCCGACTTGTATTCTTAGAGATTCCAGGACTTTCTAGACTCAAAAATAAGTCGTTTTACAATTACAAATTGCCCAGAAGGGTCTTATAAACATAATGTTGACTCATTTGACTCAGGGCAATAAATCATAATACCTAACAAACCCTAGAAGCACAAAGAACATGTTTTTACCTAAAAGGCTGATGCAGGGGCATTAGGCTTAATAAATACTTAGTATTTCTATAAGACATAGGGGGGTCTTATGTTTTTAATTCCTTATGTAATTGTTAGTATTTTGAATAAAATAGTGATGTTCTCGAACCATTAGAGAACATGAGAGGAAGGTGATTAGTTAGGAATATGAAGGGGCAGTCGAATTTAGGATCAGTTTCAGTTATTTTAGGGGTTGAGTCTAAATTTAGGATTTTCGGAATCGCAAGAGTCTTGGGTGAGCTGTTAGGGAAACTGAATCGATTCCTTAGTACTTCGCATAAATGTAAGCCTACGGGCAGATAGAGGGAGAGTTGTTCAAGGGGAGAACAAGAATGGTAGGAAGGGCCATTGATCTGAATATCAGGCAGTAGAAGATTTCTGTGTAATGTTGTTTTAATATAGAAGCCAATTTTAGAAGTTAAGTGTTGTGTGTATATTGCGTGCAATGGGATTGTGGAAAGAGAGAGACTCTGTCATTTGATGTTTTAATTGCATGTCTGATTGTATGGGCTGAGAATTGTAAATTTATGTAGATGTTCTATGCTTGATGCAACTTTACTTTTATAACAGCAATCACATAAACAGTTAAGTAAAATGTTGATAGAACATACCATTGGATCTATAGAAGACAAACCAGAAACAGGAGAATGTGTTGGTGCGTTACGGCGGTTAGCAGGATGCTTCAACCAGCAAAGTCTTCTTGGTCGGCCAACCCAGAATGTGTCACAACAGTCCTCAAATCTGTCATCCAGTCAACTCAAAGTCAACCCCAAAAAAGTCAACGTAGTCCAGAAAAGTCAACGCAGGGCAGCAACAATAAAGTCAATGCAACTCCAACTTCGGTCAACCTTTTGACCTCGATTTTTGTGCCAATGAGTAGGGCCTTCAAAAATCGAACTCTCCACAAAATTTCAGCCAATTCGGACCATGCGTTGACCAAAGTCAACACTGGTCAAACTTGCCTAGAAACCCTAACTGTAGAAAATTTGCTGCAGTAAATTTCGTCATTTTTGCTGCAGTAGATTTCGTCCTTCTTCTCACATGGGAGATGAAACTGCTTCTCAGATGCTCGTATATAATCAGAGGAGAAGATGTGTGATGAGATGAGTTGAAAATGCTCCAACGTTGACCCTATAAATACCAATCATGAGAGGTGTGTGACACATATGTTGGGGGTAAAAACCTTAAGGCCGACCTGCACATAAAATTTATTACAAATAATAAATTCAAAATAAATGTTCTGCTCATCAGATTAAAATCAATTTTATATCGATTTTACACCTCTCTAAAAGAGGAATCTAATACAAATATTGGAATCTTCATCTGAGCATCACAAGATGGAGTTTGGACCTAGTTGTCCAAATTTAACAGTAATAAATATTAACTTATTCGGAATGAAGAATTCCGAGTGATTGAGCACTATTGCATCAATCTCTGAGTAGATCGACGATATTGAAATAACTTGCCATAGACTTTAAATTGAGGCAAAAAATTGCCGGATACATCCCACATTGAGGGTTACTGTATTTGTAATCATGGGTTGGATTCATTAGGGTTTTACTGTGGATTGAATCATAGAAATTGGGTATAGAATTCAGGTCACATCACAAAGGCTGGTACTTTGCATGCTGTAAGTCATAATTGAATTAAATGTTGATGGTTATATGTGCAGATCCAATTATATACGAAGGTAAACAAATTGCGTTGAATGAAAGAGATATTGTGAATCCCTAACAAATGGAATGGGTGAGGAATGATTTGGATCTGTTCACGGACTTAGATTGAATGCAGGTGCGATGGAGAAATGATGGCATAGTAGAATCGTGAACAGCATCACTATGAATGGAAAAGAAGTATGGTGCATCAATAAATCGAACTGACCAGTAAAGGAGTCAAACAGTAGCATTGAAGATTGGATGTTCAACGAGGTAGAATGACAGCAAAAGCGGAGTTCAAGGCCATGTTGTAGTGGAGGCACAGAGTCATTTTAACTCTGTTCAAATGTTGAAAGAAGGTGCAGTGTAATGAAACTAAACTCTATAGAACCTTGAGCGAAGGCGTGAAAGAAACAACGTTGGAAGGAACCTGCAGAAGGAACCTTAATTTGAATGTGAAATCAAAGGAAGGCGGAACTATGAGGAAATGAAGGGTCTTGAATCAAGGCGGTTTTCGATGAACCAAGAAACCAAAGCTGGTATCATGCGTACTTTTTAAAATTGTAAATGGATTTTGAATTTGGAACACGATATCATTACTTGTCTTTGGACACAGGTAAGGATTAAGAGGTAAGTGGCAAGTAGGAGAGTCACTGCCAGGCAGGCTTAGTGCAGCTTATGAGTGAAGAACTCATGGAGAAAAGGATGACTACTGATAGTCATAGAAGAGATAGCAGAGGTTCAGAGAGAGACCACAACAGAAAAGAGAAAGAAGATGCCAGGACAAATGGCATGAGGAAGAAATTGACTGATGCGGAGTACTGGAAAGAGGTAGCTGAGATCAGAAAACAGTTTACTAAACTGGAAATGATGATAGAGGAAAGCCAGAGAGTTGGTTGGCTCATGAAGAAGAGAGTAAAGTGGCCAAGGCTACAACAGAGAAGAGAACAGCAAGTGAACATGCAGTTTGCAGAAAAGATGAGAAAGCTTGAACAGAGGATGGGTGTACAGTTGAGACGTGCAGAACTTAGAGCAGCTGAGTTGAGAAGAGAAGTTTCTGTTTGTGAAGCAGAATAGAGTACAAATGAAGAATGGAGATCTGTAAAAGATCTTGTGAATCATGGTGAAAATCTAAGACAGCAAGAAGTTTGTCTTGCTGAATAGGAAATTATTGATGATTTCCTGAGTTATTGGGCGAGTCCAGACCAGCTGGATGATGTAGAACCTTGTATTTTTGTAACTAATAATTGTGATGTGATTACAGGTTTTGAAGAGGAGGATGAGCAATCTTGTGAAGTTGTCACAAGTATGAAGAAGCATCTCTCGGCAGATGAATACTCTGAAGTAAAATACAATGATGGAGAATGTCTCTTGACTGAAGGAAGTAGTGATGCATTTATGATGGAACCTGTTACAGCACAGGAAGGGGTTCTTGTGAAAGAAAGGATTCAGTTTGAAGAACTGATATGTGAAACACCAGTTGAGGCTATTGAAGCTTGTGAGTTGCAAACTGAAAATTTGTGTATGAATGCAGGGACTGTAAGTGATGATGAAGTTCTTAAAGAATGCCAGAGAGAAATTGCATTGTTGGAATACTTGTTGGAGAATTCAGAGTATGAAAGAGAGATTGCAGAAGGTAGAGTTCATCACAGTGAACAGGAAAACATCATGGGAGAAGATGGTGTGAAAAGAAGTCTAGTTGACAGTCTTGGGAATTCTTCAGAGAATTCTTTGGAAAGTTTGGATCAGCATACTGATGCGTTGATAGTGGAGGAAAATTCAGGACAACATACTGAAATGTTGGCAGAGGAAGAAAAGGCACTGAGGCCTTATGATTTTTGTTTTAACAATTGTTTTATGAATGCAGATTTTTTTGACGCTGAAAAAAATTGACACCATTGGACAGTCAAATAAAAGAGGAGGAAAACTCTGTGGAAGACTTTAATCCATGGAATGAAGAAATTGGATTGCTGGAGATTATGCTAAATAAACAAGATTCAATGAGGGAAAACCTCAATTTCAAAATTGGGGATTGCAGAATGTGAAGATACGGAGGAATGAGGACAGCAAAGATTTTCTGAGTCTTGAAAAAGACTTAGGACTACAGGAGGAAGAATTGGTGACTAGATCATCAATTGAAACCATTGGGTCTTGTAGTGTTGAATTTGACAATTTGACTATAATTTCAGGTGTTATAGAAGACAATCCATCTCTTGGAGTTGTCTTGGATGAAGATGAATTGTTGCAGAAAAAGGAAGGTGAGGCTATCATGTCTCATGTGAAGGAACTTGTTACTACTGTTGATGACAAGAAGGAACTGATTTGTCTGATGGACAAAGAGAAGACTGGAGGACGGATTTTTAGAACTGCTACAGTGGCGGAGAATCAGAATTTTATTCTGATAGAAGATGAGGACACAGTACTTGGAGAACTTGATTTGATCGCCAGAATCAATCAAGGGGATGAAAGACAATTACTGAAGATTGTCAAGGAAGAAGAGGGATATGCTGAAACTGAATTGCAGCATATTGATGATGTGGTTGTACCAGAGAGATGGCTGAAATGTTTGTTGGAAACATTTGAACAAAAGAAGAGAATTGCAGACACTAGAGTGAATTTGCCTAAAGTTGTGGAAGAATTAGGAGCAGATACTAGTTCGCAGAATTTAATTATGCTTACTAGTACACAAGGAGAAATGAATGATTACGTTACTGCAGTTAGAGAATTAAAGGATAATTTACTTTTTAAAGGTAAATTTGCAGGTGATGAGCAAGAGAATGTTACAGAGGAACAGGAAGTTTGGGAGACAACAACATGTGGGGTGACACCTGCAGGAGTAAAAACAATGTTAGCAACATTTCTGGCAAAAGAAGTAACATTGGCAGAGGCAGCAACATCTATGAGGAAAACATTTACAGCAACAATTGAGGAGATAACCACAAGGGCAGCAGCAAAATTCTTGAAGACAGTAACAGCAGCAGTGTTGACAGCAACAGAAATTGAAGGCAGCAACAAAAGGCAAAGAAATTTCCAGACAAAAGAAAGGTTGGACACAGAAATTGAAAACATCAGAAGATTGATGATGAAGGTGCCTCAGAAGCAGCAGATAGTAGCAAGAAAGCAGAGAAATCTTAGCAAAGGAAAAACAAGAGCAGAATGTGAAAGCATTGCTGGAGGCAAGTTGTAGAACAAAGTATGGAAACCTGGAAGTGTGCAGTTGAAGAATAAGGCAGCTGATGGACAGCAGCAAAGCAAAGTATGGGACCCAGGAGGCAAAGTTTTAAGAGCACATGATCAGGAGATCATGATTCAATTTGACCTTGGGAGTCTGATGCAGGGGCATTAGGCTTAAGAAATACTTAGTATTTCTATAAGACATAGGGGGGTCTTATGTTTTTAATTCCTTATGTAATTGTTAGTATTTTGAATAAAAATAGTGATGTTCTCGAACCCTTAGAGAACACGAGAGGAAGGTGATTAGTTAGGAATATGAAGGGACAGTCGAATTTAGGATCAGTTTCAATTATTTTAGGGATTGAGTCTAAATTTAGGATTTTGGGAATTGCAAGAGTCTTGGGTGAGCTGTTAGGGAAACTTAATCGATTCCTTAGTACTTCGCATAAATGTAAGCCTAAGGGCAGATAGGGGGAGAGCTGTTCAAGGGGAGAACAAGAATGGTAGGAAGGGCCAATGATCTGAATATCAGGCCGTAGAAGATTTCTGTGTAATGTTGTTTTAATATAGAAGCCAATTTCAGAAGTTAAGTGTTGTGTGTATATTGCATGCAATGGGATTGTGGAAACAGAGAGACTCTGTGATTTGATGTTTTAATTGCATGTCTGATTGTATGGGCTGAGAATAAATATTAACTTATTCGAATTCCGTGTGATGGAGCACTGTTGCATCGATCTTTGAGTAGATCGACGATATTGAAAGAACTTGCCATAAACTTTAAATTGAGGCAACAAATTGCCGGATACATCCCACATTGAGGTTTACTGTATTTGCAATCATGGGTTGGAGTCATTAGGGTTTTACTGTGGATTGAATCACAGAAATTGGGTATAGAATTCAGGTTGCATCGCAAAGGCTGGTACTTTGCATGTTGTAAGTCATAATTGAATTAAATGTTGATGGTTATATGTGCAGATCCAATTATATACGAAGGTAAACAAATTATGTTGAATGAAAGTGGGATTGTGAATCCCTAACAAATGGAATGGGTGTGGAATGATTTGGATCTGTTCACGGACTTAGATTGAATGCAGGTGCGATGGCGAAATGATCGCATAGTAGAATTGTGAACAGCATCACTGTGAATGGCAAAGAAGTATGGTGCATCAATAAATCGAACTGACCAGTAGAGGAGTCAAACTGTAGCGTTGAAGATTGGATGTTCAACGAGGTAGAATGAAAACAAAAGCGGAGTTCAAGGGACGCGTTGTAGTGGAGGCACAAAGTCATTTTAACTCTGTTCGAATGTTGAAAGAAGGTGCAGTGTAATGAAACCGCACTCTACAGAACCTTGAGCGAAGGCGTGAAAGAAACAGCGTTGGAAGGAACCTGCAGAAGGAACCCTAATTTGAATGTGAAATCAAAGGAAGGCGGAACTATGAGGAAATAAAGGGGTCGGAACCTGAAGGCAGTTTTGATGAACCAAGAAACCAGTGGTATCGCGCAACTTTTAAAATGGTAAGTGGATTTTGAATTTGGAACGCGATATAATTACTTGTTTGACGCGTGGCAATAAGTGGTATTCCAAAACCAGTTATATCGCGTAAGTTCTGAGAATTAAGACTCATGCACCTTAGTAGCACGATTACCATTGGATTGGAACAGGAGTGCGAAGACCGTTCGATGGATGTGAATGGTAAGTTAAGTTGTTGGGCCCCAAACTTCAATATATATTGGTGATTGGTATTTTAACCAAAGTCTGAGTTTTGTTGAATTACTATAGCCAAAATTTTCATGCGTGGATGCGTTGGTTGGGCCAAGGTCAAGTTTGGTTAAGTAAAAAAAGTGAAGGCACATATATATTTGATAACAAATACCTTGGAGTTCAACCAAGTCAAAGGTTATGATATGGTTTCCTAACGTTGAATTGGAGATATAATACATGTTAAATTATTATGTTTAATAAGGTCGTGCGCATAGATCTGACAATTGATATGTTGTAGACCACTATGTAATGGTCTTGATAATAAAGCTCAAATAGTGGTAGGAGATCCCATAAGGTAAGGGTGAAGAAGAGTTAATTGGGGTTAATAGAATTCGGATATTTAATTCGGAGATTCATGAGATGTTTTTAAAAGCATATGGTTCTAACCTTGAGGTTGAGAACAGAAGCAAAGCTTCCACAGGAGAAATTATAATTCTGGGTGAGATGTGTGGTTTATTAACCATAAGAATTTTATTCTAATATCTCAATCTCAGATTTGAGGTATAGAAGCCTCCGTATATATTATTTAAGATTGCCCAGATTTTGAAATTGAGGACATTTTGGGTTATTATATAGAAATGCATTTTTTATATGCACAATATAATTGGAGACTGTGGGAGAGGCAAGGTAGCCTGCCATCAAAGGCCATCCAATAATGAGCATGAAACCCATGCTTTAATACTAATAATTTTCTTTTCTTTTTCTTGTTTGTTACATAGGATACATATTGAAATGAGTACAACAATTATGGAGACTGAAACTAGTTACATTTCTCAACAAGAAGTACACATCCAATAAAGGTCTATAATTCAATTTCAACCAATGATCCATACTAGAATGCCCTAAACATTGAAAGAAAGCACTTGAATGTAAAAGTGGTTAAAGCACCTCACAATAGATTACTCACCTTCATCAGATGAGCAGGATAGATCAATGAGTGCATTGACCAATAAAAGGATGAGAGGCATCTGAGGCTAGTTATTTGTGGATTGTTGTTGCACAAACTAGCAAGCCTTGTGAATAGGCAAAAGCTAGAGGGCACAACAAAAATTGGGACAAAGGCCCACTGTCACCATAGCATAAGTCCCCTACTCTTCTCGGATTTTCATCGATGGGAGGAGACCCAGTAATACTCACTTGTGATAGATGTGTATCTATGGTAGGTTTGAAGTGAGAGAAGGTGACTCATTTAATGGAAGGGTTCAACAAAAGTATGAGCTTTGGGAGAAGCTAGTAAGACCTTCCGCGAAAAAATCCTTTGAAAGATGGTTGTGCGAGACCTAACGTTGAGATATATAACGAGATATGAGTGCATCCAAGATCAAGGTAGATAAGAGAAAAGGAAATGAATGATTTACTTCAACAAGTACTAAAGTAAATTCCTTCAAAGAATCTCCAATTTGAAGGATTAGCTTCTAGGGTTCCCTCTTGATGAGATGGCTAGGGTATCAAATATATGGAGAATTCACTATGGGATTTGCACCAAAACTTGAAAATCCCTAGAGGAGACCCTAAGAAATAATTCTATCCAAACAAAATTCAACACGTCCTCCTCCCAAAGATTTCGCACCAAGCCCTAGGGTGTTGAGAATTTGATAGGGTGTAGTTTAATTCAATTCTCTTCTTGATAATTACTTGTGAACTTATTTCTATTACTTAGATCTTCTCTTCCTTAGCTTATTAGGTCTTTCATCAAGTCAATTATCAAAACACGAAAGAAACAAGATTTTGGCTCTTCAAGCCAGGGCCAAAACCTCTCCCTCTTGGAGAGGAAAACGAGCAAGTAATTCTTCTTATAGAGTTTCATTTGACAAGTACCATGATAGTGACACAAACCCTTGACCTATGTATGCCTCCAATACATTGTCACTGATCCCTTTTTGGCTTCTTATGTTGATCTCTTTTTCTGCACCATTCTGCACCACCACTAGGAAAGCTCGGTTCCTAGTCTTTAGACAATATGCTTCCTTGACCAAGTCTGAGGTCCTTTATAGTGATGTTGCTCTTCAAACAGTAGACTTATAGTTCTTCCTTTCCTTATTAGATCAACCTCTAGACTTCGCACTAGAACAAACCTTTGATGTATTCTAGACTGAACTATGGTGACCAAGAAACCTTGTAGACATGCCTCTTCCTTCGCACTAAATGTAGACTTTATTCTCGCACTTTTGCCTCTTCTTCGTATGCTTTGTAGCCTCTTTCTTTGTTGTGCATCCCTCCTGCTTACGCACTGCTTCTTTACACTAATTATAGACGTGTCTCTTATTATGGCAGCCCTCGGCCTGCTTGAAACATGCATGGTAGAGTAGACCAAAATTAGAGGTATGTATACCTCTCTTCCTTTCGCAGATCAACCTGCTATCTACGCAACAAAACAGACCCTTTAACTCGCATCTTTTATCATAGAACTTGATCCAAACCGTTCATCCACAGAATATTGTCCGAAAATCTCAGAGGTATCTGAAGTTCCTTCATTGTGTTTTTTGCGCAGTCTAGTGGGGTATTTATAGTAGTTAGACCGTCTAATAAGCTGACCTGACCATGAATGGTTGTGAGTGTTCATGAGTTGACTTTCCAAGGGAATTTCTCAGTATCTTCAAGTCAACTTGAGAGACTTATCTTCCAATAGTGATGACAAGGTCTTGGAGGTATATTTTACATCACTTCTTTGACTCATTACAAGTTTAACAATGCTTCATGTGCATGACTCTAATTCATACATTTATGACAGGATGACAAATCCCTAAAAGACATCAAGAAGAATTCTTTGACCTATAATAAAACTCCTTGCTCATGAAACCCATGAAGCAAGTATTTACAAAATACATTTTATTATTTTTGTCTTCATTACATAAATTAATAATTACATAGTCATTATGAAAACCGATCCTAGTTACACTTTCCAACACTCCCTCTTAACTAGGGAGGTATTCATAATGGTACATGGTCACTTTCAATCTGAAGAATCTCATAAGAAGAATTTTATTGGTAATCCATCTGTTATAGCATCATATTAACCAGCATTGTCACATAGCAAGGCCTTGACTAAGAGCTCTATCTCTCCACAAGATCAGAGCACAATATTGGCAAGACTAATGACTTATAATCATCATTATCGTCTCTCAAGGTACATACCCCACCTGGATGTTCACCGAGTATGACCTCATAGGACTATTCTTATCAGGATAGCTAATCCTCAAACAATATCGGTCCTTCGACTACTCTTATCAGAATGCTCTACCACATTCTCAAAGAGCATCGGATGCCAAATGGTTACCAAATCCCAATATACTCCATTCTTTCATCCAATGAAGACAAGAATGTGTATCTATCTCTCCCTCTCACATAGGGAGGATACATATACCATGTGTCTACATTCCTCTCCATGGCCTTCACTAAGACTTACAGCTGTTAGTCCTGGTCTAGTGCATGACACATGAGATAGAAAAATACAACTGTCACTCCCTCTTAACCAAGGATGATCAATCCATTCCTAAAAGGAATGTATTCATTCCTATACAAGGAATGTACCTAAGCTCCCTCTTAATCAGAGACCTGTAACAACTTCATGGAATGTCCAGCTGCTCGGAGTAACTTTCTTCATTCGATGTCATGTTGAGAAGTCTTCTTCTTTCGAGACTTCTTCAACGGGCACAGACCATACATCACTTTCATAATTCATTCAAAGAGTGATCCATCAATCTCCTCGTCTAGTCTAGCTTCATGTCATGCTGCTTTCCTTTGAACCATATTTCTTCCAAGGATCTTCCATGCTTTCATATGGTTGTCAATTGTGGAAGACATATACTTCCCTTTGGCAACCCTGCATAAACTCATCTAGATATTATTCAATTTTAAATATGAATACTTAAATAAAAATTACCTTAGTGATGATCTTTCATCATGACATCTTCTTGTAGGCATCGACATCCTTTTTTTATAGACTGACACATCTCCTAAAGATATGTATTGTCAAGCGTCTCTATCTTTTCCAGAATTTTATCGAAGTCCACATATCTTCCCAGGATATCGCCTAGTCAACTCTTCTTCCTTGGATGTTGCCTTCCTTTTAGTATAGTTGCACTTTTCACAGTCTCTTCCTTCCACACAATTTTATTCCGAGGAGCTTCCAATCAGAGTTCCTTAATAGTTGCCAACCATCTCATACTTCATGTGAGAATATATTATGTTGATTTCATCTACTGTGAAACATGCCTTTCGACATGTTTTAGAGGAGGAGATTCCTTTCCTTTGATCGTGCTCCTTGGGATAGGAGCAGTGATCCATGTTACCTGCAACCATATGACATGACATTATAATATTAAATACAAGCATACATACCTCATTTACCTTCAGGTCATCTAGTATTCTTTTAGCAGCTTCCTTGATTGAAATGTCTTCAATCCCTTGATCTACTTCATCTCTTAATTCTTTCTTTTTGCTATGCATCCCTCTTCCTTACACATTGCTTATTTTCAATAATTATAGACTTGTCTCTTATTACGACTGACTCTCAAACCTACCCGAAACATGCATGGTAGAGTAGACCCTGAATTAGAGGTATGTATACCTCTTTCCTTTCGCAGATCATCCTTCTATCTACGCACCAAAGCAAACCCTTTAACTCGCATATTTTATCACAGTAACTTGATCTGAATTGTTCATCCATAGAATACTCGTTTAAAAATCTCAAAGGTATCCGAACTTCCTTCATTGTGTTTTATGCATAGTCTAGTGGGGTATTTATAGTAGTTAGGCCCTCAGTAACAAGATGACCTGGCCATGAATGGTTGTGACAGTTCATGAGCTGACTTTCCAAGGGAATTTATCAATATCTTCAAGCCGACTTGAGAGGCTTATCTTACAAAGCAGTTGATGACAAGGTCTTGGAAGTATATTTACATCGTTTCATTGAATCAATACAAGTGTAACATTGCTTCATGTGCATGACTCTAATTCATACATTTCTCGACAAGATGACAAATCCCTAAAAGACATCAAGAATAAATATTTGACCTATAATAAAACTCCTTGCTCATGAACCCCATGAAGCAAGTGTTTACAAAATAAATTTTATTATCTTTGTCTTCTTCATTACATAAATTCATAATTACATACTCATTATAGAAGACCGATCCTAGTTACACTTTCCAACATAGGGGAGCCTCCCTATCCTTAAAGGGACTAGAAAAAATAGGGTTTAAAAAGATAAATTATTTGATTTTTTTTATGACCGCCAAGGATTCAAGATTAGTGCCTAGCCATTGGGAAGTTAGGAATCATGAAAGAATTCAATATAGGTAACTCGTTCTTTCAAGGAAACCTAAAGGTATAAGATTTCACTAAACCTTTAGATATTTACACTTCGTTGATGCTTGTTATTGAGTTTCAAGAACAAAATGCTTTAATCCCCCTAAGCACATTCATTCATTCGCTATGTATGAGTAAAACATGCAAAATTTCCCAATAATTACAATTTTTAGACAATATTCCAACAATTAGGACACATTAGTTACCATGAGACAATATTCCATGCATTAGACATTGTCAAAATCATAAATTCATCAACAAAGAGCAATTACAAGATAGTGAAGAACATATCCATCCATAACAATGCCAATTAGAAAGCTCCAAAACCGAGACAAAGTTAGCCAAACATCAAAATTCATCCCAAAAATCTCCAAAACCATCCACAAATTGCAAGCTCGAATTCTCTCAGCTAGGTCTGAAAATCCAAGTGATGATGATTTGAGATGAGAGTAGCTCCCATATATTTGTACAATCATCACGAGTTCAAATTTTAAGTGACAAATCCTCCAAATGCCTAAGATGCTAAGTAAACCACCCATGGTTACAAGCCAACCATGATAGCTTTAAAATTGAATTAAGTTCTCCTCCAAAGCCCATGCTTTCATGAGATTTTGTGTATTTCGGGATAGCATCGCTGTACACTAGTTCCCAAATTTTGAGGGAAGGACTAGAGTTCACCCGATCTACAACACCCAGAAATGGATTTGGGAAATTTCATCTAGTTTAGGAGATATTAAATTAATTAATTATTTTAATGTATTTCCTAAGTTAAAACTTAGGAAAATAAAATAATTAAAGTGAATTTGATTAAACATGTGATGAAATTGTCTTAAGTCACACGGATCAAGCTTTCTTTTAATCTTAGCCATTGATTCAAGATTTGATCATGGTCAGTTGATTTGTCAACGAGAAAAGTATAAAGGAAAGGCTTGGGGTCATTTGTGAAGACACAAAGAGGCAAAGCATTGAAGCTAAGTTGAGATTCTAGAGCGTGGTTGCTAAGAATTCTCGAAGTGTTTACGATGCGAGGAGGGGAATTAAACCAAGGGGATGATCCGATCCCGGGGCCTAGAGTACACAAGAAGCGTAGAAAGAGATTAGCTCAAAGACGACGCGAGAGGAAGGCAGCAGCTGGGCCGGCTCATGGACAACGCAGAGAAAGGCAACAAATGAAGGACAACGCAATTTCGGAAACCCTTCTAGGGGTTGACAGAGAGTTGAGACACTTAGAGAGCGTGCGCAGCTGATCTGGGTCACCTGTTCAGGGTATGAGTCCCTTCCGTGAGGCGGCACGAGGTTTTGGAGGCCATCCAAGGCTGACGTTGAGCCGTTAAGGGCTTCATAGGTCGACACTGAGCCTTTCAGGGGGTAGCGCTGGGGTTTCTAGGCCTAGATTTGGCTAAGTTCTAGAAAATATCGTTTGAGGGTGTGGATCAAGTCGGTATTTTTTGGTCTTAGATCAGCCTGAGAGCCGTAGATCTAGAGTTTTATCCGTAGGGTTTTCCCGTATCCGAACCCGAGTTGTGTATTCAAAAATATTCTTAATAATAGAGCCCTCCAGCAGACCCGTGAGACCAGCTACCACATTGGGTTTTTTCCAGGGACACTTTGCCCGTAAATAACTCATCACTTTGTCTATGTGTGCATGCACTTATTTTAGATCTAAATTGGTAGAGATATGTTATGTGTTTTGCTTCGATTTTAACTTGAATTTATTCAATTAATAACTTGTTTAAGCGGGAGGAGCTTAACCGGATTAATAGTTATAATTTCGCATAAGTATAAGCATTTAGAAATTTCTACATGGTATCTGGAGCAATTACGATATCTAGAAGGGTCACCAAATTTGAAGAATCTAAAGGATCTAGTCATGCAAAGCATTGAAAAGCACAGATGAGGCAGATCTGAAGGGACAACGCATTTTTCAGGAGCAGCATTCACGTAGAGGAAGGGTGACACCATCCAAAGATCGTGTCCTAGCAAGCCCATGCAATTATCAGCAGAGGCAACCTAAGAAACAGCGTTGGTTGGGTCAAGCCAGTCGAATGTGATTCGGGATTTGAATCATCTGATCCAAAAAGTCTGCGTAAAAAATGCGTGAAATTCGAAGAGCTCGGTGGGGGTTAAATTTCGAAGTTTTCAAATTTTCGACTCTTTAGCACAAGTGACAAAGATTGGGAAGAGATGCAGCCTTCCCCGAGAGTTTCTGCCAAAGGAAACTTGCGCTTTGATCGAGGATCAAAGAAGAAGCTTCGAATCATAGTTGATTTGGTAGATTTCAAGGACGGAAATCAAGTGTCGTGAGGGCGCAGAGGGTGCCCGACTTTCGTAAAGGACCCTAGATCCAGATCTCTAGTATAGAGAAGAGGAGCTCCGACTACGCCCTAAGCGCATGGCTCCTCATGGACTATGTAATCAAGATATGCAAGAGGGCCTCTCAAAAATTTTTCAAGTATGGAAAGCAAGGATCCCGATTGTCCTTGAGGTGTACGGTCTAAGAGACCATGTAGAGCAGACTCTAGCCACACCGACGGATGACGTGATCTCCTACTGTAAGCATAAGGAAGATGTCTGGGCATGCCAAGCGACCGATAATGGATAGTGTCAAGGACCATATTGTACCACACATAGTCGAGAAGAAGATAGCTAACGAAATGTGGAAGGCCATGACTTCCCCTGTATGAGGGAAAATCAATCCAAAGAAAGATGTTGTTGGAGGCCCAAATGAGGTCATTCATAATGAACAAGGGAGAAGACATCGAGCATTTCCTCTTCGTATTGCGAAATCAATCGATGATCACTGACTACAACGGTGCAACCGTAGATGATGCAGTGATAGTCAAGACCGTCCCTCAATGCAATCACGAATGAGTGGGAAACCTTTGTCCAAAGTATCTTGGGGCGGAAGCAGACCTCCCGCATTGGGGACAGATTGTGGTCAATCCTACAAAGCAAGAACTACGCAGATTCACTCAAGAAGCAAAGCAAGCGCCGGGTTGCACAAAGTAAAGAAGGAAGAGGAGGAAGATGTAGCCTTGGCATCGAAGAAGCGAAACCAAAGAAGAAGAAGGATCTTTCAAAGATCAAAAGTGCTTCAGTGTGGCGAAATGGGACATTTTGCTAGCCCATTGTCCGGAGAAGAAAAAGAACAAGGAAGCATCTTCTTCCAAAGTAGCGGTGGCGAGATGATGGGTCGAGATGATGTACCCATGAGTGCTCATGAACCCCTTGAGGTTGGGTGACATGGACATGTAGAGGAGCTACATGGAAGAGAGTGGGTATACTTGAGTAGCTCATCCCTTGGATCACAAGCTGAGCTACAAATGTACCTTTAAGACAAAGAGTGGGACAAGTGGAGAAGTGGGTGCATAGATCATGGATGAAGCAAGAGCAGAGAGGCGATCCGAAGACCGGGAGGGAGCAACACAGAGCCCTAGCAACAGACGAGCGTAGAAGCACATAGCAGCAAGCAAAGGCTTATGTGACTTCAAGCAAGGCGACGGTGCTGTGTCGTGCCGTTACGCAATGCAAAGCTGCAGGCTGCAAGTTAAGAGCTTCGTAGGGGACAACACGAGTAGTAGCAACAACGTGATAGATTTCACCACAAAGGAGTTGATGTGACTTCGATGAGTGCGGAGGTAGTCGATCACGCAGTGCACAGCTTTGAAGTTTGTGCATCGTTATTTAGATGCCCAAAGACAGATCCGTAGCTTATGGAGCTTCAGTGATGAGGATGCGTGCTCATTAGACTTGTTTGTCAAAGATTGGGCGGGAGATTCGGTTGTTTCTCTCAACAACTAAAGTTGCAAAGGGCACAGATCAGCGATAGCAATGTTATGAGCAACACATATGCAAAAGCATATTGAGAGGGAGCTCCAGATACGGTGGTTGCGATGGTAGTGCCGAGTCATGAGCAAGAGTACGAGAATGGCAGCACAATAGTGCAGACTTGAGTGGCGAGAAGCCAAACTTCAACAACATAGAACCGAGTGCCCAAAATCTTATAATCGCATAAGTGTGATGTATTGCTAAAGCACACCCTTGATGCTAAGAGAGAGTGTTGAGATTTTGTCTGATTTGGGGTAGCATCGATTGTGCTCTAGGTCCCAAATTTTGAGGAAGGATTAGAGTTCACACTGATCTACAACACCCATAAATGGATTTGGGAAATTTCATCTAGTTTAGGAGATATTAAATTAATTAATTATTTTAATGTATTTCCTAAGTTAAAACTTGGGAAAATAAAATAATTAAAGTGAATTTAATTAAACATGTGATGAAATTGTCTTCAGTCACACCGATCAAGCTTTATTTTAATCTTAGCCATTGATTCAAGATTCGATCATGGTCGTTGATTTGTCAACGAGAAAAGTATAAAGGAAAGGCTTGGGGTCATTTGTGAAGACACACGATGCGTAGCAATCGAAGCTAAGATGAGATTCTAGGGCGGGAGTTGCTAAGAATTCTCGAAGTGTTTCGGTTGCAGAGAGGGGGGAATTTAGACAAAGGGGATGATCTAATCCCAAGGTCTAGAATACACAAGAAGCAGAGAAGAGATCAACTCAAGAGAGCGCAGAGGAAGGCAACATTAGCCAGTAGCTCAAGGACAACATAGAGAAAGGCAAAAGCAAGAAGGGCAATGCAATTTTCAGGAAACCCTTCGGGGGTTGCGTAGAGACCCTTAGGGGGCACGCAATGATCGCATCACCCTGTTTTGGGGTAACGCAGTCCCTTCCAGAGGCGTGACTGAGGGTTTGGAGGCCATCCAAGGCTCACACCGAGCTTGTTAGGGGCTTCGTACGCTCGATACGAAGCCTTTCGGGGGTAGCGCTGGGGTTTCTAGGCCTAGATCCGCCGAGTTTTTGTAAATCCCATTTGAGGGTGTGGATCAATCAATATTTTTGGTCTTAGATCAGCAAGGAGCTATAGATCTAGAGTTTTTCTCAGTAGGGTTTTACAAATCTGGAATCCCGTAGTTGTGTATTCAAAAATATTTTTAATAATAGAGCCCTCCAAAGAGCTGCAGAGACCCGGCTTTTACCACATTGGGTTTTTCGGGACAGCTTATCCATAAAATAACTATCACTTTGTCTATGTGTGCATGTGCTTATTCTATATCCGAATTGGTAGAGATGCTGTTATGTGTTTTGCTTTTGATTTTTAACTTGAATTTATTCAATTAATAACTTGTATAAGCAAGAGGAGCTTAACCGGATTACATGATAATAATTTATGCATAAGGATTCGTAAATTTCTACATGGTATCGTAGCACTGCGGATCTAGAAGGGTCACCAGACTCAAGAATCTAAGGATCTAGTCGTTGCAGCAGACTGAAAAGCAAACTGAGAGGCGATCTCGAAGGGACAGCGCGAGCTTTTCGAAGGCAGCATTCACGCAGAGGGAAGTGTGACGCCGTCCAAAGATTGTGTCCTAGCAAGCCCACGCAATTCATCACGCAGAGGCAACTCGTAAACAGCGTGGGTTGTCCGAAGCCGCCCATGTGATTCGGATCTAAATCATGCTGATCCGGAAAGGTCTGCAAAAAAGCCACAGAAATTGCGAAGAGCTCGCGTGCGTAAATCTCTAAGTTTTCGCATTTTTAGCCTTAGCACAAGTGACAAAGATTGGGAAGAGATCGCCTTCTGCAGAGTTTCTGCCACAAAGGAAACTTGCGAGCTTGATCAAAGGATCAAAGAAGAAACCGAATCATAGTTGACTCGTAGATTTCCAAGGAGGGAAATCAAGTGTCGAGGGACCGGAGGGTGCCCGGGGCTTCGTAAAGGACCCTAGATCAAGATCTCTAGTATAGAGAAGAGGAGCTTCGACACATTCCGACCCGAGATGGCTCCTCATGGACTACGTGATGAGCATAGGCTAGAGGTCCTCTCAAACTTTTCTGAGATGGAAAGCAAGGATCTTGATTGTCCTTGAGGTGTACCTGTCTAAGAGACCATGTAGAGTAGACTCTCGCCACATCGACGATGCAAATCTCCTACGAAAGCATAAGGAAGTTGTTGGGCATGCCAAGCGGCTGATAATGGATAGTATCAAGGACCATATTGTACCACACATAATTGAGAAGAGGACAGCTAACAAAATGTGGAAGGCCTTGACTTCCCTCGTATGAGGGAAAATCAATCCAAAGAAAGATGTTGTTGGAGGCCCAAATGAGGTCATTCATGATGACCAAGGGAGAAGACATCGAGCATTTCCTCTTAGATTGCGAAATAATCGTGGATCAATTCACCGCAACTAGGGTGCAAGCGTAGATGATGCATGATAGTCGGGGACCCGCCCTCAATGCGATCAAGAATGAGTGGGAAACCTTTGTCCAAAGTATCTTGGGCAAAGCGGACCTCCCGCATTGGGGCAAACTTGTGGTCAATCCTACGGCAAGAATAACTACGCAAATTCACCAAGAAGCAAAGACACCTCGGGTTGAGCAAAGTAAAGAAGGAAGAGGAGGAAGATGCGAACTTGGCATTGAAGAAGCTAGAGCTGAAGAAGAAGAAGGATCTTTTGTAAAGTTTTGTAGATGTTCTATGCTAGTAGCAATTTCACTTTTCTTTCGAAAGCAATCATACAAGTAGGTAAGCAAAATGCGAGATAGAACATATAAGTAGATCTTACGTGAAGACAAATCGTACAGGAAAAATGTGTGTATTCGTTTGGCGTCATCAGGATGCTTCAACCAAGAAAAGTCTCCTTTGGTCACCAAACAAACATGTGTCACAACAACCCTCCAATCGTAGATGAGTCAACCCAAGTCAACTGCTGCAAAGTCAACGCCGTCCCGAAAAGTCAACGTGTAGGCGACAGCAAGCTAAAAGTCAACGTCAAAGAAGAAACGGCCAACCCTTTGACTCGATTTTTGTGCTGTAGCACGGCCTTCATAAATCGAACCTTCCACAAGTTTTCAGCCTTATTTAGACCAAGCGTTGACCAAAGTCAACGCTGGTCAAAGATTTCTCAGCGAAACCCTAGCGCGCAGAAAATCCGTACTTTCAAATTTCTCAGCTCGTACAATTTGTCCTCTTCGTCCTTCACACGTGTGGCTGAAACTTGTCTTTAGGTAGCTCGTACTATTTGATGAGAAGAGAAGATGATGAGTTGTGTTGATGATGAAATGCTCTTCAACTTTTCCCGTATTTATATCAATCATGAGGGTGTGTGACACATCTGTTGGGCGACTGCGAGCCTACATTACAAAAACCGGCCGACTTTGCACATATAATTTATTAAAAATAATAAATTCAAAATATAAGTTCTACTCATCTGATTAAGACATATTTTATATGGATTTTACATCTCTCGTAAAGAGGAATCCAACAAAAAATATTAGCTTCTTAATCTCGAGCATCTTAACATGGAGTTTGGACCTAGTTGTCCAAATTTAACACTCCCTCTCAACTAGGAGAACTCCATCTATTAGTGCAATCAACATCGTGCATCATCCCGCCGAAACTTGCTTTGTCGGCTTCTTTATTTCGAATCGTATGGGTCACGTCACAAGGACATCATCCCCCCGACCGACATAATCAGCCCAGAGGTCCCAGACATCACAAATCTTGATCCTGCATCAAGTGGTTGGACCGTGCCATCCTAGATAGAGAGTACGGCAATCTCTCGATGCGTCCATCGCCTTTGCTAATAGTCTCTAACTTTTCCACACCTCATTGGCCAAATGAGAGGTACTTCCCATGAGCCCCGAACTCAATGGGTAGGATGCATACGGCACGTAAAAATGAGAGGTGAACCAACTCAAAATCACAACTGGGAGTCCAAGCACACCACCAAGGTTAGGGCAAGCCTCAGCCCTTGTGGTTGCCCATAGCTCCAAGAAGCTCTCCCCAAAGCCCCCTGCAGCTCCCGAGCTCATCGTCCAACAGGACCCACATCATAGGGTCTTTCCACGACACCAAGACTCTCACCTGAAGGTTAGGAACTTGACCTTCCCCCAGAGGGGCTTAGTGAGAATATCCAGCGACCCTGCTCACTCGGCTTCCTATATGATCGAGCCTTACGCGCCGCCGTCAGCCATATCCCTGGGATAAAGTGGTACCGATATCAATATGCTTGGATCTGTCGTGGAACACAGGGATTCTCGGGGCCCATACGAATCCCACTGATTATCACGCAGAGTATCACAAAGTGGTATCTAGCACATGTCCAAACAGACTCACTAAAGAGCTTCCTCAACCAAAGCGCTCACAACAGGCCATACTATGCACAATGTATTCGTATCTCCGCGGTGCTCAAAGCCACCGACTTCTCGCTTTCCGCTCATCCATGAGATCGAGCGTGAATCAAGATTGAAGCAAAGATCCAGAATGTGCTCTTACGATCCACCACACGCTGCAAATTTCCAATTCGACATCGGGATATCCACTGAGTATCACACTCCAGCAGTATCTCGACCATGGTTTATCGTGCTCGAAGATATCTCAAAAGATTCTTAGCACCAACCAGTGAAAATGATGAGGCTCAACCATCTCGTTGACTCAAAGTGTTCACCGCAAAACATATGTCCGACGTGTGTTCACTAAGAACATCAAAGCTCCTATGAGTTGACGATACTCAGTGAGGATTGGCCAAGATAGGCCCAGCTAGCCGCCACTCAACTTCTTAAAGTTGAGTTCCATTGGTGTTTGACACGACTTACAAAAGTCCACCATCCCAAATCTTTCCGTAAGCTTTCACAATATATTTTTCCTTGAGAAAGGAAAATCTCTCCAGTCTCTCGCTGACCTCTAGGCCTAGGAAATAGTGCATCAGTCCAGGTCCTTCATCTCGACTCAGCAGCCAAGCTCCCCTCTTACATTGATGAATGAGAGGGTCATCACCCGGTCAGAAGAGGTCGTCTACATACAAGCACTAGAATGAGAGGCTTTCCTTCCACAACCTTGAAGTAAAGGTTTGATCAAAGACATTGCCTCAGTGAAGCCCGAAAACCTTCATCAAGTAACTATCCATCCTCTCATACCAAGCTCACGGGTGCTTGCTTTAACCCATAGAGGGCTTTCTTCAACCCTGCATATATAAGTGTCTCGATCTTGAACTTCAAATCCCTGAGGTTGTTCTACATACACCTCTTCCTCTACCGCACCATGCGTAAAAGCTGTCTTGACATCCATCTCGATGAAGACTCCATCCTTGCGTAGCAGCAAGGGCTATGATGGATCTGGATGGTGGTATATCGTGCCACGAGTGCAAATATATCGTCATAGTCAATTCCTTCCTTTTGAGAGAAACCACGGGCAACAAATCTTGCCTTAAACTTTTTCAAGACTCCCATCGATCCATGTTTAATCTTGTAGAGCCATTTAGCGGTGACAATGATTTGTCCTTCTGTCTCGGGACCACATCCCGGACATCATTCTTCATAATAGACTCATATTCTTCATGCATAGCATCCTTCCGACACTTGATGCTTGATGGCTTCCTCAAAAGATCCAGGGTTCAGATTGTACAATAGTACTCATGGCGACCTAGATACCCTTGGTATCTACACGCCTTCTTGCTTTCTCGGAATGTCCCCCCTTTGGGGCGAAACATGACCCTCAGCATCTTCGAGGGTGTCCCCCGAGCCATGATGGTCTCTTTCCTAGAGAAGGGGAAGGATCAATAGGGTCCATTGGCCCTCTTCAACATCGGGCATAGTCTCATCCCGGGGTTCTTCAGATTTACAGATCTTTCTTCATGATTTTCTTCGCATCTAGGAAGATCTACTACTTTCTTCGTGGAAGCATCTTCGTCAAAAGTGACATCATGGCTTATCTCTACTTCCCTTTGACCAGGTACATAGACTCTATATGCCTTAGAAGTCTCACTCGTGAGCCCATAAACATTCCTTTCTTCCCAGAGAGCATCTAGCTTACTTCTCTTTTCTTTCGGTACATGAAAATAGGACAGACATCCAAAAAATCTAAAATGTGAGACATCAGGGTTTCTTACCGCAGAAAAACCTCTTCGGGAGTTTTGGAGTCCAAAGCGGAATGAGGGCATCGGCTTTGAATGTACACGCAGTATTTGCAGCTTTCTCCCTCACGTAAACTTTGGTAGACCCCGGTCACATAGCATGGCACGGCAGCTTCCACAATAGTCCTATTCTTTAGCGTTCGACAACACCATTCTCGCTCGGGAGTATATGCGAAAAGTGGTAGTCTCCCTCTTAATGCCGCCTTTCTCGCAAAAGTCTTTGAAGTCATTTGACTCATATTCGAGTGCCATTGTCGACTCCTCAAAATCTTGATCTTCTTTACCCAGTACATTTTTCACCAAGGCTTTGAAGGTATGAATCACATGAAAGCCTCATCCTTCTTCTTCAAGAAGTATATCCAGGTTTTGCGAGAGAAGTCATCAAGAATGTCATATAGTAAGAACATCCCCCCGGGGATGTTACAGTGCAACATACCCTGGAAAGATCGTAATGGACCAGATTGCAATATCTCGATGTCTTTGTGACACTTGAGGGGGAAAGGTCCCCTTGTATGTTTTTCCTAGCACGACCTCTTACATACACCTTCATGGTTATTTCCAAAATCAGCATCCCCGTCACCACCTTCCTTGCTTCTGGGAAGAGCCTTATAATGAAGGTGTCCAAATTACGGTGCCATAGTTCGGTTTGACTCGATTGTATCACAAGTCATAGCTCCCAACTAGACTCCCTCCAACCTCGGTAGAGTGTGCCAACCCTAAAACCAATTGAGATAGCTTCCTCGAAGCTCTTCTTCCACATGAGTACCTTTCCATCGTAGAAAGTTACATTGAATCCTTTGTCTTCCATGGCAGATATAGACACAAGGTTCTTCTTCAATTTGGGTACATAGAGTACATCTTGTGAGACGTGAGGACTTGTCCTTGAGACAAGTGGAGGGTCATAGACTCCGGTCCCCTTTCATCAGGGATAAGTGGCATTATCCCCAAGGATAATTTCTAGATTAGTATCCATTTCAACCATGTGCGAAAGTGCTTTCCTTGAATCCGGTGATGTGTCTTGAGGCACCACTATCGATTAGCTGGACATCCATAGTGCTCGAAGCGAGAGGCTAGGGGCTGAAAGAGCGAGATACTAGAATATACTCATTTCTTTTATCAACAACATTAGACTCCTCATACACAGTATTTCCGGGTCCTTTTAGAAGGTTGATTGTTTCCTCCAAAGTGAGCCTTCCTCTTTCCTTTGGATTTGTCATTTCTTCGATTCCCATTCCTTCTGCTGTTGTTGTTGTCGTCACTATTCTGGGAGAATCCTTCTTGAATGGGCATTCTCTAGCATAGTGTCCGCATCCCGTAGCGAGGTGAAACATTTACCCTTCTTCTCTTGAGTCTTAGTCCTTCTTTTGTCCTTAGAACCACTCGTAGTTCTTCTTTCGGAAATGAGCACCATAGGCGATTTCTTTCATTATCAAATTCCTTCATCCTTGTTTCTTCTCTGCATACATCTAGACGTAAGCTCATCAAAGTTAGGAATGGTATTATTGTTGAGAATGGTAGTTGTGAATACTTGCCATTCATATGGAAAGTCCTCCAAGTGCGGTGAGAACTATCTCACGATCGACTATTGTCTCCCCAATAGCTATAGCGTATTGTTCCCCTGGTTTCTGGCCAACTTCATAAAGAAAGTTTGAATAGACTCGCCTCGGCCCTTCTTCATATTCTTCAACTTGTTTTTGAGGAATAGCACTTGGTTCACATTGTTTACTTGGAACATAAGTATCGGCTTGTCATACATCTCCTTGGATGTGCCTAGTTCGAGATATGTAGGCAACTGGACTCTTATTTATGGATTCCCCCTGATCGTCAGCTTTGCTCTGATTTCACCCTTCTTATACTTGTTTCTAACGAAACAGAGAGGCATTGGATGGAGGTTCTTGAATCTTTCCCCGTCACATGATCCAGGGAGATCATGATCTTCCAATTTGAGATCTAATATCATCTTCCAAGCATGGCAAGTCATCACTTCAATCGCCTTGTCATTCTCCCTGAATTCAAGACTAGTGGAACCCATTTCCTTCGATGATGATTGCTATAGATAGAGTTTGTCTTCACCTCTACTTCCGATACCATGTAAAGTTTTGTAGATGTTCTATGCTAGTAGCAATTTCACTTTTCTTTCAAGAATCATACAAGTAGGTAAGCAAAATGCGGATAGAACATATAAGTAGATCTTACGAAGACAAATCGAAAAAAACTGGAAAAAATGTGTGTATTCGTTTCGGGCGATCAACAGGGATGCTTCAACCCGAAAAAAGTCTCCTTTGGTCACCAAATCTCAAGATGTGTCACAACAACCCTCCAATCGGAGATGAGTCAACCCAAGTCAACTTCGCAAAAGTCAACGCCGTCTGAAAAGTCAACGTAGGGGCGAGCAAGCTAAAAGTCAACAGCATGAAGAAACGGTCAACCCTTTGACCTCGATTTTTGTGCCAGGTAGTACGGCCTTCATAAATCTGAACCTTCCACAAGTTTTCGACTAGTTTGACCAAGCGTTGACCAAAGTCAACGTGGTCAAAGCATACGAAACCCCTAGCAACAGAAAATCCGTATCTCACTTCAGCACTACAATTTGTCCTCTCGTCCTTCACACGTGTGGTCTGAAACTTGTCTTTAGGTAGCTCGTACTATTTGATGAGAAGAGAAGATGATGAGTTGTGTTGATGATGAAATGCTCTTCAACTTTTCCCCGTATTTATATCAATCATGAGGGTGTGTGACACATCTCGTTGGGCATGCGAGCCTACATTACAAAACATCGGCCGACTTTTGCACATATAATTTATTAAAAAATAATAAATTCAAAATATAAGTTTCCCGCTCATCGGATTAAGACATATTTTATATGGATTTTACATCTCTCGTAAAGAGGAATCCAACAAAAATATTAGCTTCTTAATCTGAGCATCTTAACATGGAGTTTGGACCTAGTTGTCCAAATTTAACATCTTTCAATTCACACGTGTGGGCTGAACTCGTCCTCCAAGGAGCTCGTACTAAATCAGATGAGAGAAGAAGATGTGTGTTGTGTTGTGTTGAAATGCTCTCCAACTTTGCCTGTATTTATATCCATCATTGGGGTGTGTGACACATCTGCTGGGGGTGTGAAACCTTAAGGCCGACCTGCACATATAATTTATTATAAATAATAAATTCAAAATAAATGTTCTTTTCATCGGATTAAGATATATTTTATATGGATTTTACACCTCTCCGAAAGAGGAATCCAACAAAAATACTAGCCACTTAATCTGAGCATCACAACATGGAGTTTGGACCTAGTTGTCCAAATTTAACACTCCCTCTCAACTAGGGAGAACTCCATCCATCAGTGCAATCAAACATCGTGCGTCATCCCGCCATAACTTGCTTTGCTGGCCTCTTTATTTCAGAACAGAAGTGGGTCGGTCACAAAGACATCATCCCCCGACTGACATAATCAGTCCAGAGGTTCGAAACCTCTATTAGACTCACAAAGAGTCTCCAACCAACCCGAAGTTGGTTCATCTGACCCGAAGTCAGGCAGAGGTCCCAGACCTCACTAAACTTGATCCCAGATCAAGTGGTTGGACCGTGCCATCCTAGATAGAGTACGGCAATCTCTGATGCGTCCATCAGTATTTGCTACTAGTCTCTAGCTTTTCCCACCTCATTGGCCAAATGAGAGGTACTTCCCATGAGCCCTGAACTCAATGGGTAGGATGCATACGGGGCACAGATAAATGAGTGGTGAACCAACTCAATAATCACAAGGGTGGGGCAGAAGCATTATGAGTGCTTATAGCTCCGAGAAGCTATCCCCAAAGCCCCCCAGAGCTCCCAGAGCTCATCGTCCAACGGGACCCACATCATAGGGTCGTTCCACGACACCAAGACTCTCACGGAAGGTTAGGAACTTGACCTTCCCCAGGGGCTTAGTGAGAATATCCGCGACCTGCTCATCAGTTCCTATATGATCGAGCCTTACGGCGCCTCGCTGTACCATATCCCGGATAAAGTGGTACCTGATATCAATATGCTTGGATCGGTCGTGGAACACGGGATTCTCAGTCATACGAATCCCACTCTGATTATCACAGAGTATCACAGTGGTATCTAGCACATGTCCAAACAGCTCACTAAAGAGCTTCCGCAACCAAACTGCTTCACAACAGGCCATACTAGCAGCAATGTATTCGGCCTCCGCGGTGCTCAAAGCCACCGACTTCTGCTTTCTGCTCATCCATGAGATCGAAGCAGAACCAAGATTGAAGCAGCATCCCGATGTGCTCTTACGATCCACCACACTGCCAGCCCAATCGGCATCAGTATATCCACGGAGTGTCACACTCTCGGCAGTGTATCTCAGCCCATGGTTTATTGTGCCCCGAAGATATCTCAGAAGATTCTTGGCACCAACCCAGTGAAAATGATGAGGCTCAACCATCTGTTGACTCAAAGTGTTCACTGCAAAACATATATCAGGTCGGGTGTTCACTAAGAACATCAAAGCTCCTATGAGTTGACGATACTCAGTAGGATTGGCCAAGATAGGCCCCGCAGCGCTGCCACTCAACTTCTTAAAGTTGAGTTCCATCGGTGTCGACACGGACTTACAGTCCACCATCCCAAATCTTTCCAGAAGCTTCACAATCTATTTTCCTTGAGAAAGGAAAATCTCTCAAGGTCTCTGCCAGACCTCCGGGCCTAGGAAGTAGTGCATCAGTCCTAGGTCCTTCATCTCGAACTCAGCAGCGAGCTCCCTCTTACATTGATGAATGAGAGGGTCAGCACCTGTCAGGAAGAGGTCGTCCACATACAGCACTAGAATGAGAGGCTTCCTCTGCACAACCTTGAAGTAAAGGTTTGGATCAGCATTACTTCGAGTGAAGCCCAGCTTCATCAAGTAACTATCCATCCTCTCGTACCAAGCTCTGGGTGCTTGTTTTAACCCATAGAGGGCTTTCTTCAACCTGCAGACATGAGTGTCTCGATCCTAAACTTCAAATCCCAGAGGTTGTTCTACATACACCTCTTCCTTTATTGCACCATGCAGAAAAGCGGTCTTGACATCCATCTGATGAAGACTCCATCCTTGCGTAGCAGCAAGGGCTATGATTGATCGGATGGTGGTATATCGTGCCACAGGTGCAAGTATGTCATCATAGTCTATTCCTTCCTTTTGAGAGAAGCCACGGGCAACAAATCTTGCCTTGAACTTTTCAGCACTCCCATCAGATCCATGTTTGATCTTGTAGAGCCATTTCGCGGTGACAACAGATTTGTCCTTCGGTCTCGAGACCACATCCCAGACATCATTCTTCATTATGGACTCATATTCTTCGTGCATAGCATCCTTCCAAACTTGATGCTTTACGGCTTCCTCAAAAGATCCAGGTTCAGATTGTACAATAGTACTCATGGCGGCTAGATACCCTTGGTACCTACACGGCTTCTTGCTTTCTCGGAATGTCCCCCTTGGGGCAGCATGGCCCTCAGCATCTTTGAGGGTGTCCCTGAGCCATGATGGTCTCTTTCCCAGTGAAGGAGATGGATCAATAGGGTCCATTTGTCCTTCAATATCAGGCATTGTCTCATCCTGCGGTTCTTCTTGATTTCCAGGCCTTTCTTCATGATTTTCTTCAGATCTTGGAAGATCTACTACTTTCTTCAGGGAAGCATCTTAGTCAAAAGTGACATCATGGCTTATCTCTACTTCCCTTTGACCAGGTACATAGACTCTATAGGCCTTAGAAGTCTCACTGTAGCCCACAAACATTCCTTTCTTCCCAGTAGCATCCAACTTACTTCTCTTTTCTTTCGGCACATGAAAATAGACAGGACATCCAAAAATTCTAAAATGTGAGACATCGGGTTTCTTACCAGAGAAAACCTCTTCGGGAGTTTTGGAGTCCAGAGCGGAATGAGGGCATCGGTTTTGAATGTACACAGCAGTGTTTGCAGCTTCTCCCCACAGAAACTTCGGTAGACCCTGGTCAGACGGCATGGCACGGGCAGCTTCCACAATAGTCCTATTCTTGCGTTCAGCAACACCATTCTGCTCAGGAGTATATGCAGTGGTAGTCTCCCTCTTAATGCCAGCTTCTCTGCAAAAGTCTTTGAACTCATTTGACTCATATTCAGTCCCATTGTCGGTCCTAAAAATCTTGATCTTCTTTCCGGTCATATTTTCCACCAAGGCTTTGAAGGTACGGAACCACATGAAAGCCTCATCCTTCTTCTTCAAGAAGTATATCCAGGTTTTGCGAGAGAAGTCATCAGTGAATGTCATGTAGTAGGAACATCCTCCCAGGGATGTTACAGGCAACATACCAGATAGATCAGAATGGACTAGTTGCAAAATATCAGATGTCTTTGTGACACTTTAGGGGAAAGGTCCCCTTGTATGTTTTCCTTCGGCACAGCCCTTACATACACCTTCATGATTATTTCCAAAGTCAGGCATCCCTGTCACCACCTTCCTTGCTTCGGGAAGGGCCTTGTAATGAAGGTGTCAAAACCTTCGGTGCCATAGTTCGGTTTGTCGGATAGTATCACAAGTCATTGCTCCCAGCGGACTTCCTCCAACTTGGTAGAGTGTACCAACTCTAATACCAATCGAGATAGCTTCCTTGAAGCTCTTCTTCCACATGAGCACCTTTCCATCAGAGAATGTTACATTGAACCCTTTGTCTTCCATGGCTGATATAGACACAAGGTTCTTCTTCAATTTTGGTACATAGAGTACATCTTGCAAATGTAGGACTTGTCCTTGAGACAAGTGGAGGGTCACAGTCCCTGTCTCTTTCACGGGGTATGTGGCATTATCTCCAAGGATAATTTCTAGATTAGTATCCCTTTCAACCATGTCAGAGAGTGCTTCCTTGAATCCAGTGATGTGTCTTGAGGCACCACTATCGATTAGCCAGACATCCATAGTGTCGGGCGAAGATGTAGCAGAGAGAGCAGATACAAGAATATACTCATTTCTTTTATCAACAGCATTAGACTCCTCATACCTGGTGTTCCTAGACCTTTTAGAAGGTTGATTGTTTCCACCAAAGTGAGCCTTCCTCTTTCCTTTGGATTTGTCGTTTCTTCGATTCCCATTCCTTCGATTGTTGTTGTTATCATCACTATCGGGAGAATCCTTCTTGAAGGGGCATTCTCTAGCATAGTGACCAGCCCTATGGCAAGTGAAACACTTACCCTTCTTTTCTTGAGTCCTTGTTCTTCCTTTGTCCTTAGAACCACCAGAGTTCTTCTTTCGAGAATGAGCACCATAGGCAGCATTTATGTCATTATCGAATTCCTTCATCCTTGTTTCTTCTTGCATACATCTAAACAGAAGCTCATCAAAGTTAAGAATGGTATTATTATTGAGAATGGTAGTTGTGAATACTTGCCATTCATATGGGAGTCCTCCAAGTGCGGTGAGAACCATCTCACGATCAGCTATTGTCTCCCCAATAGCCAGCAGATTGTTCCTTGTTTCGGTCAATTTCAGAAAGTAAGTTTGAATAGACTCATCCCGGCCCTTCTTCATATTCTTCAACTTATTCTTGAGGAATAGCACTTGGTTCACATTGTTTACTTTGAACATAAGGATCAATTTATCATACATCTCCTTAGATGTGCCTAGTTCAGATATATAGGCAACCAGACTCTTATGTATGGATTCCCTGATCATCAGCTTTGCTTTGATCTCTCCCTTTTTATACTTGTTTCTAACAGCAACGGTAGCATTGGATGGAGGTTCTTGAATCTTACCCAGCACATGATCCAAGAGATCATGGTCTTCCAATTTGAGATCTAATATCATCTTCCAGGCATGGAAGTCATCCCTTCCAGTCAGCTTGTCATTCTCCTTGAATTCAAAACTTGTGGAACCCATTTCTTCCGATGGTGATTGCTAAAGATAGGGCTTGTCTTCCCCTCACCTCTGATACCATGTAAATTTTTGTAGATGTTCTATGCTTGAAGCAACTTTACTTTTCTTACAGCAATCACACAAATAGTTAAGTAAAACGTTGATAGAACATATAAGTGGATCTTATAGAAGACAAACCAGAAACAGAAAAATGTGGTGGTGCGTTATGGCGGTCAACAGGATGCTTCAACCAGCAAAGTCTCCTTGGTCAGCCAACCCAGAATGTGTCACAACAGTCCTCCAATCAGCAACCGAGTCAACCCAAGTCAACTCCAAAAAAGTCAACGCTGTCCAGAAAAGTCAACGCATGGCAGCAAGCTAAAAGTCAACGCAGCAGCAGTTTGGTCAACCCTTTGACCTCGATTTCTGTGCCAAAAGGTACGGCCTTCCAAAATCGAACTTCCCAACAATTTTCAGCCCTTTCGGACCATGCGTTGACCAAAGTCAACGCTGGTCAAACTTCCAGCAAAACCACAGCTGCAGAAATTCGTCCTTCAGCTCAGCCGTACAGATTCGTCCTCCTTCTTCTTCACACGTGTGCGCTGAACTCGTCCTCCAAGGAGCTCGTACTAAATCAGATGAGAGAAGAAGATGTGTGTTGAGTTGTGGTGAAATGCTCTCCAACTTTGCCTGTATTTATATCCATCATTGGGGTGTGTGACACATCTGCTGGAGGTGTGAAACCTTAAGGCCGACCTGCACATATAATTTATTATAAATAATAAATTCAAAATAAATGTTCTGCTCATCAGATTAAGATATATTTTATATGGATTTTACACCTCTCCGAAAGAGGAATCCAACAAAAATACTAGCCACTTAATCTGAGCATCACAACATGGAGTTTGGACCTAGTTGTCCAAATTTAACACACTCCAACTAGCAGTAGATTTTGGTGTTTAGATGCATTTCTGTTAAGAAATTTGGGATTTAACTGAACGCAATCTCTAAGGGCTAGAGTGTCTCTATGTAACAGGGAGAGAAAGAGGATGTGCCTAGAGGAGCAAGACATACCTGCGGGCATTAATCATTGTCTGGAAGTCATGGATCTGGGCCTGTGTGCCAATTTAGATTAGTGAGAGAGAGCACTAGGAGAGACTTCGTGTTTTTATAAGAGTTAAAAAGAGAAAGAAAAAAAAGCATTCTTTGAGAGGCTGCCGTTAATGATAATTTATCTGATTCTTAGAGATGACTAACTCATGAACAGGGTAGCCTGTATCCGTTTCCCAGCTGTAATTTATTGGATGACTTTTGTTTGGAGGATTGTAAGGTGTGGAACCAATGTCTTTTTTCTATTTCAAACATGTGTTTGAAGAATTATATCTTGCATATGTGCAGATCTGTGCCTGTAGCCGCCAGAGGATCAGCACCCTTTTGAAATCAATTCCAGATTTCTGTAGTGAACAGTCAGAGTGAATACATCGTGGGTACAATTCAAATTTTACTAATACGTTTTTCATCAACAGCATTGAGCAAAAAAAATATTATGTTTACGAGACTTAGGGTCCGAATATCAAAACATGATCATCTTTGTAAATTTTTGTAGATGTTCTATGCTTGATGCAACTTTACTTTTATTACAGCAATCACACAAATGGTTAAGTAAAACGTTGATAGAACATATCAGTGGATCTTATAGAAGATAAACCAGAAACAGAAAAATGTGATGGTGCGTTACAGCGGTCAACAGGATGCTTCAACCAGCAAAGTCTCCTTGATCAGCCAACCCAGAATGTGTCACAACAATCCTCCAATCAGCAACCGAGTCAACCCAAGTCAACTCCAGAAAAGTCAACGTTGTCCAGAAAAGTCAACGCAGGGCAGCAAGCTAAAAGTCAACGCAGCAATAGTTCGGTCAACCCTTTGACCTCGATTTCAGTGCCAATGTGTACGGCCTCTCAAAATCGAACTCTCCAACAATTTTCAACCCTTTTGGACCATGCGTTGACCAAAGTCAACGCTGGTCAAACTTCCAGCAAAACCCTAGCTGCAGAAATTCGTCCTTCCTCTCAGCCGTACAGATTCGTCCTTCTTCTTCTTCACACGTGTGGGCTGAACTTGTCCTCCAAGGAGCTCGTACTAAATCAGATGAGAGAAGAAGATGTGTGTTGAGTTGTTGTGAAATGCTCTCCAACTTTCCCTGTATTTATATCCATCATTGGGGTGTGTGACACATCTGCTGGGGGTGTGAAACCTTAAGGGGGTGTGAAACCTTAAGGGTGGGCAGAAGCATTATGAGTGCTTATAGCTCCGAGAAGCTATCCCCAAAGCCCCCCAGAGCTCCCAGAGCTCATCGTCCAACAGGACCCACATCATAGGGTCGTTCCACGACACCAAGACTCTCACGAAAGGTTAGGAACTTGACCTTCCCCAGGGGCTTAGTGAGAATATCCGCGACCTGCTCATCAGTTCCTATATGATCGAGCCTTACGGCGCCTCACTGTACCATATCCCAGATAAAGTGGTACCTGATATCAATATGCTTGGATTGGTCGTGGAACACAGGATTCTCAGTCATACGAATCCCACTCTGGTTATCACAGAGTATCACAGTGGTATCTAGCACATGTCCAAACAGCTCACTAAAGAGCTTTCGCAACCAAACTGCTTCACAACAGGCCATACTTGCTGCAATGTATTCGGCCTCGGCGGTGCTCAAAGCCACCGACTTCTGCTTCCTGCTCATCCATGAGATCGAAGCAGAACCAAGATTGAAGCAGCATCCCGATGTGCTCTTACGATCCACCACACTGCCAGCCCAATCGGCATCAGTATATCCACGAAGTGTCACACTCCCGGCAGTGTATCTCAGCCCATGGTTTATCGTGCCCCGAAGATATCTCAGAAGATTCTTGGCACCAACCCAGTGAAAATGATGAGGCTCAACCATCTGTTGACTCAAAGTGTTCACTGCAAAGCATATATCCGGTCGGGTGTTCACTAAGAACATCAAAGCTCCTATGAGTTGACGATACTCGGTAGGATTGGCCAAGATAGGCCCAGCAGCGCTGCCACTCAACTTCTTGAAGTTGAGTTCCATCGGTGTTGACACGGACTTGCAGTCCACCATACCAAATCTCTCTAGAAGTTTCACAATGTATTTTCCTTGAGAAAGGAAAATCTCTCCAGGTCTCTGCCAGACCTCCGGGCCTAGGAAGTAGTGCATCAGTCCTAGGTCTTCCATCTTGAACTCAGCAGCGAGCTCCCTCTTACATTGATGAATGAGAGGGTCAGCACCTGTCAAGAAGAGGTCATCCACATATAGCACTAGAATGAGAGGCTTCCCCTGTACAACCTTGAAGTAAAGGTTCGGATCAGCATTACTTCGAGTGAAGCCCAGCTTCATCAAGTAACTATCCATCCTCTCGTACCAAGCTCTGGGTGCTTGCTTTAACCCATAAAGGGCTTTCTTCAACCTGCAGACATGAGTGTCTCGATCCTGAACTTCAAATCCCAGAGGTTGTTCTACATACACCTCTTCTTTTATTGTACCATGCAGAAAGGCGGTCTTGACATCCATCTGATGAAGACTCCATCCTTGCGTAGCAGCAAGGGCTATGATTGATCGAATGGTGGTATATCGTGCCACGGGTGCAAATATGTCATCATAGTCAATTCCTTCCTTTTGAGAGAAGCCACGGGCAACAAACCTTGCCTTGAACTTTTCAGCACTCCCATCAGATCCATGTTTGATCTTGTAGAGCCATTTTGCGGTGACAACAGATTTGTCCTTCGGTCTCGGGACCACATCCCAGACATCATTCTTCATTATGGACTCATATTCTTCGTGCATAGCATCCTTCCAAACTTGATGCTTTACGGCTTCCTCAAAAGATCCAGGTTCAGATTGTACGATAGTACTCATGGCAGCTAGATACCCTTGGTATCTACACGGCTTCTTGCTTTCTCGGAATGTCCCCCTTGGGGCAGCATGTCCCTCAGCATCTTCGAGGGTGTCCCTGAGCCATGATGGTCTCTTTCCCAGTGAAGGAGATGGATCAATAAGGTCCATTGGTCCTTCAATATCAGGCATTGTCTCATCCTGCGGTTCTTCTTGATTTCCAGGCCTTTCTTCATGATTTTCTTCAGATCTTGGAAGATCTACTACTTTCTTCAGGGAAGCATCTTCGTCAAAAGTGACATCATGGCTTATTTCTACTTCCCTTTGACCAGGTACATAGACTCTATAGGCCTTAGAAGTCTCACTGTAGCCCACAAACATTCCTTTCTTCCCAGTAGCATCCAGCTTACTTCTCTTTTCTTTCGGCACATGAAAATAGACAGGACATCCAAAAATTCTAAAATGTGAGACATCGGTTTCTTACCAGAGAAAACCTCTTCGGGAGTTTTGGAGTCCAGAGCGGAATGAGGGCATCGGTTTTGAATGTACACAGCAGTATTTGCAGCTTCTCCCCACAGAAACTTCGGTAGACCCTGGTCACATATCATGGCACGGGCAGCTTCCACAATAGTCCTATTCTTGCGTTCAGCAACACCATTCTGCTCAGGAGTATATGCAGTGGTAGTCTCCCTCTTAATGCCAGCTTCTCTGCAAAAGTCTTTGAACTCATTTGACTCATATTCAGTGCCATTGTGAGTCCTCAAAATCTTGATCTTCTTTCCGGTCATATTTTCCACCAAGGCTTTGAAGGTACGGAACCACATGAAAGCCTCATCCTTCTTCTTCAAGAAGTATATCCAGGTTTTGCGAGAGAAGTCATCAGTGAATGTCATGTAGTAAGAACATCCTCCCAGGGATGTCACGGACAACATACCGGATAGATCAGAATGGACCAATTGCAAAATGTCAGAGGTCTTTGTGACACTTGAGGGGAAAGGTCCCCTTGTATGTTTTCCTTCGGCACAACCCTTACATACACCTTCATGATTATTTCCAAAGTCAGGCATCCCTGTCACCACCTTCCTTGCTTCGGGAAGGGCCTTGTAATGAAGGTGTCCAAACCTCCGGTGCCATAGTTCAGTTTGTCGGATAGTATCACATGTCATAGCTCCCAGCGGACTCCCTCCAACCTGGTAGAGTGTGCCAACTCTAAAACCAATCGAGATAGCTTCCTTGAAGCTCTTCTTCCACATGAGCACCTTTCCATCAGAGAATGTTACATTGAACCCTTTGTCTTCCATGGCTGATACAAACACAAGGTTCTTCTTCAATTTTGGTACATAGAGTACATCTTGCAAATGTAGGACTTGTCCTTGAGACAAGTGGAGGGTCACAGTCCCTGTCCCTTTCACGGGGTATGTGGCATTATCTCCAAGGATAATTTCTAGATTAGTATCCCTTTCAACCATGTCAAAGAGTGATTCCTTGAATCCAGTGATGTGTCTTGAGGCACCACTATCGATTAGCCAGACATCCATAGTGTCGGGCGGAGATGTAGCAGAGAGAGCAGATACAAGAATATACTCATTTCTTTTATCAACGGCATTAGACTCCTCATACCTGGAGTTTCTAGACCTTTTAGAAGGTTGATTGTTTCCACCAGAGGGAGCCTTCCTCTTTCCTTTAGATCTGTCGTTTCTTCGATTCCCATTCCTTCGGTTGTTGTTGTTATCATCACTATCGGGAGAATCCTTCTTGAAGGGACATTCTCTAGCATAGTGACCGGGCCTATGACAAGTGAAACACTTACCCTTCTTTTCTTGGGCCCTTGTTCTTCCTTTGTCCTTAGGACCACCAGAGTTCTTCTTTCGAGAATGAGCACCATAGGCAGCATTTCTATCATTTTCGAATTCCTTCATTCTTGTTTCTTCTTGCATACATCTAGACAGAAGCTCGTCAAAGTTAGGAATGGTATTATTATTGAGAATGGTAGTAGTGAATACTTGCCATTCATATGGGAGTCCTCCAAGTGCAGTGAGAACCATCTCACGATCGGCTATTGTCTCCCCAATAGCCAGCAGATTGTTCCTTGTTTCAGTCAATTTCAGAAAGTAAGCTTGAACAAACTCATCCCGGCCCTTTTTCATATTCTTCAATTTATTCTTGAGGAATAGCACTTGGTTCACATTGTTTACTTTGAACATCAGGATCAATTTGTCATACATCTCCTTGGATGTGCCTAGCTCAGATATATAGGCAACCAAACTCTTATGTATGGATTCCCTGATCATCAGCTTTGCTTTGATCTCCCCCTTCTTATACTTGTTTTTAGCAGCAGCGGTGGCATTGGATAGAGGTTCTTGAATCTTACCCAGTACATGATCCAAGAGATCATGGTCTTCCAATTTGAGATCTAATATCATCTTCCAGGCATGGAAGTCATCCCTTCTAGTCAACTTGTCATTCTCCTTGAATTCAAAACTTGTGGAACCCATTTCCTTCGATGGTGATTGCTAAAGATAGGGCTTGTCTTCACCTCAGCTCCGATACCATGTAAATTTTTGTAGATGTTCTATGCTTGATGCAACTTTACTTTTATTACAGCAATCACACAAATGGTTAAGTAAAATGTTGATAGAACATATCAGTGGATCTTATAGAAGACAAACCAGAAACAGAAAAATGTGATGGTGCGTTACGGCGGTCAACGGGATGCTTCAACCAGCAAAGTCTCCTTTATCAGCCAACCCAGAATGTGTCACAACAATCCTCAAATCAGCTACCGAGTCAACCCAAGTCAACTCCAGAAAAGTCAACGCAGGGCAGCAAGCTAAAAGTCAACGCAGCAACAAGTTCGGTCAACCTTTTGACCTCGATTTCTGTGCCAATGTGTACGGCCTCCCAAAATCGAACTCTCCAACAATTTTCAGCCCTTTCGGACCATGCGTTGACCAAAGTCAATGCTGGTCAAACTTCCATAAAAACCCTAGCTGCAGAATTTTCGTCCTTCCTCTTGGCCGTACGATTCGTCCTTCTTCTTCACACGTGTGGGCTGAACTTATCCTCCAAGGAGCTCGTACTCTGATAGAACATATCAGTTGATCTTATAGAAGACAAACCAGAAACAGAAAATTTGTGATGGTGCGTTACGGCGGTCAACAGGATGCTTCAACCAGCACAGTCTCCTTGATCAGCCAACCCAGAATGTGTCACAACAATCCTCCAATCAGCAACCGAGTCAACCCAAGTCAACTCCAAAAAAGTCACTGCTGTCCAGAAAAGTCAACGCAGGGCAGCAAGCTAAAAGTCAACGCAGCAACAATTTGGTCAACCCTTTGACCTCAATTTTAGTGCCAATGTGTACGGCCTCTCAAAATCGAACTCTCCAACAATTTTCAGCCCTTTCGGACCATGCGTTGACCAAAGTCAACGCTGGTCAAACTTCCAGCAAAACCCTAGCTGCAGAAATTCGTCCTTCCTCTCAGCCGTACAGATTCGTCCTTCTTCTTCTTCACACATGTGGGCTGAACTTGTCCTCCAAGGAGCTCGTACTAAATCAGATGAGAGAAGAAGATGTCTGTTGAGTTGTTGTGAAATGCTCTCCAACTTTGCCCGTATTTATATCCATCATTGGGGTGTGTGACACATCTGCTGGGGGTGTGAAACCTTAAGGCCGACCTGCACATATAATTTATTATAAATAATAAATTCAAAATAAATGTTCTGCTCATCGGATTAAGATATATTTTATATGGTTTTTACACCTCTCCGAAAGAGGAATCCAACAAAAATATTAGCCTCTTAATCTGAGCATCACAACATGGAGTTTGGACCTAGTTGTCCAAATTTAACAATCTCAGATACATGATTCAATTAAAAAAGACTGCATGAAGATGAAACTACCTCTTGAAATACAGATCAAAATCTTTGCAACTAAGCCCAAGCCTTTTTGGTTACATTGGACTCAAAATTTGTCAGCTAAAATATGTGGATAATTCGTTTAGGTCCTCAAAACTGGCAACTACCGTCCAAAATAGACCAGCAGCTTGCAGCTTCACTCCGTTTTTGGTTGATCAGTTGTAAAAACCTATTCGCAATCAAATTGCAGGTGTTCTCAACCATTGGAGCCACCACATTCAAATGCAGGTTCATAATTGTAGTTAAATTAGAGTATGAACAATCCATCAATTTGTAAAACCACATATGCATACGAAACCTTGGAAAGAGCAACTGCATTTCAAGGTTGAACCCTTTAGGGTGCCCATCATGGTGTGTCGCTGAATGATAGAACAGCCCGTCGGCCGGAGGAAGGTACAGGATTTGATTGTTAGCCTGACCACATTTCAAATAGTATTATAGCCAAAGATTGGGTAGGAGGCCTTAGCCAAAGTGTACCTTGAGTGGGGGGCGGGGGATGTTAGAGATGGCAATTCACGTTTCTATCTCGAACTGCTGAGGGTGCCCATTATGAAGGCGAATGTAGCTCAGTGGTAAAACAGCACCGTGGCAATGGTCAAGGCATGGCATTGATTCCTGGCTGCCCAATTATTCCCAATAATTGATTCAATTTTCAAAAAAATTGTTATTTGACTGATAAGGAATCAATCAAGATCGATACTTCAAGCTCTATTGGCTTACAATCAAATTGCACAACAACCCAACGTACTCCTGATCTCTATAACTCTTTGACACCTGATCACTGAACGCTAGACCCTAATATTTATATGCACACTGAACTTCTACATACAGTTTCTGGATAGCCCTTCTAGCTCAGGGTTGTGATAACCTGACCTAATGAGCTTCGCTAGAAAGGGATAACCCTTCCAATGCATGGTTGTGATAACCTGACCTGATTGAGCTTAGCTAGAGGGGAATAAAGTGCTGGGCCATGGGCACTTAACATAATAACCGAACAGAGTTTCCATGGCATGGTCTCCAAACCTCTTCAGACCTCAACCCTATAACATAAAATCCTGTTGTCATTTTACATTCTATTGGATTTCAATATACCCAACTAATTTCGACTTTCAAGTGACACACAAATATATATGATAAGAACTATACACATACACGTGTACATATCATCAAATCTAAACTACTTTAGTCTGACTAATCTACTGAAAACGTATTTGAAATGGATTCAGACAAAGCAGAACGTAAATAATTTATTTGTGATTAATCCTAAATCAAAATCACTCACGGCAGAACGAGAGGGAGACTTTGCATACCCGCTTGATAACGAAAGATCCTTGAGGCCAAGTCACAATGTAAACGAAGTTGAGGTTACCATCTCCAACTTCCCTCACTGTGATTTCTTCTGCTGTGTAATTTCCCACCCTCTCTGCCAGAGCTGGAACGCTCTTAATATAGTCCACAAGGGTTGTTTCATCCAGAGAACTGAACTTATCTGAATCCATAACCCGATTGGCGATAAACCCAATTGATATTTCGACCCACAGTTCAGTCTGTTAGATGCCCCAGAGCAGCAGATTACTTTGTAGCATCGAAGCTGGGCACACGATATCCCATCTTAATGTGAAGAATGCAAAGCAAAGGATGGGCACATTCAATGAATTGAAAAGTAATAAGGGATCCAATGATTGAAAAGTAAAATGTTGAACACATACAATGAATTTAATACTCATTTCCCATTCTGTGGGGTCGTGCTACGGACGTGATTCCAAAGCTGACTGTCCTCTGGCAATTTTTCCCGTAAAAATACAAAAGAAATCAAGCCATGATTCATGATTGGCCTCGTTTACTGTCCAGAATGAGCATTTAAACCCGGATAATAACATCCATGGTTGGCTCTGCTAACTTTTAGTACCTGGTGGTCTTATTAAATTATAATGGATATAGATGCACTACATTCCATCCGAGTTAGAGATTACTGATCGCAACTTCGCAAGGGTGAAGCTGCCGTCCGTTTACCACGGCTCTCTATGGATCCCTGTCACGTGTTGTCACTTTCGTGGTGTGCCACAATCAGTATTTCGCAAAAATACAAAAAATACAAAAAATCAGTCAGTGTTGGGCAAAAATGTTGAAAACAAGAATTCTAAAGAGATGACTTTATTCCTCTAGTCCCCATCCTTTACAACCAATAGAGTTATTAAGTGGGGATATGCACTTGCTTGACTTGACTTGAGGAATATACAAGGGATTAGTCCCCATCCTTTACTAAAAGATGTTTTTTAGCGCCTGCCTTCTTTACGAATTTGGAAGGGAGGTTCTAGATCAAGTTGAAAGGGTTGAAGCATGACTTTCATGGTGTATGGTGTTTTTGCTATGGTGTACTAGAGGTGTTTCACGAAATTGACTCTTATAGAGGAACTCGACTAGTGATTAACAACTAAAACTTGAACCCATTAACCACAACACCCCATGCATACTAGTGAATCCATAACTTTAGTAGATTAGGTAAGCTGCCATAGCCATGATGAATTTATTGCCGGTTGGGATTTATTATAGGAGCTTGCTTAAATCATTGGCATTTTAGTCCCACATCCACACCTCTCACTTGGTCATCTCATCCTATTTGTATGTGAAAGAACTGCGAAATGTAAAAAAGAGGTTGGAGGTTGTAGAAGTTAAAGAGCGCGAAAAAGATCGTACAATTCACAATTCATATAATAACAGCTGAAAACCAAGCTTTAGCAGAAAGCAACAAATTTTGAAGGAACAAGCGGCATTGCTTCAAGAAGCTCTCCAGAGGAAAGACAAAATAGCAACGCATGAAGGCGGATGTGCAAAACATGACGAAATTTGCAGTGGAGAATACAAAGGTGATGAATGTGAAACAATCCCAGGATAAAGGGAAAGTAGTTGCCCAAATAAACAACCATGAAGAGACAGAAAGAGAAGAAAGGAAAGGAGATTTTGCAAAAGTTTCCAAAACCTGGGCTCAAGTTATTAGTAATTTTACTAAGAGGGAAAGAGAAGCAAACATTTAGGTTGACAACATGCAAAATAGAGAAAGCAAGGAAAGGCAAGATAGAGCAACAAACATAATTATTAAAGGGGTGAAAATTTATTGGAAAAATGAATGTACTCTTCACCTTGCAATGGCAATGACAATATGTCAAGCATGGAGAGTAGGTAAGCTTAATGGTGAGAGAGCCAAGCCCATGAAAGTCATCATGCCTAGCTTGCGTGATAAAGATATCATTCTAAGTAAGAAACAACTCTTGAGGGGTTCTCAGTTTTTTCTAGAAGAAGGTTTAACTGTGAGACAACAAGAGGAAATGTCAAAAGGTTAGGGCAGCAAGAGATGAGGGAAAGAGAACATGGATTTGTAAAGGTAAAGTTGTGATAGCACAATTTTTGGACCTCCTTCCAAAACAAGGCAGCAAAACGATAACAAAGAAGAGACAAACTCTTCAACAAGAAATGAGGAAACAATGTCAGTATGGGAAAGCAGGGACAAAGACTCGATTGTGAGTCTTGTAGGTCAAAACAAATAGCAATCAAGTCGTACCCAAGTTTCCTTAAGATTAGTTTGTTGGAACTGCTAGGGTTACCCATGGAGATGAGGACCTGGGTTAGGGCCTATTGTGGAAGGTAGAGACATAATTTGCCTCATAGAAACACATGAGCATGAAGGGTGCAAGACACCTTTGTTTGAAGGGCACTAGAAGATAGAAGTATAGAACAAGGTAGCGGGGAATGACAAAGGACACGAGGGTATCATGGTATTAGTGAGAGAAAAAAGAAGGTCGTTTCATTCAGCTAGAAAAAGAAGAACCAAATAAGCAATTTTTTTGGCTTAAAATATTAGAAAATGGAAATCACATCAGAATTGCAGCATGCTATTTTACGCCGCAAGTTTCAAAAATCTACAAAAGTAGAAGGCTTGACCACAAAGATCTCTTTGCAACCCTAAAAGCATATATTGCAACATATTCTCCGCTAGGTGAAGTCCTTATAGTGGGGAATTTCAATTCTAGGACTGCAAGTGAGCAAGCTAGCATTCTTTGTTGTAAAGAAGATTGTGACCCTATCTGGCTTACAGAAGAGAGTAATTGTTAGTGGGAAAGAATTTCAGAGGATAAAGGTTGCAATTTCTTTGGTGAACAATTGCTTACGCTGTGTGGGGCTTTCGATTTAGTCATTTGTAATGGTTTGACTAGATGGGAAAAGTCTGGTAATTTCACTTGCAATACTTACAATGGAGCAAGTATAGTAGATTATGTAATTTGCTCGCATAGTTTGTGTTAGAAAATGGAGGAAGTGTGATTGGAGATAAAATTTAGGACTTAAAATCATATCACAAGCCAATTTATTTAAGTTTCTCTTGGACTGGAAAGATACAATTATGGTCAAAAACTCAATGTATTCAGCAAAATCCCCCAAAGGGCATAATTCTTTTGACTCCAGAAAACTGTAATACTTTCAAAATAACGCTAAAGAGGCACTTAGGGAAGGAGGAAATCTCATTTCACGGCCTTCATAGTCACGAATTAACACACTTAAATTCAAAGCGCACTTGTAGAGTGCAAAAGAGAAAAAATTAAGGAGTTCGAAACAAATTGCTTTTCGATTAATGTTTGGTTTGACAAGGAATGCAAAAAGGCAAGGAGAGTGTGGAAGGAATCAGAGAAGGTTAACATAAAGTTCAAAGCTTACAAGCATATATTAAGAAAGAAAAAGGTTGATTTCATGGTTTAAAGGAGAGAAGAACTAATCTTCCTTGGGAAAAATAACCCCAAAGTATTATGGAAGGAGCTCCAACCGAAAAATGTGCAAACTGAAAACAACACTACAACTTCTAAATGGTTTGACTATGCAAGACAAATTTATGAGCAGGATCCCAAGGTTGACCCTCCTCCCTTGGTCAACACAGATACAAAACTCTTCACGGTGCAAGGGGTAGAGATGGATATCAAGAAGTTGGGCGCAGGAAAAGCAAAAGACTTAGTTGAACTCCAAGCAGAGTGTTTAAAGCGGGGCTTAAAAATTCTCGCACCTCACATCACAAAAAGTTTAAACAACATCATACAACAAGGGTTCCCCACAGATTGGACAACTAGTACGGCAATACCTCTTTTCAAGAGTGGCGACGTCAATAATCCCTCCAATTATAGGACCATAATGATAAACCTCTTGTTTGCAAAGTTATTTGGAAGCATGTTAGAAAATAAAATCAGCAAGTGAGCAGAAGGAAGAGATAAATGTGCTAAAGGGCAAGCAGGTTTTAGACCTAAACATTCCACAGTTGATCATTGTATAATTTTAAGACACATCATTGAAAAAGTTTGGGAAAAAAAGGAAGAAGTTTTTTGTTGCTTTGTTGATTTCAGAAAAGCCTTTGACACGGTTCCTAGGGATAAGCTTTGGCACATAATGGAGGAACTCAGGGTTCCCAGGCATTTGAGAGGAGTGTTGCATAGGTTGTATGAAGAAGTGAAAGTCAAAATTAGAACTTCAACAGAGATTTCATAAAGTTTTAGAAGCGATATTGCATTCAAGCAAGGTTATCCAAATTGTCTCTTATCCTTTTTGGTTTATATATCGACAAGCTTGAAGAGTGGCTAAATTTGCAAAGGGGTGACGATATCCATTTGAGCAAGCTCGTTATAAGGCTTCTTTTGTATGCAAATGACCTTATATTGATTTCTAAATATGCTCTTAGTTTGCAAGAGCACTTACTTTCCCTTGAGCATTTTTGTAGAAGGGAGGGGATGCAAGTCAATATTAGCAAAACGAAAGTAATGGTTTTCTCTAACAAAAGAAAGCATAACCAGCATAAGTTATACTGTGAAGGAAACATTTTGGAGAAGTTGCAGATTACAAATACCTTGGAATTGACTTCAATAGAAATTTAAGTTGGGATGGTTGTAGAAAGAAAAGAACATTGGGGGCTTAGAAATCATTTTATGCTCTTCAAAACAGGTGTAGAGAGGTAGAGCAATGGAACTGGAAAACCACTCTAACTATTTTTGGGCTTCTAGTGATCCCAATGATTCTCTACGGTTGTCAACTGTGGGCCAGCAACACATTTGAGATGCAGTGGAAACAAATTGAGAAAATTCAGAAGTGTTTGATTACAAACAAATTCAAAATTAAAAGTGCAGTTCTTATGCTATCTTGTTAAGTGAAACAGGGGTTGCTCCTATTGAAGCAATTGCTATGGTGCGAGTCATAAGGTATTTAAAAAAAATTGAGCAAATAGAAGAGGGTAGATGGCCTAAGGTTGTGTTTACTGATATATTGTGCAAAAGAAAGAAGACTTGGATGCGACAAAATAACAAATGGTTTAGTAAATGGGGTTTTGCTTGAGCATGTGTCCCACAAACAGTAAAGAGATAAAAAAATTTGTTATGGATACGTTCCACAAACGTACTTGAGAGAAAGAGCTAGGGAGAAAGAAGAAGTACTACATTGAAGAGTTTAATCCCACTCATAATCATCAACAAAAAGTGTACATAGGGGCCAATATTACTTGGAGATCCAAAATTCGTATCGCTCAATTAAGGACTAATTCACATAAACTCAGTTGTGAAACATGGCACTTGAAAAGGCCAAAAGAAATGTGGGAGGAAAGAGTATGTATTTTTTGTTCTTCCCGAAAAATGGAAACAGAAAAGCATTTCATTTTAGAAAGTGAAGCCTTCAAAGACAAGAAGGAAAATTCTGCAGTGTTCTAGCAGCTAGCTTTTGGGATAATCTATTCAACGAAGAGTTTGTCGAGAAGTCGAGAGCATTTATTGCAAGACTCCACGAGAAAATGGTTGAATACAAGAATCAGATGGAGAAGCAATTTGTGGATGTTAAAATAATTTCTTTCTTTCTTTCTTTGGTTATGTAATGGTTAATAAAATTGTAATGTTTAGTTATGTATTTTTTAATACATGAATTTGTATCAATAACTTGAAACAATTTTAGTATAAATGATTGGAGGCTTTTACCTGTTGGAGGTTTCCGTGAGAGAAATGTGTAATGACTTTCTGATGGTTACTCCGTCCATCATCCAGAAAACAATTTCAATAACTAATATTTATAATTTTTAATAATTATTTTAATTTTTGAATTAAATTTGGAGAAATTAATTAAAAAATATTTAATTTAATTGTTATATTTTATAGTTTTTACACTAAAATTTATTTTCATAAGATCATAATTTCTTGTTGTATGTATAAGATTGAATATATATATATATATATATATATATATATATATATATATATATATATATAAGTTTGATAGGACTATATCTTTATCATGTCCAATATATTACTTAGATTGAGCAGGAAATTGAACCAGTAACTTGAACCACTAAGTGTCTTAACAGAGTATCCAATCACGGACCTCATAAACCCCATAGACATAAAATTAACTATATATTAATTTAGTCAAACTATCAATTATTTTTTCATGAACTAAAATATAACTTTAACAAATTAATTTTTTTTTTTTTTTTGTTAATTATTTTATTTATGCCTATTTATTTGTAGAGCTTATTGCAAAATCCCTGGATTGGCACACCCTCTGCAGCCGCTGCAGCAATACATGTTCACATGAGTTCTTATCACCAGATTGCATCGATGGTAGAGTTATTAAGCTGGATCTGCATTCCAAGGTCTTGATTTTGCAGAGTGGGTATTTTGCTTCAAAGCTGGCATAATGATTCTTGAATGAAGAATTTCTTTTTGTTGAGTTCTATGATTGTTCTAATTTGGATATGAATGAATGAATAAATGATTTTTGGAATCTAAGCTTCTGTGATCCATAATATAAATTAGTAGAAATTCTTTCGGTAATAATCACATGCAAAAGAACGAGGTCGACGCGTTTCGAACCAACTAGTGTGGTTCATCATCAGGACTATGTGAGAGATCAGATCCAGACAATAAGTATAAATAGATGTAGAGATGGCTCAACTTCAACTACTTTTTCTAAGTCAAACTGATCGTTATCCTATGACTAGTTGAGCCATTTCTACATCTATTTATACTTATTGTACTGAATCAAATCTCTCACATAATGCGATGATGAACCACAACTGACATTCTAGATTCTTTGCATGTGATTATTACCGAAAGAATTTCTACTAATGAATAAATGATATTTTAACGTCCACGGGATTAAAAATAGTCAAAATAGTTTATGGGACTATCGACTTCTTTGGTTTTTGGTCTTCTATAATTTAATTTTTTTTACTCAAATTAATGATGAGCTTACCCAACTTTCTAAGATACACATATTTATGCAAGAAAAATTTTATTAAAATTTTAAAAATATATTCTTACGATTTTTAATTCCCATTTAAATAAACATACACCATAATAATAATAATAATAATAATAATAATAATAATAATAATAATAAAAAGCAACTTATAAACGTAAATAGTAATACTTGCCATCTCATAATATTTTAATTAATACAGCAATTAATTCTCATGCTTATTTTCATTTAAACAAAAGTTTTATCAAGTTTATTTAAAAATAATTTATACGTTGAAGTGAAGAAAGGTAGACAACGGCTTTGAATTTATTTAGTTATTAATATATTATAATAATAAAAAAAACATATAAATATAAAATATAAATTTGAAATTATATGTAATATAGTTATTTTGAAAATTTATTGTGAATTTAAATTTTTTTATTTTTATATAATTGAATATTTTCAAATATTTATAGTAATAAATTAGATAAATGTTTTTCTTTAGAATTATTTTTAATAATATTAATCTTTTATAAATAATTTTGATATTGTAATTTTGTATTTATTAATTTTTTAATATATAATTTTTTTTTTCATTTATTCTATTGTATCATAATTATTTTTTGGTTTTATTTAAAGGTATTAGTTTTATTTCATATATACTTATTTAAAATTAAATAAACAACTTTCATGCACATTAGAATTCCACAAAAAATATATAATCACATTTTAATACAAGATCATTTACAACATCATTTTTTATAAGAGTATTGCTAATGGAATGCATAAAAAAACGTGTTTAATATTGTAATATAAAATAGTATATTTGATAGAATATACAAAATTTGTGAAATTTATAAAACAATTAAAATTAAAATTTAATATTTTTGTAAATCATAGACTTATTCAATTAAAGTAATTCACCAAATATATATTATTGTAAATTATATATAAATTTATTAAAAACTAAATATTGTTTATAGCAAAGTGCTCTTTAATCTTAAACAAACTCAACGTACTTATAGCTATATTTAAACTAGGCAAGGAATAACTACTATATAACACTTGTTTAAATTGTATTTTTAAACTTATAAATAAATTTAGCATCCTAAATAAACTATGAAACATTAAAATTGTATAAACTATACACAACTCAAATATACAATTCAACAAATTATTACTAAATTTTAAACAAATTTAATAAAAATATAAAACTAAAATAATTAAACATTAATATCAAAATATATAACCCAAAAATAAATTATTTTATTATAGTTTTAAAATAATAATAATAATAATTATTACATTTATTTATTTTTTATTATAAATTTTAAAAGTATAAAAACTAATTTAACCATAATAACATATATTCATTAATTTAATATTTTAAAAAATAGAACAAACAAAAACCTATAAAGATAAATCTATTCACTTTAAAAATAAATTAATTTATATATTTTGAATTCTATAAATTAAATATAATTAATTGAAAGCTGCAGATTTAAAAGAACGATACTAACGGAATATTGTTGACAATTAGTTAATATATTTTGTAAATTATATTACATAAGATAAATATCATTAATTAAAAGCAAAATGCAAAAGGACGATACTGGAATAATGTTGACAATTAGTAATATATTTAATAAATTCTTTATAAAAGATAAATATCATAAATTAAAAGTTGCAAAATGCGAAAAGACGATACTCATGGAATAATGTTGACAAAGTGATCACCTCATCGATATGGTTCATTGGCATTACTCAGAATTTAATTGTTAAATAGTGTTGTTCACTAATTTTAAAGGGGATGTACATTATTATATTTTATTATTTTTAAATTTTACTTTTAATTTTTATATAATTCATTTTTTAAATAAAAAATAATGGATTTTATGTTAATAAAATTAGTTTACATGGATAAAATGTTCTGCATTGTCTAGATTTACAAAAAGATCTCCAAAATATGGAAACTAATTATATCTATGCACGACCTAATAAAAGTAGTTTTAAAATATATATTTAATTGCATGTTTATGATCCTATATAGTATATGGCTTATAATAACAAAAACAAGAAAGCATGGTAAAACTATTTGTTATAGTCCATGGAAGACATATAAAGTGAGACTAATTATATCCACGTAGGGTCTAATAAAAGTAGTTTTAAAACATATACTTAATTGCATGTTTATGACCATATATAGTAATATGACTTAAGACAACAAAAATAAGAAAGCATAATAAAACTATTAGTTATAGCTCATGGAAGACACATAAGGTGAAACATTTGACGAAAGTTGTTTAAAAACATGTGTAAGGCCACTCAAATTAGAATGTAACAATCCAAGTTTTCAACACTCTTTGAATGTGGAGTCATGTAAAGGTTATTTGATATGTGTTCTAATGATACAAGAATCACATTGCTTTAGTTTCCTAGGAATAATAGGAAAACTAGGAACTACATTATTTTTTAACGAAGGTTTTGTCCAAATCTAGCATGCCATTGAAGACTATATGGAAGTTAGCCTTCATTGTGATGACAAACGTATGCAGAATTATGTGCATGCAAAATGTCATTTTTAGTCTTAATAGTCTTTCATCATCCACTCTAGATGTAACGTCCCCTTGTGCTACCCTTGTTATTGTGTCAACCATGCGAGTGTGGAGAGAAAACCATGACTCGCCAAAATTCTAATTTTTCAATATTTGAAATTATTAATTAAAATTAAACAACTAAAGGTTCAACTACGTTATGGATCCTTGGTCTTAGGGAAGATTGTTGTGTTTTGTTGGTTGACCTCAAAAGTTGTACGCTTATCTGTTGAATTAAATACTATACCCCTTTTTAGCGAGGAAAAGTCATTCCCTATTATGACTGAATCCATAATTAATGCGGTTGGGTAGACTTGTTTGAGTCAACAAAGTAGTCATCCGTTGGGAATGTGAAGAGACAAATCACTTGGGCTGTGCCCATTCCATTTCCCTCCTCAAGTTTTGAAAGGATAAAATGTGCATGTGATGGCACCCTCAGTTGTACCATGGGACACAAAGGGTGGTGGCACTTAGATATATATGCAACAAAGGGGAGATGACATGGATCACATCCTTCTGTGCTCACTCTAGTTTAGACAACATCATTCTTACTGAGGTCACTTGATTTACCTAAAGGGATCTCTCAAAACTCTAACCCATTTGCATTTTCCTCTTACTCTTTGGGTTCCATCACATCATTCCCTCATAGAACTCCTCAGTGATAATTTCTAGATACAAGCTCATGATATCCACTCACTAACCGAAGTGTTATTCCTCAATCTCTGTTGGGAATGTAGAGTTTTAATGCAAGACACTTGCCTTAGTGTTGGTTACAAAAGTGCTTGTTATTTACCATTAAAACTACCTGCAACATCCTCAAACCTTGGATTTGGCTCAGGGGTGGTCAGTTGCAAGAGAGATAAAATGTAGTTTGCCTACGGTTGAGAGGAGGGTGAGAGTCTCTCCTCCAGTTACCCACTAAAAACCATTGAAATAAGTAACATGATCTATGTTATTCTTGTTGTTTATGAATTACGAAGTTAAATTTCTTTTGTATGGAACTTTGTGTGAAATTTCTCTTTAACGCTTGATGGATGACTAATTAAAGAGTTTATAGTATTGAATGTACATATTTATAGACATATGAACTATATGCGTCGATGGATTTTTAATAGTGTATAATTCATGCCTCACATATCCATGAATGTAGTTATATTTTTATGTGAAACATATGTTAAAATTTGTAATATTTGTAAATTTTACGTGTCTAGGTGAGAGAGAGTGAATTTTATGGACTTGTTAGATGTCCCACGAGTTATATTTTGTTTAGTAAATTGGTGGATATACAATAAAATAGAGTTAATGACAACATGGAAGAAACGGCCTTTGTATCTCTAGAACTCTCTCCTTCATTATCGATAAATATAAACCATAAAAAACTTATATGTTGTAACTCTCCATTTGTCGCATCATGGTTAATTAATTGATAAAATATAATTTGTTCTTTGGATAGTCTATGTAAATAACTACCTCAGCTAGGCAGTATTTTATGAAACAACTTGCGCAGTCGGTCCCATAAAAGAGAACCGTAAAAGGCAAACGATAACCCATGTTAGCAAGTTTATAAAACTTAGCATTTATAAAGATGTCAACATGCATCATTATTGTGCAGCTTCTTCTCTCCTGAGGGCAGTTCCAAAATTTAATTTGTTTGAGAGACTTGGGTACAAAAACAAAGAGGAGGGCTTCAAATCGTTTTCAGAGATGATAAAATTAGGTCATTAGGGCAGATCTATCGTTATTATTGAACCCTAGAGGCAGGAGTCTTTTGAAAAACGATCATGTTAGGGATTGGAGTAGTGCTCGATCTATTGAAGAAAAGTCTCGACTTATTGACAAAGTCTCTTCGTTCATCTTTTGTTGCATTATTTTATACATCAATAGCTAATGAAGTCGTTGCCTCTTCCTTGACTTTCTTTCCTAGTTACCCATATTTTCCTTCATAGTTTCTCTTGAGTGCTGCAGGTTCAATTTCTTATTGTGATGTTACTATAGACTGAGATGATATTCAATATATCTCTAATAATGCTTATAGGGATGCCACTTTTGATTATGCTTCTTGTGTCAAAACTTATAATATTGAATTGAAACTACTTTTCTTTGCCTCTAGCCCGACGACACTTGGACTGACAATGTTAGGGATGCCACTTATGATTATGCTTCCAGTGTCAAAATTTATAATATTGAATTGAAACTACTTTTCTCTGCCTCTAGCCCGATGACACTTGGAGTGATAATGTTAAGAGCTCTTGTTATGTTTTACTTGCCTCTTTTAGAACCCCAACTAGAGGAAGAACATGGCGTTGACAATAATTTTGAAGATGAACAACAAGAAAGACAACTTGTGGATCTTGTTATTCCTTTGAAGAAATATATGAAGCAAATTTAGCGTTCAACATCTTCCCATCCTTTTTCGGGTGATAGTAACGACAAGGGAGAAGGATTGTTGGTTTAACCTGAGGTAAGGAAACATTAAGAGCCAATGCAATAGAAATTTATAACAAGTTGCCAATCCATGACAACGTCAATATGGGAGGCCCAGAGTGCCTACAAGCTATGCTGGCTTCTAATGAGGGAGAGTGTGAGGTATTGTTGCGACTCCTTGACTTGATAATTTCACCTTGTGGTTAAGGTTAATTCCCGATATTAGTAGTTATCATAATTATCATTTATATATGATTAACATGTAAAGCATAAAATTATCAATTAGAACTTATTACCAATAAATTTATGAACTAAATGGAGCTCATATTATAAATTAGTGTATTGTTTCTCCCTCATTAAATAATTAAATAATATAATAACTTATCGAAAATATTATAGCGTTGTTGAGGACCTAAATGATAATATAAGTTAAGAATAAGAGCTCAATTATATATAAGGTAAGACCCATTCTTAACCTACATTAAAATATAAGTTAATTATAAATTAACAATGTATGAATAATTGAATGACACAATTCGTTGAGATGTCTATAAACTAGAGGAAAAACAATGTGTCACAATTATTTTAAGAAAGTTTCAAATTTGAGTTAATATCTATTTCTTTTAAATTAATATGGGATAAGATCTATAATAAGGGACGATGGAGGGAGAGCAAAGGCTTGGGGTTTTCTCTCTCTACGGATTTTTGAAGAATGACATTGATAGCCATGAGGTGGGCTTTGGTCATATGGGATACTTTCCTTTGCTTCATTGCAGGTTGTTGGAGATGTGAGGATTATTCAAATGGTTTTTTGATAACCAATTGTATAAGCTTTTAAACAATCATTGGGGTGGAGTTTTGGCTTGTTTCCGAAAACTTGTGGACAAACGACGCACCAACAAATAAATCACTGCTCTCAGCCTCATGCTCTATGAAATATGGCATTGGCAAGAACCATATACCTTGGGTATTTACGCTAGTGGAAAGCATTCCATACTTGGGGTCCGCGACTAAAAAAAGTGGGCTTGTATCACCTTTCGCTTATAGATTTGAAGGACATTGTTTCGACATTCTCTATGTGTAATATCATGCTTGATTTTAGGAAAAAGGTTTCTTTCAGGGATTCACCCTTTCAAAGGATGCCCATTAGCCAAATATCACATATCATAGTTGATCTAAATAAACACTCATATCATAAAAGAGAGGTAGAATCAGTGAAATTCTAGATATTTTTCAAAAATATTTGCAGGAAGTCCTTCATTTTTAGGATCTGAAATTCAGATCTAATGGAAAATATGAAGCAAAGCATCTCGAACAGTATCGGTATACCTACAATTTTACAAAGTTTTATGTATGATGTGAAATTGCTACATGATTCCTTTAAGCTGAAAGAATATGGTATTGCAATGAACTCCACCATTATATTAAATTTGAGCCTGAGGGGTGTATCAGGTATTAGAAATCCAAATGGACCTATTTCATTCAAGGATTCAATGAAAGGGGAGGTTGCAATTCCTATTGACCATATCCAAAATTTTCCATGTCCTTACATAGTCGAACAAGCGAGAAAAGTTCCGGCAATGGTGATCAAACCCCCAAAGGTTAAAATAGTTTTTGCTTATCAACAATTTTTGGCATTAACAAGTAGATTTAATGGATTTTAGTCGAGAACTGAAGATTTAAATCGGTGGGTATATTCTTCTTGGACACCCAATTGCAAACTTTATTTATGTTCCAAAGGGTTCTTCATAGTTCAATTTGACAAACAGGAAAATAGGGAGCAAGTCCTAAATGATGGACCATGGTTTTGGGCTAAAGCTGGGATTTTTATTACCTATGGTTCCCAAAATTTGATGCTACAAGCATGGTTGTCATTACAATGTTGGTATGAGTGAGATTACCAAATCTCCCTCTCCCTTTTTGGCATCATCAAGTCTTGGAAGATATTGGGAATACACTTGGAAAATTCAAAAAAATAGACACTCACAGAACAAAAAAAATGTATTTTTACATTTTCCAAAATTTGTGTGGAGATAGACCTTGGTAAAGGTCTACATGACCATATTCACCTAAAACATTAATTCTTTTAGTGGACCTAGGTTTTAGATTATGAGAGTATGACATTTAGATGTCGAATTTGCTTTCAAACAAGACACCTGCAGAACACATGCCCACAGGCAAAAAATATCCCAAAAGAGAAAAATAGGTGGGCCCATAGGCCAAAGGGATGGAAGTTACCTAAAATCTTTGAGGATGAAGAAGAAGATATCATGGAAAATACACCAAATATGGATGCTCAAGCACAACAAGGAAGCCAAGAAGACGAAGGAGCTAGGGACCAACTAGGAATCATGACTCATATAGAGAAGGGTACATATTCAATAAGAAACAAAGCACCTGAGCAATAGAAAGAAGAAACACTTATTGACAAGGGATTGGGGGGTATAAAGAGAACCCATGTATCAGAGGGCTCGGATTCAGACAAATAATTCCCTTCGCAAGAACCTATAAATCAATTAGCAATAGTGACAACCAATAACAATCATGGGGTTTGGAAAAAAAACAGACTAAAAAATGGAAAACAAGGGAATTTAACTGATTATTTTCACACATAGACCCCGACAAAATTATGTAATTTTCATAGCTTTTTTCTTTCTTTCTTGTGCATCAGCAAAAATTTTGACATGATCAAATGCCTAAAGGCATATGCATAATGTAATTTTGTTCCTTATTTAGAGGTTGAATAAAATTATGATTGTTTATTTGGGAAAAAAATTAAATTAAATAAAAAAATTAAATGAGAAAAGTGAACAAAGAACATATAATTGTCACTAACTTAATAAATGATATTTCAGATTGACGAGAAATTTATATTGTCAAAAAGATGTCACTGATCAAGATGTGACGGTGATGTTAGTTTTTGATACCATAAACCTTTAAAGAGGAGCCCTTTTGTAACCCTATTTTCATAATAGACTTTGAAGATTAGGTTAAGACGTCAGTAACACCTTCCACGGTCCATACTTATACAAGTGGGTGGAAGGGAGTGTTACACGAATCATGACAACCATGTTGTTAGGTTCATTCCTTCTTTTTACTTTACCGTCGAGAATATGAATAGATTGGCCTTATTGAACATAGTTATCAATCAAACAAGAAAATTATTGATTACCCGTTTTTTGAGGTAGCAAAAAAAACACCAGATTTTGAAAAGTGGTTATTCAGAATAACCTTTTTTTGGAGCATGTTTTTGGCACTTCAAATTTTCTTATGAACATTTTTTTTAGATGTGTGTGATTTTCATGTTTATTTTGAAAAGTGTTGATGCAACATCAACCTCTTTTTTTCAGAGGGTTTATTTTTGTCACTTTACATTTTCTAGTGTCTTCTTCTTCCCTAAGGTGTTTATTTTTAAGTGTATTTATGTATTTGTGATTTTTTAATTTTCTTTTCAATTTGTTTGTAATGAAATTTTCATTTTTCCGCATAGTTTAAATAATAATAATAATAATAAATGAAGTTAGGATTTTCTATATGTTTATGTATTGTTAATTAATATTTAAATGCACATCAAATAATTGTCACTAAGAAATAACAATTTTAAACATTCGACAAAAAATACACATTTTGCATGTAGATATAATTAAAAAAATATGTATTTCATACTTTTTCGCCAAAAACAACATGTTAAATAAAATATTTTTTTATGAAAATTTTGAATAAAAAAGTTCAAAAAATAACAAATTTTATGACATTTTTATGAATTTTATATTCAAAGATATGACAATTTAATTATTTTTTCCAAAAAATATGATTCAAATAAGATTTAAAGTAATAAGGAAACCCTAAAGGATAGTGAGCTTCAGAGAATCGATGAACTAATCATGATCTAGGGTTTATGACCTTCTTTGAACCCTCTAGATTCCCCGCCCGTTGCTGCAAGGGATCAGATGGCT